>CM031371.1:50136977-50614407 GCA_018208015.1 Medicago ruthenica | reverse complement strand
AGAAATGATATTTGTATAACTATTTTGTGACAACTTTATCTTTCATACTCACATTATGTTTTTACTTTATCTCTTTATTGATTTGATTTTTGTGTCAATATCTATTTTTCTTTATAAATCTATGGTTGTCCTATAAGTTGTCATAAAAAAAGTTGGGTAAATATTCGATCTTTAAAGGCTTTACTCCTGCTTTTTGAGGTGACCTCTGATCTTAAGGTCAATTTTCATAAAAGTATGCTCATTGATGTTAATGTGTCAGACTCATGGCTGAACGAGGCTTCAACAGTTCTGAATTGCAAAATTGGTCAAGTTCCTTTCTTTTACCTAGGACTTCCTATTGGTGGTGACTCGCGGAAAATGATTTTTTGGAAACCATTGCTTGAGCGGGTCAATTCTAGATTGGCTGGGTGGAAGAGTCGCAATTTATCTATGGGTGGCCGCTTAGTTCTTCTGAAGGCTGCTCTGTCTTCTCTCACGGTCTATTTCCTTTCCTTCTTCAAGGCTCCTGCATGTATCATTACTTCCCTTGAATATATTTTTAACTGTTTTTTTTTTTTGGGGTGGGAGTGAGGAATCTAGGAAAATATCTTGGATAAATTGGGACGCTATTTGTCTCAAACAGGAGGAGGGAGGCTTGTGGATCAGGAGGATTATGGAGTTCAATTTGTCGTTGCTTGGAAAATGGTGTTGGAGGTTGAGGAAAGAAAAAGGCAGTATGTGGTATAGAGTCTTGGCTGCGAGGTATGGTGAGGAAGGAAGATCTATAGGAAATGGGGGGAGATTAGCTTCGGTGTGGTGGAATAATTTACTTAACATTCAGAGGGACGTTGGAGTGGACGATGCTAGTTGGTTTACTGATCATTTACGGCGTGAGGTAGGGGATGGCATAAGAACGTTATTTTGGTGGGATCCTTGGTTAGAGGGAGGAATTTTGAAAGATAGATTCAGTCGTCTTTTTGATCTTTCTGATAACAAATTGGCGACTGTGGCAGACATGTTTTCGTTAGGTTGGGGGGAGGGCGGTGAGGCATGGAAATGGCGCCGGAGGTTATTTGCTTGGGAGGAAGAATTGGAGAGTGATTGCTGTGCACTTTTACTATCAATTGTTTTGCAGGCTGATGTGAGTGACAGGTGGACTTGGCAACTTCATCCCTCTCTAAGATACAATGTTGCTAGTGTTTACAATTATCTGACATCAAGAGACCAATCTCTACATAATAATCATACTTTCATATTTTGGCACAAGGAGGTTCCTTTAAAAGTCAACATTTTTTCTTGGCGCTTATTACGTAACCTGTACTATCCCGCTTAAGACTCGAATATTTATCAGTGTCGAGACGATGTACCAGAGATGTTTTAAGAAAAAGGGCAATTTGGTAATTGCCAATTAATGGCTTCATATATGGCAAAAGCCATTCTTTCCCTCATTTTCTAACACTCTTTCTCTCTCTAGAATTCAACTCTATCTCCTTCTCTCTACCCTCTCACCCGATTTTCCTCCTTCCCATCTCAATCTTCAACTAATCATTATTCCATTTGATGCTAAACCACATGCAAGCACCAATTGTGTGATCCTTGAGCTATTTTGGAAGCAAAAGGAGCAAGGAAGAAGGAAAAGGATTGGAAGGTAGGGTTAGAGAAAGCTTGGCAAGGAATCAAGAAAGAAGAGGAATCAAGCTGGGATTCTGGAATGAAAGCTTGACAAGCATTAACCAAGCACGAATTAAGGCGAGCTCCCATAGAATTCTTACCCTTTTAGGGGTAGTTTTGAGGTATAGAGAGGAAAGGAAAATCTGAATGATTAAGTCTAAATTCTTGTATGTTAGTTTCCCTTTTGTTAATACTTGATATGCTATGATATTTCTAGTCAAAAACTCTATCATTTGATGTATATAGTCTTGCTGGTTGTGAGATTTTGTTAAAACTCGTTTTGGAATTTTCTGGAAATATACAGGGCCTAGCAACATTGGTTTTGTCGTGCCACGATGGCACCCATCGTGCCATGATAATAAAAATCTGGGCACCATCGTGCCACGAAAAATCCAGGAAGCAACCCCATTTTTGAAATGTGTTTTAAGGCCAGAAAACCATCCTCACAGCACCAGAATGTCTTTATGCATTTAGTAATGAAAGAAAAGGGCATAGACTATCTTGTATTAGCATGAGAGTGGGGTTAGATATTTCATATATCATTGAGGTTTAACCTCAAAAGAATCAAGTGTCAATTATGACAATGGGTAGAATTATCCCTAAGTTATCAAGTGAGATAAGGGGCTTAGTTCCCAACAAAGAGTTAAGTAGTTCATGAGATAGCAAGTATGAACCTTATATTATAGGTTAAGTATCAAGAGTAATTACTCGAAGAATGCATTAGATATGCATATGGTTATGTGATGTATCAGATATACATATGTTAAGTTAAGATTATATTATAAGATTATGTTAACAGTGTTCATCAGACTCCGGATTATGCCGGATGAGATTTCTCTGAAAGGGCTATCCACACGTATGTTAAAGATTAAGCATGTTCAGCAGACTCCGGGATACGCCGGATGGGACTTCTCCGAGAGGGTTGTCTACATGCAAGTTAAGTTGTGTTCAGCAGACTCCGGGATACGCCGGATGGGACTTCTTCGAGAGAGTTGTCCACACAACGATAAGAGGAGTCCGGTGTTAGCCTGATATGATAGGAATTTCACCGGTATGATGGAAGATGTACTTCGGGGTTACTCCACCCAGATGCACTCCGTAAAATGAACTCAGATAATCATTGTTTGTTCAACACTAACTTCTAACTTAAAGATTAAGAAAGATGATTGTGTATATGTATATTATATTAAGAGAAATGACAAAGTAGTCACCAGATAACAGAAAGTGATCATAGGATGTCCCCAGATCACTAAGTATGAGATTATGAATATGTTAAGTATTATGATAAAGATTTATAGCGATCCTAGTTTTCCCCTTGATCGCGAGATATGTAGAGACTGACGGCGGTCGTAGGTTTCCCCAAGATTGCCAAGAGTTAGTGCATGGAGCACCCTAGGTTTCCCCGAGGTTGCCAACAGTAGGTTGGGTGGAGCTCACTGAGACATTATGTCTCATCCCAATCCTTCTGGTGTAGGTTTTCAGGTAAGCTAGAGGTTCGTGATGAAGTACTTCAGGGAGACGCTGAATGGAGTGCAGATGCTCATCTTGTACTAGCTCAGGTGGTTGTCAGACAATATATAAGTGTATTTTATGGAACTTGATTGGTTGTATGTACGAGCATGTTCATATTCATTCAGTTGTATTGTATTATTATTATTGAAAATTTTAATGTATCCAGTATCAGATAATACACATGCTAAATATTCTAGACAATTTAGTATGGGTGTTACAATTGGTATCAGAGCATGTCGATTCAGACTGTGCCATGGGTCATTAAAGATTCAATAAAAGTAGTGGGACCATTGGGTTCTGGATATTGTTCTAAGAGTCACATCTTGTTGAGCCTGATCAACTCAATCTAGTATATGACAGTTAGGACAAATGTCTGAGAGCTGAATGTGACCGTGGAGGAATGAAGTGTATGAAGAGCGAAGATTAAGGTGACAGAATTTAAAGACGGAATTGGCGGAGAAGTATTCAATGCCAAATGGTGGCCATCAAACTGTGAGGTAACTAAGCCTGTTAATGGCGAAGTTTCAGGAACATAAGAGATACTTAAGAGTAAGGTGAAGTACCTTAACCCAGTTGGACGCGTCGATGAGCGATGCCCCATCTGTGGAAGGCATAAGGAATAAGGAATTATGGAACATTCTAAGAAATGATTTGGAACCGTAATTTGAGGAGTTAAAGAATTGCGGTATTAACCCAGAAACTCGGAATGAGAAATTATCAGTCGATTATTGGAAGCTCTAGACTCCCAGCAAGATGGAGTATGTAAGAATTGAAGGACTCGCGCACTCGAACCGGACAAGATTTTAATATCCAAACAGTTAAGGAACTTGATATGAATCAAGCGAATTATTTGGACAAATGAGACTAACCCTCAAATATGGTCATTACGTGTGAAGCACGAGAAAGTTTAACCCTGTCAGTCAGTCACATCCTCCGAACCTTAAGCATAAGATTTGTGAATTAAGAAGAGAAGATGGTATGCAACCTGAGAACCGAGATGGATGAATAAGTGGTAATGATAAGACTTGTTGCATATCGAAGCGTGATTCGGATATGTCCTATTGGTAAGAAGATTGGAAGGAAGCTAAGCTCAACGGGAATGTTTCACAAAGAAAAGTGGATCATACTACCTTCCTTTATTATGACTCATCGGGAAAAAGGATATTGAATAACAAGGCGTCGAAATCTAGTGTTCTACTGGACGAACAATATCAAACTTCTTTAATTGGATGTAGAAGAAAGTTAAGATAACACAAGACTATGGTGGACCAATATTTTGAGAAATAATCAGAATTTAGCCAAGAATTAATTTGAGGCTTTATTAACAGAAAGTTGTCACTAGTACACAAGTTAAGGATGTGATCGATGTTAAAAAGCTTTATATTTTCAATTGATAGGTTCCTTACGCAATTATCATGGAGAATCGAAAGTGATCACTCAATGTTGGTATGCTTCCGAAGATGGTAAAATATGCAGATCTTGAATTGTTCAAAGATATATGAAGGAGTCCGATGGTCGAGAAGGCCTGGAGGAATTGCTTGGCACAAACGAAGAATCATTTAGACAATAAGATCATATTTTGAGTTGTTAATGCAGTAACAAGTTACTGGAAGGATCCAATAGGAAATGATAAGTGTTGAAGTTTAAGATCAATTAATTGGGTGCTCGAAGAGACGTAATCTATATTTGGGCGTACAGGAGAGCCGGTAAGAGTTTGAATCTATCTCAAAACGGATTGTTTCCGGAGAAACTTGAGGGGTAACCTGAGAGATATGGTAAAGTTATGGGGACCTAAGTTGTCTCGGAAAAGATTATGGGTATGAAATCCTTACGGATAAAGATAGAACGATTAGTAATGGGACTCAAACCCTCAGTGGATTCAGTGTATGAAAGATGTGAACCTCCAGAAACCATAAGTCGTTTTTTTTTTTAAGTTGCCACGAGTGAATAAAGTGTGAACTTAAGTTGCTCCAGGTATGCTTAGTAGGGTTTCTACAATGTTTATATATATGTTGAACTGACCATGAGATGGTCACAAAAATCGTAACATGGAGAATAAGCTGGAACCAGTGTATAAGCTGTTTTGACAGAATCACTGCTTGGCTCGTAGTTGTTGCTGAAAGCTGTTTACAGGTTTTGATGTAATTTCGCGAAAACAAGTATATTCTTTATGTCCGAAAGGAAACACAAAGTCAGGAGATGACCAATCGGTAAGTTAAGCAGGTGGTTTAAGCCACAAGAGAAACAATAACATCATATGGTTTTGTTACGGTAACTACAAAGTGATAAAGTAAAAAGGTTGGTCAAGGAAATTTTATATGGCAATAGTGGTGTATTGCTCCAATCCTAACTCGAGTTGTTAGGAGTCAGAGTTGTGCAGCGGAGTAGTAATCCAAGAATGAATTAATGAATAATGCTAAGCTGAAGCTTAGGGAACGAGAAGGTGTTAAGTGCTTAATTCTTATAATACGGAATAACAGTAAGTAGAGACGCCTTGGACATATCACAAGTTCTAATGGAAAATTTTGGAAGTTAAGTTGAGGAATACTTCAAACCTCGAAACCCATGAGAAATGGAATATCGAAATAGTTTAAGAATATATGGTAAGGAATAAGAAGGATGTGATTCTAGCACATTAAGTCTGAATCAATGGAAGTTATCGCTAAAACGGTAGTTTAGCTATTTTAAGCTCAGTAACATCAAGTATACTTGAAGGGTAAGTTTTGTTTAAAGAGTATTAAGCATGAGACAACATCGGTACAGATTGCACTTGCAAGATGAAATTTGTGAATTTGAAGCATTGATCAGAAACGACAATGCAGTGTCGTGTAAGTTATTCCACATTGTACCCACATTATGATAACTAAATATCTTCCATTTGAATGCAAATAGAATTTCATATAATTTTAGAGTGAAACTAAATTTTGATAATTTCTCGTGATCCAATTTAGTCTTTAATAAAAAAAACTTTTAGGTCTCTGTGAGCTTAGCTCACTTGGTAAGGGATAATGCATAATATATGCAGGGGCCGGGGTTCGAATCCCGACACACTGTTTATTCACATTTAAGATGAATTTCTCTAGCCGCTAGGCTACTTGACAAAAAAAACTTTTAGAATGAAACTAAATTTTAAAAATTTTCTTGTGATTTAATTTAGTCTTTGATAAAATTAATAACTAAATTATTTTTTAATACTTTTACAAAGAGGAAAAATTAATCTCAAATTTATCATAACATAAAAACTAAAATGTTATGGACTAATTTGATATTATTTTCTGTCAAGACGAAATTGAGGTGCGAGAGAATTATCAAAACCAAATTAGTCTTCACTCTAAATTTTCAGAGAAATGATATTTGTATAACCATTTTGTGACAACTTTATCTTTGATACTCAAGTTAAATTTTTTACTTTATCTTATTGCTTTGATTTTTGTGTCAATATCTACTTTTCTTTATAAATTTATGGTTGTCCTATAAGTTGTCCATACAAATGATTGTTTTAAAAAATGTTAACAAATGCCCTTGGGTATTGTATAAGCAATCAAAAGTAGTAACTTTTACATAAAAACTTATGTATTTATTACTTTTATATGTGTTTGACTTATGTTTTGAAGATAAAGTTTTTTATAATATATTTTTTAATCAATGTTCTTACAACCATAACCTTTGTTTAAATAAGATATCTCAAATTTTAAATATTAATCTACTAGGTCCATCTATTTGATAGGTCCACCCTATAACCCAATATCCATTCATAGTGTATTTTTTGTAATTTTTTTGGGATCAATATTATTAATAATAATATCGTGTTGTTGTCCTTATACACAATTATTAATTTATTAGTAGAAAAATATTGCTTGAAATTGGAATAAAGATCATCTCACAATCATCATCTTCTTCAATCTTTGGACGTAATAAAATACAAAGAACAAGTTAACCAGTTTAAGATCCGATCAATATTATTAGAAGACAAAACGAAACGAAACTCATTGGAAAACGAGTAGCGAATTTGGAGAGTAGTTGAAAATAAGCAAAGAGCGTTGAGAGTTTGATTTATTTACCGCCTACAACACTTGACTTTACTCTCATTCTTTCAAAGGTTTTCTCTCTCTCTCTCTCTCTCTCTCTAAATATTCATATTCATCTCTTCATCTTCAATAATGTGCAATCTCATAGCATAATTTGTATAAGATAATTGAGATTTTGTTATATCCTATTTGTTCATTGCATGTGTCTCCGCTTTCGAGTGAATTGATTCTGTAAAATTGATTGATTCTGACAAAAAGTTAGTTGATGAGAAAGTGATTTATGTTTCCGAGTTGAACAATAAATTTGACTTTACAAATTAATTCTAAAATTAAAAGCTACAATTTCTAACTTTCGAGTCAAAATCAATTCCGGTGGTAAAATCAATTTTGGCTCTTTCAAAAGTGAGTTGCAAACTTGCAATCAAATATCTTAGAAGAATTTTTTTTTCCTGTTTCTTTATTCTTTTACAGGAAGTTTGTGTGATTTGAAAATTGAAATGTAATGTGAATGCAATTTTTCAGAAACTGTTTTGTTGAACTATGAGTTTAGGAATTTTTGTGTTATGGGCGATGAAATTGAGCTGGCAATTATTGTTTCACTATGCAATAATGTTTGAAGTTTTGTTTGTTTCAATCATGACGGAGAAAATTTTAATTTTTCAATTATTTTTCCCTTTGTTGATATTTTCTGTAATTTTTTAAGATTTCTTAACCGACTACTCTGTTTTTTATATACTGTATATTGCTTTACTTGCAATTGTTTATTACATAAAGTGATCTTTCACATATTATGTATTTAAATGTTATAAGTTGTTCAATATAAAGACTTTCAGGTTTATAGAAATCTAGTCAAGCTTCTCTCCTTCCATTTTGTGTATGATTATACTGTTTTTCTCCTTTTAGGTTATAATTTTTATTGATTGATTGATTTCTTTTGAAATTTCAATTTCTTTTAGTTATGGTGGTGTCTGTGTAATTTCTTGATGTTTACATATGTATGTCGCGGTCTATCATATTTACAATCGGTTTGGTTTGGTTCAAATTTTAGTACAAAAAACATGTAAATCCAACCCAACCGAAGCCGTGCGCTTTTGATGGCAATCGATTTAGTCAAAATCGAACCAAACTGGCCCGCGAACAGCCGTACTCTAGTCTATGAAGCCCACTTATTTTGCTATCATCTTTGTTTATGCCTTTTTTTTTGTTTTATGATATGAATGGGATGCCTTATGTCTTGTGTAGTGACGGATTTCTGATTTGTTTCATTTTTTTGACTTTTCTTTTGTAGCCAAAAGGACAAAGAGTTTCAAGGGTCAATCTCTTGGTAAGATTTCCTATCTGCAACCATTCTTGTCTTGTAGCTGTTGAGAATCCAGGATAGTTATAATTCTATAAGGAATTTTCCTTTTGATCATTATGCATGTCTGGCTCTGTGGCCACAGTTGGTAGTTTGGATCGAACACAATCTCTTGCTATCTTTTCTAACATAGACCCTATATCTATATTGACAAACGGCGAAGCTGGTCATTCCACTGAAATTGCTGGCTTTAGAGTTGGGGAACTCTCTCTTCCTAATGGCGAGTCATATTCTGGATCCCTTCTCGGCAACGTTCCAGAGGGTCATGGTAAGTATGTATGGTCAGATGGTTGTGTATATGATGGTGAGTGGAGACGGGGGATGAGAAATGGATTTGGGAAAATACAATGGCCTTCTGGTGTGTTGTATGAAGGTGAATTCTCCGGTGGCTATATCCACGGTACAGGATCATATATTGGCCCAGAAAATCTGACCTACAAAGGTCGATGGCGTTTCAATCTTAAACATGGTCTAGGTTATCAAGTTTATCCAAATGGAGACATATTTGAAGGCTCTTGGATCCAAGGAAATCCTGAGGGGCCAGGCAAGTATACCTGGGCTAATGGAAATGTATATTTGGGAAATATGAAAGGTGGGACAATGTCAGGCAAAGGAACCCTTACCTGGGCAAGTGGAGACTCGTTTGAAGGAAGCTGGTTAAATGGCATTATGCATGGTCTTGGTGCATATACTTGGGGTGATGGGGGGTGCTATGTTGGGACATGGACACGGGGTCTTAAAGATGGCAAAGGAACCTTTTATCCAAAAGGAAGCTGTCTGCCATCTGCACAAGAAGTATATCTCAATGCATTGAGAAAGAGAGGGCTATTACCAGATTTGAGAAAACAGAAACAGGTGCATATTCATAACACTGCTTCAGTTGATATGGGAAATGCCAGAGTTGGTGAGAACCGGAGAACAAGTGGTGTTCCATCTGGCACAGGAAACCTGTTAAATCTGGATCAATCTCGCAGCAAAAATGTTTCACTTGAAAGGCGGTGGAGTTTAGAGGTAGCTATTGAGAAAGTGATTGGTCATGATTCACAATTTGCTTCAACGGATTCAGTCTTTGCCAGTGGAAATAAAGAGGTTAATGAAAAGATCCCCATTTTGGAACGTGAATATATGCAAGGGGTATTAATAAGTGAGGTAGTCCTAAATAATAGTTTTGCATCACTTACTAGAAGAGCAAAGCAGCTTAAAAAAAAAATTGCCAAAGATATCAAAAGGCCTGGTGAACAAATTATTAAAGGCCACAGGAGTTATGATCTGATGCTTAGTTTGCAGCTCGGAATAAGGTAAAAGATACTATCTTGACTTTTTGCACAATCAAGATGCTTTAGTTGTTTTCATTTATTTATAACAGTGCTACTACTACTACTACTACTACATGATTTTGCTTTCTACAAGTATTTTTTTTATTAAACATTGTATTGTTATGAAGGAGGTCATAATTTTCTTATAGGAATTTTCATATTGGTCGTGTACATCTTTTCACTGATCACATTATCAGACAGTTTTATGTTCACAGAAATATCTTTTATTCTTCCCTGTTACCAACTGTACAAAATAGAAGGGATGTAATGTCTCTTAATGAGATTGAGGTTTTAAGTTTTCAATTTTCAGATTATTATCCTTTGAGCTGTATTTTGCTTTGAAATCACTAAATTGTCACTACTGGGATTCAAGAAAAAAGAATGTGGATTACCCCCTATATTTGTTTTTTATCCACAGAAAAGAAATATGGTTATTGAAAATGGAAACAAGGAAGCTCGAATAAAATATATCAGTTATAAAAAAATTAACCATTAACAATTCAAGTTAATTAATCATCAAAATCAAGCACGCTTTGAATATCAATAATTATGGTTGAGTGCTAAATTGTATTATACTTTTTATTTCTTCGGAAACTGTTTTATACTTTCTATATCAATGATTCATTTTTACTTTTTCCGCAAAAAAGCAGGATATTCCATTTCATTTCCTATTGGGAATCACATAGCAACCGGAAGATGCTTTGCCTTAAGATAACAAATACTATTTGCTTCTCTTTTATAATTCACAATTTTTATAGTAGAACTAACACAGGTTTTCTGGATTCAATATTCCTATTAATGACATGAGGCAACCATATACAATGAAAGAACCAAATGTACCAATTTTTAGAAGAAATTAAGTTATTCCGGAATGTCAATATTTGCTTTTGCATGGTTTTCTGTAAGTAACTTAAAAATGGGCTTCAAATGGCTAGGTATACTGTGGGAAAGATTACCCCCATACAGAGACGAGAAGTTCGAGCATCGGATTTTGGTGCCAAAGCAAGCTTTTGGATGAATTTTCCTAAAGAAGGTTCTCAATTGACACCTCCTCATCAGTCGGAGGATTTTAAATGGAAAGATTACTGCCCTATGGTGTTCAGGTTAGTTGAAACTTTTTTAGGCATGCTGTTTCTTTATGTGACCGTTGCCTCATTCATCGACTCAGTAGGCATGCATTTTAAACCAATCTTTGCTTCACTAAATCACTACATGCCACTCTTATGGATTGGTTGACAGCATCAGGCTATATGTTCTATGTTCATCTGAATATAGTTTTTTCCTCTTAAAAGTAACTACTGAATTTTAATCTACCATATTGTTTCTATAGTGGCATGTAGTGATTCTGATATTAGGAATAGGAAAAACAGATGCGCACACAATAAATTTTGTACATCTGATTTTGAATATCCATTTCAAATTGCAATGCCTACTTGACAACTTAAGGTGAATACAAGCATGGAATAACTACTCAAAACTGACTCTTAATTGTCTAATTGTTTATTAAGCCATGTGGATTTCATGTTGAATCCTTGCTTCAACTACACAAATACCTCTAACGTATGATGTTGATGTGTGAGCTTCATAATATTGAAAAAGAAAAAGAAAAAAAAGTAGATTTGGAAATTGACTGTTCATTTTTTACAATTGTTTTTGTATACATGGTAAGGAAGCACTATTGCAGCCTCTGTTTTGCTCGCGTCTATGTCTTTCTTTCACCTTTCATATGCTTGTTATATATGACCTTGTGACCTTTTGCAGAAATTTGAGAGAGTTGTTCAAGATTGATGCTGCAGACTATATGATGTCCATTTGTGGAAATGATGCTTTGAGAGAACTATCGTCTCCAGGGAAAAGTGGTAGTGTCTTTTTCCTGTCTCAGGATGATCGTTTCATGATCAAGACACTGAGAAGATCAGAAGTAAAGGTGTGTTTATTTTGTGGTTTTTGTTCATTAGCACTTGTTGCAGTTGCAGATATTGATATATAACCTTCCTTGGAGGCTTGTTTTCAACTAGTTCTGTTCCATATTTCATTTTACCTGGGTGTTTTCTCCATGGTCCTTGGTTATCAATGACATACTTGCAAAAAAGGGCTGATGACATCATTGTGCTCAGAATTTCGTCAAGTCAAATGTTAAACAAACTTCATAAATATATGAAGCAAACATTAAATAGTAATTACAATAATCAAACATATAAATAACTTACCATCATTCTTGCATAAGTTATGAGCCTGCTTCATTAACTTAAATGCAGTTTTTCATATGTACATGACACGGATGTACCTACACACACAAATAGGTTGTCGTCAGTTTAATATTGTCTGCCTCATTAACTTGAATGACATTCTATGTTTTTCTATTTCTCTTTTCTCTTTGATAAAACTACTTTTTCAGTCCAAAAAGCTAGAATAGAAAATTGAGCTTTTAGCTCAGATTTGTTGAATTAATTTGTGGTGCATATGTTTAGTAATGATATTTTAGTGTTCACATGTTCTTCTCTACTTTTCAGTTTTTGATGTAAAATAGAAAATGTAGTGACCATAATCTGAAATGTAGGTTCTCCTAAGAATGCTTCCAGATTATCATCATCATGTGAAGTCATATGAGAATACACTCGTTACAAAATTTTTTGGTCTGCACAGGATTATACCTTCAAGTGGTCAAAAGGTAATGCTCATTTATCTGCAATTGGGTAATTTTCTTGATTATTTATCAATTACTAATGCGACTTGCACCTTAATTCATGCAAATCAGAAAGATCAAAATAATGAGAATTTTTATAAAGCATATGTACGACAGCAAATATTTGAACCCATCATTATTACATCTTTCATGCCAAACAAAATTTATTTTCTTTAATTTGAAGACGGACATTTATATATGATTTTCTATCTTGCAGTTCCGCTTTGTTGTAATGGGAAATATGTTCTGCACAGAATTGAGGATCCATAGAAGATTCGATTTAAAAGGTTCGTCCCTTGGACGTTCTTCCGACAAGATAGAAATCGATGAGAATACCACTCTTAAAGATTTGGATTTGAACTATTGCTTTTACTTGGAGCCGTCTTGGCGGGAGTCTTTATTAAAGTAAGGGGCATATACTAAATACTTTCTTAAATCATGTATTTCCATTTTGTTCTTGATGTTTGTAAGAAAATATTTTATTCCTAGGAACACAAAGAGGAAGACAAATTACCCTCCTTCAACAAAATAATTTAGATCAAAGCAAATAAAAATATATATGTATTTTATATTATTAAATTTGTACATTTGAGGTAATGCAGCAGAATTCTCATCACATTTTTTTATACTGTATACAATTTACATGTAAAATATTTTAAGGACTAATGTCAATCTAACCTATTTATTCTTTCTTGTTAGAAATAGTAACCATTAGTGTTTGTTTGAATTTCAAACGTTTTTCTGATGAGTAGCAAATTTTCACGATGTATAGTCCTGCAGTGCTCAACTTCAAAACACTGTATTTTACCTTTTACTCGTACTCTTGTGCAGGCAGATTGAGACTGACAGCAAGTTCTTGGAGGAACAGCACATAATGGACTATAGTCTTCTTCTAGGTGTTCATTATCGAGCTCCCCAGCAGCTGCGCCCTCCCGTGTCCTACAGTCCATAGTTTAAATTCAGATGGTTTGGCAATGCTTGCAGAGGAAGGTATGTATTATTAATCGAGAATGCTAATGTTTAGTAATTGGCCTTTATGTGATTGACATTTATTTCCGGCAAAAATACTATTGTGTGTTTTACCTAAATTTGGCATATATCATCAGCGTATAAAACTAATGATCCGGTAAATGAGAGATATGACATTGTGTGATCAGCAGATGATATAAACACTGCTTATTTTGGTATTATTAGGCAGTTTAGATGATGAGATCGACAAGGGGGTAATTCAGAAAATCTTTTTACATCATATATTGACTAATACCCGTTTGGCCTTTTTGCACAAAAGCATTTATCAATGATATGTGCTGATTGTTTATTAACATGAGATGGATATTAATGGCTAAGTTTAGATGTTGTAAAATCTGGCCTGGACTTGGATGGTCCAAAAGGATAGCCAGGTCCTTTACTGGTCCAGTTAAACATGCTGATTGGTTTTCAGTCAAACCCTTTTAACCTAGCAGCATTGTCTTATTATTTCTTGCATTTTGGATTTGTTTTATATTGGTTGTTTTTCTAACTGAAACGGGCAAATGAGCTCTTGAATTGAGTATTCGGTTGGTTGTCATCTAATCAGAGTTTTACAATAATATGATGATTACGGACCACATCATTTTTGAAATTCTTATAGGCTTATCGGGTTATCTATAATTTGGTCTATCATTATTTTTGAAGTTTCAGCAATGACTTGTATTCTTGTATTTTGTTCTAGCACTATAATCATTGGAACTGATTAATTTTGAAAACTTCGATAATCAACTACAGACCCTCTAGAGGATGAAGTATATAACTATCCTCAAGGTCTTGTTCTGGTCCCTCGGGGAGCAGATGATGGCAGTGTTGTTGTCGGGTCACACATTAGAGGTAGCCGATTGCGAGCTTCAGCTGCTGGTGACGAGGAGGTGGATCTTCTTCTACCTGGTACTGCAAGGTAATTCTTCATGAGTTTAATGGTTGTGTTTTATGTTATTTATCACTTTTATCGTAGTACTCCAGCTAATCCTACTATTAGTGTGATCACAGCACTTACAAATTCATAATCACTTTTATGTTCATAAAATATGGGCTGCTGTTTCTGGCACTTGGTGCAATACTCCAGTTGTTGGGAGAGTAGTTTATGTTCTGCTAGGGTGCTATCAGTTAGATTGCAGAACAATTACTCTTGAAATGTAACTCATTCATCTTCTTTTTTAGAAGAAAACCTCCATAGATTTTTGCCGTTCAAGCTCTCATATATTTACTCGTCTTCTCTCCACATCCTCTAACTCCTAACACTAGTTGCACTCCTACTTTTAAATGTGTGTTGTGTGATTGACAGATGATCTAGTCATTGCCAATGATTGCACCGCGCTTATGCAGTGAAAAGAATTCTTGTTAATATCTGTTGGAAATTCCACCTTTATTGCGGTCCGCCCCTAGTAGCCTAAATTGCGGCCTTTGGTTTGCCTTCATTGCAGCCTCTAACACCTTCATTGTGTTGGCTTTGAGGGGGTGGATTTAGTCCCACATCGGATAGATAGGACTCTTAAGAAGAGTTTATAATGAGGAGGCACTCCTCACCTTACAAGCCGGTTTTGTAAGTATGTATCAGGCCCCAAATTTCAACATGGTATCAGGCCCCTATCCTAGATCTATCGTTGGGCTTCCTGCATCGTCCACACTTCAGGCCCATTGGGCCGGGCTGAAGCGTGAGAGGGTGTGTTGGAAATTTCAGTCTCACATCTGTTAATCGTTATCATATGTCTGAAATGTTGTAAATCATTCCTAACAGTGTCTTGGTGATTGAATTGTAATGGATCTTATACCTCCGTCATTTATGTTACATTGTCTGGTTTGAGAAAATGTTTTTGTTTCTTTCTTTCTTTTTTTTCCTTTCCTATTTTCATAGATTGTACAGAAAATAGTGAAAACAATTTTTTCCCGTATTTTTTGAAAACAGGAAACATAATGAGAACAGGGGACAAATAAAAGTGAAACTAAGAAATCAAAACAGAAATTGTTTTCTGAATTGAAACAAACAATCTAGTCATTTCACTTGGGATTATATTGATTAAGGCAAAATTCTTCCTTTAGTGCACAATTAGATAGTTGCTAGAATATTGTAGACTGATGGTTTTTCTTTCTTGTCAACTCGTTATGCAGACTTCAAATCCAGCTAGGTGTGAACATGCCAGCAAGGGCAGAGCAGATACCAGGAAAAGAGGAAACTCAAATGTTCCACGAGGCTTATGACGTCGTACTATACCTGGGTATCATTGATATATTGCAAGACTACAACATGACTAAGAAGATTGAACATGCGTATAAATCACTTCAGTTTGATTCGTTATCTATATCGGCGGTGGATCCTACATTCTACTCGCGTCGCTTCCTGGATTTTATCCAGAAAGTGTTCCCATCAAATGTGGCAGGATAAAGTTTGAGTAACTTCATCCAGATTGTTTATTCAGAATGTGTGAAAGATCACATTGTCCCTTTTGTGCACGCATACTTTGTAATATTTGTAAACATGTTTTTCTTTTTTAATAAATATGCTTAATTTTGATTTTTCTTTCGATTAAAGTTTATAGTAAATCTTTATTTACTTGAAGCAAATAATTTTCGGCCAGTAACGTTATTTTTTAAGTGGCGATGTGTGAAATAAGTTCTTACTTGCATGTTTGTTTCTATGGCAGAAAAGGCTCTTACCTTGGGAATGGATTCTCAAAAACAATTCTCATTTTTTTTTAATCTCACCATTCAACTTTTTTCACTTTCAATTTTTATATTAAATAATGCATCTCATCTTTTTTCATTTAATGATGAGATTGATAACACATGAGAGGAAAACAATTAAGACGATGCATTCCCCTTAACTTGCGTCTAAGTAAAAACTAGTGTTTATTTAGGAGACTAATAAAGCAAAGACAATACTGCAAGATTAGAATTTAGACAACTCTACAATTTGTTACTTTTATATTTTTTACATTGATTTGACGGTTTTGTCTAACATGCATAAGCATAATTGTCTTGTACCATGCATAAATGTCATTTCACTATTTCATTGAAAAATCATATCATATTTTATTTAATTTAATGGTGAGATATATTTATTCAATGGTAGAAATTAGGTTGTGCATAATGCAAGACATATCTCACTTGTGCGCCATAAAATTGACTTAATTTGACATTGAGATGTAAGAAAACCTTCTCGAACATTCAATGAAACATGTTGATTGTGTGTTAGCATTTTTGTTGGAAACTTGTCAGTTGGTAACTCCCAGACAGTGGGAAAACTATAGAGATAATAATTGTTTTTAAACCAAGTTTATCTTATTACGTTAGATTTCAACAAGGTTTATCTATTCATTAATCAAACCAGAGATGAGACACTCTTCACAATCATTGTGCATGAAAAAAACCAAGTAAATGACCAAATTACTATCAACAAAAAACACAGAAAAATATGCCAGCAGAAGTCCTTAGCAAGCCAAAAGTAAAATGTTATTAACAATTAACAAAGAAAAAGATGCAGAGTTCTTTGCATGCTAGTAGATACATGTGCTGTGCCCGAAGAAAAAGATTTCTTTGCATGCTAGTAAAATGTTATGGACGAGCCTACTCTTACCTAACTCAAAAACGAACATTTTTTTTTTTTTATGAAAGTTGCTCTATATACCTCTAGGTTGCTCAATAACCTTGAAAAAGGTCGAACAAAGTATAGATTCGGATGAAAAAAAGCTGATCGAAATGTATCTTCCGATTGGTTTGTGTCATCGAAAGATACATTCTGATAAATTGAGATGCTTTTGAGCAAACATGGGAGGCCTATAGAGTTTTTTTTTTGTTGTCATGCCTGTAACCACCCTGATTTCATGCAACAAGCCCTGTTGGTTGTGATACATATGGATGTGTTAGATTACATGAAAATTCAATACATATGGATGTGTTAGTTTATGTGATTAAAAGAAATGAGGGAAGAGAGAAATTTATTCCATCAAGATCTTGGTAATTGCTCTTCCTTGCCACACCTTGTGTTGAGAGGAGCATCATTTGTCGTTTAATATAAGTTTCATTTTGCCTAGTTCAAAAAAAATAATCTCGGTAAAGCTTTGAATATCATTGCTTCTTAACTAAATGGTTGAGCATAATTGGTTAACGTGTTTTAAGTAAGTCGAAACATTTAAATAATATCGAATCTAGTTCTTGATTGAAATAATTCTTGGTCGATATTCAAATTTTATTCATTTTCAGATAGTGGAATCGAGATTTTGATTATATTTTTTGGAAAAAAACTGTGTGGACCTAAAATAAAATGAGTGGACCTAAAATTTCATGAATAGTGATAGCATTTTTTTTTCATCTGAAATTGTGATAATATTTCTGAGGACACATTAATCTGTTTTGCCCAATGCCCACTAATTATTTTTCAGGGTTTGATACGAATGATCCATATTTATCCTATCCTTTTGGTTTAACTCATACTTATATATACAATCCTAAGAAATTCACCAAATAAATTACTATGACTTCCTTCTCCTTTTTTCCCCTTTAGAAAAACAACTTTGACTTCCTGCATTACTCTTGTTTTCGATTAGACCAATGAGATGCAATGACCTGTCCAATGCACATGCGAAATATGGGTTCGTTGCTTGAAAGAATTCACAAATATTAAGAGAATGATACACATCCATTAAACATAAGAGCGCTCAGATGAGATGACACAGGTCTCTTCTAGCTTAACCAATGTCATGGTTCAAATCCAGCCTTGAGAATGCAACAGCGTTAAAACTTTTATGAAGAGTTTGCTGCCCATTTGGGTCCCACAAAGCTTGAGAGATTAGTCTCCGCAAGTTGCACGCGAAGGATACCTGATTTTTTTTTCTTCTTTTCTAATTGAATAAGAGTGTGTTTGTTTCAAGGATTAAATTTACAATCTTGAGAATAACATTCCCAGGAACATTATTCCTAGAAATCTTAATTCTATTAAAGTGTTTGGTATTAACACTAGTATAGAAAACACTTTTTAAATCGGTTCTGGGTCCGATTTATAGGTGACCGACTTAAAAAACCATTTTGATTTTAAGTCTCTCCCCTTACCCGATTTAAATTCTTTTATTAAGTCGGTTCACCCCATTTAAAAGCTGCTAATTAAATCAAGTTATGCCATTTAAAAAAGGTTAAAAAGGGTCAAAAAATAATCAGGTTTTTAAGTCTGTTCGCTGATCCCATTTAATAAACATAATTTAGATCAGTTCAACCCATTTAAAATCTCTCTCTTTTTAAACAAGATTATGAAGTAGCAATAATCGTCACAAGAAAGGGGAAGTTTGAATTGTGACCCTTTTTAAATTTTTATCCTGAAGCTTTTAAACAAGATTTTACGTACTCAAGAAAAGTTCTTAGTAATAGTTAGTTCACAATAAAATGATTAATATATTTGGACCAGAATGTTCTTGAAGAATGATTTAAATAATTGGTTAATAATTGGTTTGAGAAATAAGTGATTAGTTATGGACCAGAGAACTCTGAAATATTTAAACCAATTAAAATGGGACCAGAACGTTCAAGAGAATGTTCTCGGAGATTGATTGTAAAACAATTGTGAGGTGTAAGTGATGCAAGTAAAAGCACGAATAAATAAAAGAGTGAGAGAGAGAAATGACACGGGAGATTTATCCTGGTTCACCAAAACCGGCTACTTCCAGTCCCCACACCTTGTGTGAGATTATCCACTATAGTATCCTGCTATCAGAAACTTCTGAATATCACTATAAGCTCTTGATCACACCAGATCAGTCCAAGGTCTTGATCACACCAGATCAGTCTGTTACCAACCGTATTATCAACCTCGACAGGCTTATACAATTCTTTGCTTTCGCACAAGAAAGGTTGGAACTTTTCTACTCAAACTATTTATGACCTAAATAGACTTAAGAGCTTGATTACACTTTGTATGATGATTGATTTGTTTGGATCATGATTACTCAAACATGTTTGAGATTTTAACTAAACAAACTCATAAGATTATGATCCAAATATAGTGAGAGAGTTGGAGCTTGTTTATTTTGTGAAGAGCTTGAGAAAATAATGATGATGTCTCTTGAGAGATGGATGTTTTTATGTTTTAAACTCTTGCAATAAACCTTCATAGCCTTCCTCTATTTATAGGAGATGTAAACCTTGGTGGCCAAGCTGAAAAAGAGCTGTTGAAGCTCAATTCAAATTGAAAAAATGCGCTCCACTTAAATCTTGGAGGGCAAGTTTGAAAACTGTTCACTGAGAACGTTCTCAAGAACGTTCTTTCTGTTCCAGCCATAACTTGGGCACAAAGCAACACGTTTTTGCAAGTTATCATGAGCTGTTCTCTTGATTGTAGAAGCTTGGAGGCCACTTCTGATGATGTAGTATTGATGTCATTGCATGATGTCATAAGATGATGTCTTTTGGTGATGTCATGTGCCTTTTGAATAAATATCTTTGGAGGCATATTCTTTAATGGAACTTTTTCAATTCATTCCTTAATGGGTCGAATAATTTAACGGCTTTTTGCATATTTCATTCCTTTTGTAGACTTTGTGGCGCATGTGCAAATAATGTCTTGATTTTGTCTTGATTGTTTTTTGCCTTTAAAGCTTTAAAGGTGACTTTGATTCTTATGATCACTCATTCCTTCTTTCAGTGAGACAAGGAGAATAAAATTTATTCTTGATCTCTTATGATGCAGACCTTGTCATTCTGCTAAAGTTCACCTTTGTCCATTGCTTTGATTTGTTATTTTGATGAAGATGCTTTATTATCATTTTGTGAAGTAAGAACAGTTCTTCAGATCATTCTTATTGAAACAATCTCACAAAATTCATCAGTAGATAACAAGTTAATAATTTGCAAATATGTTTGTTATCTTTAAAACATCAAATGAGGATTTTGCTTTCAACAGACTATGGTACAAAATTTAATAAATTAATCTAAAATATAATGTATACTGCCACTATTATGAAATATCATATGATCAAATTTCATATCAAACTTGTCATTGTTACAATATCAAACAAATTCAAAGTTACGATATCATAAAACTAGGTAAAAGCTAAACATTAATTGTCGTTGTTTCAAAACATAACATAATTAAATTGCATCAAAGTCTTTCCAGAATCAAACTTGCACATCGTTCTTCAACGTTTCAAACTCATTTCGGTACAATATACAATCATTTGGGCAAGCGTGTATTTTCTTATACTCCATACCCATCAGACACAATATCTTCTTAGCTTCATAGTTACTATTAGGCAATGTGTTACCTTCTGGCAACATTTCTTTCAACAGCTCAAGCAATTCAGTAATGCTTTTATCTGTCCATCCATGTCTTGCCTTCAAGTTGAATAATATCAGCACCGCAGCCAGCCGTGAGAAGTTTGTGCACCCCGGATACAAAGGCTCTTCTTTGTCACTACACAATTTGTCATACACATGCACTCGCTGAAAAGACTCCTAGCCGATATCATGAATCATGTCCTCTAGCCGATAATCATCCATATCAACATCGACTTCCTTTCTTTTTGACCCACTTGTATCGTTTACCGACTCACCTTGCCATATACATTTGGTATAATTTTGGCAAATCCCGTGACAAATAAGATGATCAATTATTACCTCGAAATGGAATGGGCCTCCATTGAAACATTTAACACAAGGACAATAAAACCTTCCATTATTCTCAGGAAGTTTTTCAAAAGCAAATTGTATAAACTCTTTCACTCCATTCTTATACTTTTCACTAACGCGGTTAACACTCATCCAACTACGATCCATAACTACTACTGAAAAAACATACAACCACAAAAACTATATTAATGTGCTTACTTTTCATGAAGCTTTGCAGCAATCTGGAATCAATAAAAAAAAGTACCTTTGAAGTGTAAAATGAGCAGAATCGAAGGGAAGGGTTTACGGTCACGACTGATGGAGAGAAAGAGAAATCTGGAATCCTATGGAGAAGGGTTTACGACGGCTGATGGCTTTTGTTGGCTCGATGGAGAGAAAGAGAAAGAGAAATCAGTGTTTAGCTTTGCAACAACGGTGGGTTTCGGTGGGTTTATGCAATGATATATGTAGATATGAAAAACAAGCGGACTACTCAAGGTACAAAATGGGGCATAAACCATTAGAAAGTGGGTGAACTAAATATAAATATATATGTAATACTTTTTCTGTACTGAACGAATGGAACTAATTTAGGCTATAAATACTAAAAACTAAACCGTGTAAATTGATCAGAGAAGCTAAAATTATCTAGCATGTTGAAATATATCTTATTAAATATATCAAAATAGTTAACTAGGATTTTATCGAAGTAAATGAATTAAAATAGAGGAAAATAACTTACAGTAGTTCAAGCTAGGTGGGCAGAGTTGATTGTCCCACATAATTGATTTTATAGAAGCTACGTGACTGGCCTGGAAATGTGTTGTAACACCCATATAAAGATTGCCTAGGATCTTATACGAGTATTAAAATTCCGTACCGGATGCATTAATTTACAATACAGAAAGTTAAACTCATAATGATACATAACATAAGTATCAGTACATCCAACTGTTATACAAAACATCTCTGATAATATACATCATGATACAACATCTGAATACATGATAACTAGAATAACTAGGAACCAGCACGATCAGTCCAAAGCCTTCTCCTTACCATTGCTGCGTGCTACCTGCGAACCTGCACCAGAAGGAATGGGATGAGACATAATGTCTCATTGAGCTCCACCCAACCTACTGTTGGCAACCTCGGGGAACCTAGGGTCGCCATGCACTACTTGTAATATCCCGCTTAAGACTTGAATATTTATTAATATTGAGACGATGTATCAGAAATGTTTTAAGCAAAGGGTAATTTGGTAAATTGTCAGTTAATGGATTTATTTATATGGCAAGTGTAATATCCCGCTTAGACGTAACTTTTATCGATGATTGAGGAGTAAGATGGAAGCAATGGCAAAGTTGTAATAATATTTGAAAGAGAGGATTTTTAAGGGGGAAAACAAGATATTTTCCCTTCATTTCTCCTCTCCCCTCACTCTCTCCAAAATCTGATCCCTCTCATCTCTCTCTCTTCCAAACTCACGCCAATCCTCCCTTGGTGATCAACCATCATTCTTCCTTCCTTCCAAACTTTTTGGAATCTTAAGCAAGCTATTTTGGGAGTTTAGAGCAAAAGAATTAAAGGAGAATCAAGGAAAGGAGTAAGAGCAAGTTAAGGATTGGGAGTTCAGAACTGAGTAAAGCACTAATCAAGGCTTAGGTGAGCTCCCTAGGGTTTTAGAACCCGCTTTAAGTAAGTTTGAGTGTTATTTATACTTTGAGCAAAGTTTATAAATATACCCTAATTCTTTGTTATGTGTTGATTCCTTGTTCAATCATGTTTAAATTGTTTAATTACTAAAGAAAATCCTTTTTAATACCTTTGGGAAGCTTGGGTAAGTTGGAATGGTTTGAAATGATGAAAAAAAAATGCATTTTCTGAGTTTTCTGAACTGTCATGGTCGCTACAGCGACCAGCCCGTCGCTATAGCGACCAGACAGCATTTTGAGTTCTGCCTACGGTCGCTACAACGACCAGACCGTCGCTATAGCGACCAAGCACATTTTCAGGCTTTACCTACGGTCGCTGTAGCGACCAGGCCGTGGCTATAGCGACCACATCAGGACAGCACATGATAGCTTAGCTGTTTTGGGTGTTCTGGTGCGCGTAGGCGAGTTTTTTCACTTCCGTTTTCTCCAAAAACATTTAAGAATGATTAAACACCATTTTAACTCATCCAAGAGGCTTCCTAAAGGGATGTAATTATAAGGAACAAGGATGGTACAATAACTTAGAATTGAGGGCAAAGTTCAGACGAATATGGGAACATTTCCAACAATTAAGTAGTGGCTTATGATAACGATAAGCCTATGACCCTATACTCATATGATAAGTATTGGGAGATTGATTCCCTAAGAAAAGCATTGAATATGCAAAGTTTATGGTAAATTATTAGACGTACTTTCGAGTACTTAAGATAAGAATTGATGAGAATGAGAATGCACCTAGGATAGCAAGCTTAAGATGCACTCAATTAAGTGTGCGTAAGCACAAGAATGATCTAATGTTTAAAGTTAAGAACCTTTTAATAGGTTAAGCATTTAAGAATGATTATTTAAAGAATGCATCAGATATGCATAAGTTATAAGTTATATGTATGTGTGTGTATATATATATATATATATATATATATATATATACACATACAAAGAATAAGAACAAGATAATGAAAGGGCCTGATGTGTCTCTTGTATGCTCGTTAGTTAGTATACAAGGGGGGTTCTGGTTTATGCTGGAATGGTGAAGTACCGCTCGTGAGGGCAGCTACACATCAAAGTCAAGAAAGTTAATGTGTCTCCTGTCTGCTCGTTAGTTAGTATACAGGGGGTTCCGGTGAAGTACCGCCTTAAATGGCAGCTGGAACGGTGAAGTAACCGCTCGCGAGGGCAGCCACACAAAAGAAAAGAGGAGTCCGGTGTTAGCCTGATATGATAGGAATTTCACCGGTAGCAGGGAGAGGTATTCTGGGGTTACTCCACCTGGATGCACTCCATAAAATGAACCAAGATAATGTATTGTTTGTTCAACGCTAACTTCTAACTTAATGATAAAGAAAGATGAATATGTATATATATTATATACTAAGAGGTAAGACAAGTAGTTATCAGATATCAGAAAGTGATCTTAGACTTCCCCTCGATCACTAAGTACAAGACTAAGTATAAGATTAAGTTTATGATAAGAGACAAGTAGCGATCCTAGGTTTCCCCTTGATCGCGAAATATGTAGAGAATGACGGCGATCATAGGTATCCCCAAGATCGCTAAGATTAGGCACGGTGACCCTAGTTTTCCCCCGTGGTTGCCAACAGTAGGTTGGGCTGGAGCTCACTGAGACATTATGTCTCATCCCAATCCTTCTGGTGCAGGTTTTCAGGTAGGCAAGAGGTTCGTGATGAGGTCCTTCAGGATGACGCTGAATGAAGTGAAGATGCTCGTCTGGAACCAGCTCAAGAGGTTGTCAAGCCAATATATGTATATTTATTTAAGTGTATTCTATGGTTCTAACTTGGTTGTATATACGAGCATGTTCGTATTCATTCAGTGTATTGTGTTATTATTATTGAAAATTTTAATGTATCCAATATCAGACTAATACACATGCTAAATATTCTAGATAATTTAGTATGGGTGTTACACTATTGTTGGCAATCTCAGGGATTCCTATAATCGCCAAGCCTTAACCTTACCCATATAGGGTTATACCTGACTGTTCCTGCTAAACTGTGTAGTCATGAAAACTGGACTACAAACTGATAACTCGGTGATCGAGGGGAAACCTAGGATCACCGCCTGATAACTGTTACCTGATACCTGCCTGATATAAATTCCTACCTGATAACATTTAAAATGTTTTCCTGATAAATTAACTGTTAGATGTTAGCGTGTAACAAACATTATTATCTGAGTTGATTTTACGGAATGCCCCCGAGTGGAGTAACCCCCGGAGCACATTCCCCTGATAACCGGTGAAAATTCCTATCTGAGGCTAATCACCGGACTCTCTTGCCTGTGTGTGTGGTTATCCTCACGAAAAGTTCCTCCCATTCCAGCTGTAACTGGAACCCCCTGTGCTCTAACTAGCGAGAACACAGAAGACACACTATAAACTTATGTGTGTCTATCCTCGCGGAAAGTTCCTCCCATTCCAGCAATGACTGGAACCCCCTGCGCTCTCTAACTGCGAGAACCCAGAAGACACAAAGTTTATCCTGATAATTAATTATTCCTTATATATATATATATATATATATATATATATTCCTGATTATTAAGTTTATACATACATATATGTGAGTCGTCGCGTAGGTTCCCTAACAGGCTGACCTATCCAGAATAAATTTGAAGCGTACCTATGCCACGACTTGTCAACATATATACATACATTATAATCTGTATAATTTCCTGACCTGATACGTGAACCCTTAGTGTCACTCTGATGTGAACATCTGAGGCACGTCCTGATGTAAATGAAATGTAACTGAAACTGGGGAAAATCCTGGTACCTCTGCCTATGGTACACGATAACTTACCTGGTTAAGGGTATCTTGAAAAACTAACCCTTAATGAAGTGGCGGGGAAAATGCGCGGGCGGAAAACGCTCGCTAGACAGTAAAGTCGCCACCGAAGTTTTATTTTTGAAAAGGGGAACGTCGATAAACCCCGTTGAGAACAAGAACAAAGTCATCGCAACCAAGTTCAGGTTCGGGAATCGGTTATGCGAGGGGAAGGTATTAGCACCCCTCACATCTGTTGTACTCAACGGGAACCATTAATTAATTAGCTTTCAAAATGTGTTAGTTTCATGCTTATTGCCATATTATTATGAAAAGAATAAAAGAGAAAGAAAAAAATGATTTAAGGACTAACATGAGTTTTTTTATTAGGGTGCTTGACAAGAGTTTGATCTTGCTCCTACGTATCTCCTGGTGCGATGGAGAATTCAAAGCTACGTAGTTCTTTGTAGAAAATGTTTGTGTGTTGATTGATTTTATTTATGAAAATGGTTTAGTCGCACTTGGGCGAAAAAGTTTGCTTTTAGAAAAAAGATGGATTCGCGCTTGGGCGATGGTATCCGTTTGAAAACGCGCATGAGCGTGAAAGAAGTTTGAATAAAAGAGCGGACTCGCGCTTGGGCGATGACGTCCGTTTGAAAACGCGCATGGGCGTGAATGAAATAAAAATTTGGTGGGTTGAGATTGATTTTAAGCGGAGGACGAATATCCGAAAAGTGAAGTGTCTACCTCTTTTCCGAATATTCGGGGAAGCGTCGGGTGTCTACCCAAGTTTTCCTTTTTCGCTCACAAAAGAAAAATGTTTTTATTATTTTTGTTTTATTAAAAATTTAATCGAACGACAAATGCTTTGAACGTGATCGAGACGGGGATCTCGCGTTCCGCATTCGGGGAAGCGTCGGGTGTCTACCCAAGTTTTCCTTTTTCCGGTCGATTGAACTCTTAATATTTATTTCCATCTACAGAAAGAATTTTTTTTTATGTTTTTGGTATATTGAAAATAGGATAATAATCTAATAAAAATAAAACAAAAAAAACGTGAAAAGATTAGAGCATTAATACTCAAAAATGAAATTAAGTGCGATAGACTAAACACGAGGGATTAGATTACGGTGTTGGCTCAAAGTGAAATGCAAAGTGAAACCCTAAATGCATTCTAATGACATATAAATAAATAAAATGATAAATGCAAAGTGAAATGACAAATAAAATAAAATGCATGATATGATGTGATAAGTAAATAAATAAGATGTGAAAAATAAAAGAAACAATAAAAAGGAAATAATAATAACAGGAAATAAAATTGCAAAGAAAAAATAAAAGAAATAAACAGGGAGGTGTAAAAATAAAATAGGGGGTGCAGAAAGTGAGAAAATAATCAGATTTAAAACAAATAGACCCAAAATGCATTGGGCCAGCGTGATTTAATCTGGGCCGTCTGATTAATAAGAGGGCCCTGATCTGATCACAAGGGGAGCTAACCGTAGCTGTCTGATTTAAATCAGAGAGCCTGAAGGGCGAGGGTGCATGCTAACGCATACACCCACGCGCATAGGATTAGAGAGGGGGTATAAATACCCCTTCATTACTAGTTTTCTCTCATTTCCTCTTTTCTTTCTCTCTCTTCTCACTTCTCTCTAAAAAAATAAGCTTTCTCTTCTCTCCCCTCTCTCTAAGCCGCGCCGCCCCCTTGCTTCTTTCGGTGGCCGGAAAACTTTTCCGGCGCGGTGGCCGCCGCCGGCGCCACCGCGCCGGAACTTCAAAACTCCGTTTTTTTTAAAAAAAATTAGTTTTTCTTACTCCTCTCCTCACCCTCTTCTCAAATCTAAACTTAGATTTTTCAAAATCCCTTTCAAAAACACTAGATCTAAGTTTTAAAATCGAAAAAAAACTACCTTTTCTTCCCTTTTTTGGTTCGGATTTGCGTGGTTTAGGCTTTGTATGCGTTGCTGTTTGCGTTGTGTGGGGTGTTACCGTGTGTGTGTGATGCGTGTGTGTGGTTTTTTTTGCGTGTGCTTGCTTGCGTGTGTGTGGGTCGTGTGTGTGAGGGTCGTGTGTGTGAGGCCGTGTACTGGGGCTGTGCTGGCCGCGTTTGGTGTGGGTGTTTGCTGGCTGAGTTGTGTTGTTGTTGCTGCTGAGTTGTTTTTTGTTGTGTGTTTTTGCTTGTTCTGTAAAATCCTCCCTTTTTCACTGTTTTTATTGAAACTGGATGCACAAAAGAGGATGTGACCAGAGCTGTTGAGACTGGATCTTTGGTTCAATAAGAAAAAATGGCAAGAAACCAAGCAAAAAGGGACAAAAAAAAACTGATGAGAAAATGATGGATCTGATGAAATTCTGATGGAGAAAGTGATGTGCAAGCTGTTTATTAATTAATTAAGTAAATAAAATGATAAAACAAAAGCATAAAAATACAAAATAAAAAAAAACAGAATATAATTAACAGCAACAATAAAAAAAACGAAATTAATAAAGTAATAATAAAAAACTAAAGTAAAAATAAAATAACCATAAAATTAAAACTATCGCTTTTGAAACCCTAAATGAGGTATTTTAAAATACCTCCCTGCCGAAATTTCGTCTGAAACGACGAAAATTCTCGGCCTTAAAAGGACGATTTAAACGAGTCGAAATTGGGTCAAAAATTGGGGTACGACACTTAACATACCTGATACTATTCTCATATAAATCCTTGAATGTTGAGAAACATTCCTAGTACTTATGTACTTCCAACTGAATACCTCTCAGTTCCTGTTAACCTATTAAAGGTTCTAGACATATCGTTGTCATATGTCATATTTATGGGCTTACTATCCCATCTGTAATAATTTCCTGTGGGAAAACTACCCATCACTCTGTATGATACATATTATTATCCTGGATTAATCCTTGAAAGTTCATGGGTATCGCTATCCCAAAGGATATAGAAGATCATTGGCACGGTACAGTTATTTGTTAATAAAAAGACATTCTAGGCCACTTCGCTTTGGGACCCTTAACTATGCTCTGCGAACCCTTGCATCTGATCCTTCAGACTCTGATGTTCCTGAGTCTGAAGCTTCGCAGAGCGTCCAAAAACTTTGCTCTGCGAACTCAGCTTCTGATTACTTTGCAAAGCGAAGTCTAGACGATGGCTAGGCGAAGATAGGCAGTAGCAAAACTCTGCTACTTCGCAGAGCAAAATCCTGGTGGCTCTGCGACTGTAGCAGAACTCAGAGTTTTTGAAAACAGATTTCATCTTTAAAGAATCTTGGTACCCAACTGCCCAGAATTCTTCGAAACATGCTAGGGACTCCTTTTTTACTATAAAAACATACTGGGTACAAGGATTAAACAGGAATTAAGCATATGTATCAAAAAAGGGGAAAACTATCCTTTTTCCTAATATCTTAGAAATTCAGTTATAATTCTCACACAATATGACCCAAAAAGGAATATTGCTACTCTAAGGAACTCACTTAGTACTTGCTGATCTTTGACAAGCTTCTTGTACCAAAACCCTAGCTTGGTCTTACTCTTTCCTTATCTTTTCCTTAAGCTTCCTCTTACTTCAATCTTTCTCAAAAGCTTGCTTGCAATACTAAGAATTTAGTGGAGAAAATTGATGGATTAAAGCTGGTGGTGCTGGCCGATTTTCTTAGAGAGAGAGGGAGAGGTTTTTGAGTTCTAGAGAGAGAAAGGAAATAGGAAAATGAAATAATTCTTGCCTTATTCCTATATAAAGCCTTGCCGTCTCAATTTACAACTTTGCCCCTACTCTCTCTTAATTCCTCTGACACTGATAAAAGTTATGTCTGAGCGGGATATTACACTCTACCCCCCTTAAAGAAATTTTGTCCTCGAAATTTAAAAGTTACCTGAAAATAGATGCGGATAACTTTTCTGCATCTCTGATTCTAGCTCCCATGTAGCTTCACCATCGGGAGAACCTTTCCACACCACCTTAACAATTGGAATTTCTTTGTTCCCCAAGAACTTGACATCACAATCAACAATCTGTTCTGGTTCTGGCTGAAACGTTAAATCTGATCTCAAGTCGATATTTTCCAATTCTACTAGTTGAAAAGGATCTGGAATGTATTTCCTTAACTGAGATACATGAAAAAAATCATGCAATCCTGACGCAGCCGGTGGCAGAGCCAACTGATAAGCTACTGGACCGATGCGTTTAAGTATCTGAAACAGTCCAATAAATCTTGGACACAATTTCTTTGTCCTGAAAACGCCACGTAAACCCAGCTTAGGTGTAACCTTCAGGAATACGTGATCTCCCACTTCAAATTCTAAGGGCCTCCGCCTCTTATCCACATTACTTTTCTGAAGACTCTAAGCAGTTCTCATCTTATCCTGAATAGATTTAATCTTCAGAGTAGTCTCTTGAATAATCTCGGGTCCCATAATACTTTTATCTCCGACCTCAGCCCAACAAAGTGGTGTCCTACACTTTCTGCCATACAGTGCCTCATAAGGTTCCACTCCAATGCTGGAATGGTAACTATTATTGTAAGAGAATTCAATCAAAGACAGATGATTATTCCAACTTCCTCCATCTTCTAAGATGCACGCATGTAGCTGTTGGAACAAAATGTGTTTAAACAACTCACTTCTGAAATAAGGGGGAGATTGTTGAAACATTATGTGTAAACATATCTCTCTTTATGGTTTTGATAATAACAAAAGTGTTAAATAGAAAATTGGTTATTTGCTAATGCTTTGTTCAAGTGATTTCAGAACCACGTGTTTAATGATTGGAAATTGATAATGGTTATGGAAGAACAAGCTTAGAGCAAGAAAGGAAAGCTAAGAAGCAATGTTGCAAAGTTGGAAGAAAACTGGGTCTGAAGCCTAAGTCTGAAGGTAGCTTCTGAAGTGAGTCTGAAGGCAGCTTCTGAAGTCTGAGTCTGAAGAAGTCAACGCAAAGTCAACGTCTGAAGAAGTGCTTCTGATGAACAGTGCTTCTGAAGAAGTGCTCCTGAAGAGAGCTTTTGATGCACTGTACACGTAGAAGCTTTTGAAGGCTGATGTGGCATGGAAAGCAACTGGTACTGAGCGCATTTAATGCCTGGATGTGTCAGAACAACCCAATGGAACAGTTGTCTCCCTGACTCAAACATTCCCCAGCTTTTAAGGAAAACAAATTCAAAAATGGCTGCTGCTCTGTTTTTCTGGAAAAGTTCAACACACAATTTCAGCTATTCTAGCTTACAACTTGCAACGGCTCCTTTCCTAAAACCTGCAAGTCTTCAACAGCTCTAATTTCCTCTATAAAAGGAAGAAGATTTGAAGAAGATTTTTGCTAAGACTCTTGAAACAAAATTGTTGAACCTGTGCTATGTTTTTGCTGTCAAAACTCATAAGTTCATAAAACTCGTAGAAATTCTTTTAGTTTCTGTAACTTAGAATTTCTTAAGGTTAAGAGTCTTAACCTGTGTTGTATTAAGAGAACACCTCTGATATTTTATCAAGTGTTCAACCCAAACTTATCTTCTTTGTAAATCAGTTTGGTCTAAGTCTTAGTCTGCGTACTAAGCATTGTAAGTCTCAATACTTAGTGTTTTAAGCAAACTAGAAGTCTCTTCCTTTGTGGTTGAGCAACTGGAAGCCTCTTGACTTGATGTCTTGAGCATTAGAAGCCTCTTCCTTTGTGGTTGAGCAATTGGAAGCCTCTTCCTTGGTGGTTGAGCAAGTGGAAGTCTCTTCCTTAGTGGTTGAGCAATTGTAATCATCAGATTATAGTGAAAATCTCTTGTTGGAAAACAAGGGGACTGGACTACTTCTCACATTGAGAAGGAACTAGTATAAAACTTTGTGTGTCTCTCTTCCCTTCTCTATATACTTGTTAATCCGCTGCAAACACTCTTTGAAAATAGTTCAGAACCTATTTCTGAACTAAACTTAAGTTTTGAGAAGAAAAGAACCAAGTTTTTGAGTCACACAATTCAACCCCCCTTCTTGTGTGTGTGTTTTTCTCACCTTCAGTTGGTATCAGAGCTCCGGTTCTGATATTAACACTTAACAGTGTGTCAGTAGGATCCTGAGAAAAACATGTCATCTGATAATGAAGATTCACCTCCACCCCAACCCAGAAATCAAAGAGGAACTGGAACATCTGTTTCATATGATTATGGCACTGATGAAAGAAAATCCAGGTCACACAATAAACCTCCAATGTTTATTGGTGATCCTGAAAAGTTCTCATGGTGGAAAAGTAAAATGTACAGCCATATCATTGGTATAGATGATTCTCTATGGGATATCATTGAAGATGGAATTACAATCCCAGTTGATGAAGAAGGTGTTGCTGTCAACAGAAGAGGACTCAGTGATGCTGAAAGAAAGATATAAAGAAAGCACCACAATGTCAGAGGCATTATTGTGGATTCACTACCTCACTCTGAGTATCAGAAACTGAGTGACAAGTCAACTGCTAAAGCCATATTCACATCCCTCTGCTCTAACTATGAAGGTAATAAAAAGGTTAGAGAAGCTAAGGCAAACATTCTTGTTTAGCAATATGAATTGTTCAGAATGAAAGAGGATGAAAATATTGAGACAATGTTCTCAAGATTTCAGACTCTGGTTTCTGGACTTCAGATTCTGAAGAAGAGTTATAGCACAGTTGATCATGTGAATAAAATCCTCAGAAGTCTGCCATCTAAATGGAGACCAAAAGTGACTGCTATTGAGGAAGCTAAGGATCTGAATACCTTAAGTATTGAGGATCTTATAAGCTCCCTCAAGGTGCATGAACTGGGACTCAATGAGGATGAGTCTGTTATAGAATCAAAATCATTAGCTTTGAAATCTAAAAGAAAGCCTGCTAAAGCCTTTGAAAGCTATTGAATCTGAAGAAGAATTTCCTGAGGGAAATTCTGATGAAGATTCAGATGCTGATGAGCTTGCAATGCTTTCTAAAAGAATTCAGTATCTAATGAATAGAAAGAAAAAAATTCTCTAACAGAAGCAGTAACTTTAGAGGATCTGGTTCAAAGAGGGATAACTAGAAGGAAAGCTGTTACAACTGCAAAAAGCCTGGGCATTTTATTGCTGACTGTCCTGATCTTCAGAAGGAAAAGTCTAAAGAGAAAGCAAAGAAACCCAGCTCAAAGTCTAGTAACTTCAGAAACAAGCTTAAAAAGAGTCTCATGGCCACATGGGATGATCTGGACAATGAGTCTGAATCTGATGAAGAGGAAGCAAACCTAGCTTTGATGACAACTGCATTTTCTGATGCAGAATCCTGCTCAGATTCAGATGAAGAAGATGAGGTATATTCTGAAATCACTAGATCTGAATTAATTGAAACAGTTAAAGATCTTATGAGTCATCTAAAAAGCAAGTTAGGAGAAATTAAATCTTTGAAAAATAAAACCAACTTGCTGTCTGAGGAAAATCTTAAACTTCAGAATCAAATATTTTAATATGATGAAGAAGTTGAAGAACTCAGAAAAGAGGCTCATAAGAAATCTGAAGAGATTTCTAATGAACATGAAATAGCCTTCAAGATTTCATTCTAACTGGATTCAATAGAACTAAAATTGCCTCTATGATGTATAATATGATCAGAAACAAAGGTGAAGGCATTGGCTATGATTCATTCAAACCTTCAAATGAATTAAACTCACCTTCCTGTTTTGGAAATATTTTAAAAGGCAATGGTATATGCTTTGTGCCTGCTTCTGATAACTCTGAGAAGATGAAAATGTCAGAAACTGAGACTGAGCCTGAAGGTCTGAACAGCTCAGACTCTGAAGCTTCTGAACCTAAAGGTAAGATGAAGGCAGATGTTAAAACCTTGCCTAAATCTAAGCCAAAAGGTCCTAAGCCTAAGAGTAAGAGACAATCAGACTTTGAACCTGAAAATGTTCAGAATCTGAAGAGTTCAGAACCTGGAACTAGTAAGTCTCAGAATCTGAATAATTCAAATTCAAATTTTTCTAAGACTGGCTTTATTAAAACTTCAAAATCTATTAAACCAGTCAAAACAAAACATTTTCAATCTCAGAATGTTGAGCAAAGCAAGCAAAAGCAAACCAATCAGTTTTCTGCTTCTAATTGTTTTAAGAAAGGTAAAACTGAAGCTTGCCTTGTAACTGAAGCTAACAAAGTTAGAATTCTGAGGAAATCAGAACCAAAGCACTCAAAGGGTCAGACTTTAAACAACTCAGAACCAAAGACCTTCAAGTATCAGGTTCTGAAGCAATCTGAGTCCAAACCTTTGAGAACTCAGGTTCTGAAGAACTCAGGTTCTGAAACTCAAACTTATTCAAGATATAAGGATTCATATCCTAAGCATCAGAACAAGTCTGAATATCATAACTTCAGACACAAGATGAAAAAGCCAAAACCTTTCAGGACTAACCCCAAAGGACCCATGAAAATCTGGGTACCTAAATCTGAGATCATTTCAATTGCAGATATGCTTAACATCCAGAGAAAAGGAAAGGTCCTGGTACCTGGACAGTGGATGCTCGCATCATATGACAGGGGACAAGTCTATGTTCCAAACCCTGACTCTAAAAGAGGGAGGAACTGTGGGGTTTGGAGGAAGTCAGAAAGGAAAGATCATTGGTATTGGTAAGATAGGTAATTCTTCCCTGTACATTGATAATGTTTGGCTGGTAGATGGACTTAGACATAATTTACTTAGCATAAGTCAATTATGTGATAGTAATTATGAAGTCCTGTTTAATAAGAACACTTGCACTGTAATCAACAATGAAAATAAGTCTGTAGTGTTTAGAGGTAGCAGGAAAAACAATGTTTATAAAATAAACTTTTCTGAATTGGTTCAGCAGAAGGTAGTTTGCCTTCTGTCTGTGACTGATGAGAAATGGGTTTGGCACAAAAGGCTGGGACATGCTAACTGGAGACTCATCTCTAAGCTTAGCAAGTTACAGCTGGTCAGAGGCCTACCCAGCATTGATTATCACTCAGATGCTCTTTGTTCAGCATGCCAAATTGGAAAATTTTCTAAAACTTCTTTTAAATCTAAGAACATTGTTTCCACCTCAAAACCTTTAGAACTCCTTCACATTGATTTGTTTGGTCCTGTTGGAACAGCTTCAATCAATGGGAAGAAGTATGGACTTGTGATTGTTGATGATTATAGTAGGTGGACTTGGGTTAAATTCCTTAGAACCAAAAATGAAACATATGATGTGTTTTTCAAATTCTGTAAACAAGTACAAAATGAAACTGATTTCAAAATTTTAAAAATCAAAAGTGATCATGGTGGGGAATTTGAAAATGAACCTTTTGAAAATTTTTGTGAAGATCATGGAATTATCCATGAGTTCTCATCTCCTAGAACTCCACAACAAAATGGAGTTGTAGAGAGAAAGAATAGATCTTTACAGGAAATGGCCAGAACCATGATCCATGAATCCAAAATTGCTAAGTACTTTTGGGCAGAAGCTCTAAACACAACTTGTTATATTCAGAACAGGATCTATATCAGACCCATTCTGAATAAAACAGCATATGAACTGTTTAAAGGAAGAAAACCAAGTATTTCTTATTGTCATCAGTTTGATTGTACATGTTACATACTAAACAATAAAATCTACCTAAAGAAATTTGATGCCAAGGCTCAAAAGGGTACCTTTTTAGGATACTCAGAGAGATCTATGGCATACAGAGTGTATAATTCTGAAACACTTGTTGTTGAAGAAGCTATACATATTAGTTTTGATGATAAGAAGCCTGGTAATGAAATACCAGAGCTGGTTGAGAGTTTTGCAGATGTCAGAATCTCAGAAGAACCTTCAGAAGCTGAACCTAGTTCAGAGTCTGAAGAAGGTTCAAAAGCGGAAAACAATGAAGAATCTGAAAAACTCTCTGATAAAGACACTACTCCTGAAGCTAATCAAGATCAGCATGGTTCTGAACAAATCCCTGATGGTTCTTCAGAAGCTAATCCACCCAGAACCTCATTCAAATACAAGTCTTCACATCCTGAGGAGTTGATCATTGGAAACAAGAACAGTCCAAGGAAGACAAGATCAGCATTCAGTCAGAATGAATCTATGCTTGGCCTGCTATCCATGATTGAGCCTACAACTGCTGATGAAGCACTTGCTGATGATGGCTGGATTGTAGCAATGCAGGAAGAACTGAACCAGTTTCAAAGGAATGATGTCTGGGATCTAGTTGCAAGACCTGATCATAAGAACATCATTGGAACAAAATGGGTGTTCAGGAACAAGCTCAATGAACAAGGAGAAGTGATCAGAAACAAGGCTAGATTAGTAGCTCAAGGGTACAACCAACAAGAAGGAATTGATTACACAGAGACTTTTGCTCCAGTTGCAAGACTGGAAGCAATCAGGTTACTTATTTCTTATGCTGTTAATCATGATATCATCTTGTATCAAATGGATGTTAAGAGTGCTTTCTTAAATGGTGTAATTTCTGAAGAAGTGCATGTTAAACAACCTCCTAGTTTTGAAGATGTTAAAAATCCAGATTATGTTTTTAAACTTAAGATGTCTTTGTATGGTCTGAAACAAGCTCCCAGAGCTTGGTATGAAAGGCTAAGCAACTTCTTGATTAAAAATAATTTTGTAAGAGGTCAAGTTGATAATACACTCTTCAGGAAAACTGTTAAGAAAGAAATCTTAATTGTGCAAATATATGTTGATGATATCATATTTGGTTCTACTAATGCCTCCCTTTGCAAAGAGTTTTCAAAGTTAATGCAGGATGAATTTGAAATGAGCATGATGGGTGAGTTGAAATTCTTCTTGGGAATTCAAATCAACCAATGCAAAGATGGTGTTTATGTTCATCAGTCCAAATACACTAAGGAGCTTCTGAAGAAGTTCCAGCTGGATGACTGCAAGCTGATGACAACACCAATGCATCCTACCTGTACCTTAAGCAAAGAGGACAATGGCTCTAAAGTAGATCAGAAGCTGTACAGAGGTATGATAGGTTCTCTTTTATACTTAACTGCTTCTAGGCTAGATATTTTATTTAGTGTATGTCTGTGTGCTAGATTCCAGTCAGATCCTAGAGAATCTCATATGACTGCTGTCAAGAGAATCTTTAGGTATCTGAAAGGAACAACTAACTTGGGACTTCTGTATAAGAAATCTCTGAATTATAAGCTAGTTGGATTCTGTGATGCTGACTATGCTGGAGACAGGATTGAAAGAAAGTCCACCAGTGGAAACTGTCAGTTTCTTGGTGAAAATCTGATATCCTGGGCCAGCAAGAGACAAGCAACCATTGCTTTGTCAACAGCAGAAGCAGAATACATCTCAGCTGCAAGTTGTAGCACACAACTGCTCTGGATGAAACATCAATTAGAGGATTATCAGATTCATGCAGATAACATTCCAATTTATTGTGATAATACTGCTGCAATATGTCTGTCTAAAAATCCAATTCTGCATTCTAGAGCCAAGCACATAGAAATAAAACATCATTTTATCAGAGATTATGTTCAGAAGGGTGTTTTAGATATTCAGTTCATTGATACTGATCATCAATGGGCTGACATATTCACAAAACCCTTAACAAAAGAAAGATTCAATTTTATTAAAAAGAATCTGAACATGCATTTTATCTCTTGAAAAATGTGCTTGAATCTGAATAAAAACCTTGATTCTGAGTTTATCATAAGCTAAGACTTATCAGACACTCATTTTCTGAGAGTCTGAAGAAAGTTAAGCTTGAAAAACTTCAGAGTCTGAAAGTTCAGAACCTGGATTTTCTGACTACTGAATTTTATAGGAATCTAATGTTTGGTCAGAATCTGATAAGTATAACCCTGGGCAATGATGATTAAAGCTTTGAAAGTTTATACTCTATCCCTCCCAAAGTCATCAATATAAAAATATGATTTTCTGTTCTGGTATCAATTGCTAAATTTGCTTTAATTTCAGTTGGCATCAGTTTGTTTTTAAACTATTTAGCACAGACACATCTTTCAAATGCTCAATTTGTATCAGACATGTTCAGTCTTTAGAACTTATTTCAAATGCTATATCCTGGTATCAGCACTGAACCATACTTTGGTATCAGGTTCTGATATAAGTTCAGAAGTATTAAAACTTTCAATTGGTATCAGGCTCTGATATAACCTGTCAGTTGGTGTCAGTTGGTCTATGATCTGAATTATTTTGTCTTAAAAATGAGTTAGACTTGCTCTGATACTGAACAAAATATACTGAACAACTATGTCTGAACACAGAATGCTCTGATCAGAAGCTCTGAACTTTTTTTTTGCTTCTGAACAACATTCTATTTTCAATGCAATGTCATATACTCATTGAAAATCTAGTATGCTCTGATGCTCATCGTTGCTGCTTGATTATCTATATGATTGCATACATATCTCACATATTTTTTTTCAAAACTTCCTCATTTCTGAACCTCTTTTTTTTTAAATGTTTTCAAACTCTTTTAAAAAGAGGGAGATTAAAATGCTCTGATACAGATGTTTTCAAACTCGTTTATAACTTTTTGTTGATGACAAAAGGGGGAGTAGGTAAAACAAGTATTAAAGCTCCTGAGCTCAAAAATAAGTTAAATTCTGTCAGTAATTAACTTATGAAAGGGTAGTAAAAGGTATTAAGACCTGAGGCTCTGAACATAGGTTAAGTTCTGAATAAATTTAACTTATGAGAACTGTTTTAATTGAAATTCTGTGAGATACATAACTCTTAGTGAGTTAAAATTAATTGAAAATAACTTGGATAAGACTCAGGGAGCTTACAAAACTCATCCTGTGGATTATCATACTTAGGGGGAGAGCTTACAAACCTCAGAACCTGAAGTCAACAAGTTATTTATAATTCTGAGTGATAATTTCACCTTATTGTTTTAAGTTGAGTTTAATTAACATGGATAAGAATCAGGGGGAGCTTACAAACCTCACACCCTTAAGTTAACAACAATTTTCTGATTTAATACTTATGTTTGTCATCATCAAAAAGGGGGAGATTGTTGGAACAAAATGTGTTTAAACAACTCTCTTCTGAAATAAGGGGGAGATTGTTGAAACATTATGTGTAAACATATCTCTCTTTATGGTTTTGATAATAACAAAAGTGTTAAATAGAAAATTGGTTATTTGCTAATGCTTTGTTCAAGTGATTTCAGAACCACGTGTTTAATCATTGGAAATTGATAAGGGTTATGGAAGAACAAGCTTAGAGCAAGAAAGGAAAGCTAAGAAGCAATGTTGCAAAGTTGGAAGAAAACGGGGTCTGAAGCCTAAGTCTGAAGGTAGCTTCTGAAGTGCGTCTGAAGGCAGCTTCTGAAGTCTGAGTCTGAAGAAGTCAACGCAACGTCAACGTCTGAAGAAGTGCTTCTGATGAACAGTGCTTCTGAAGAAGTGCTCCTGAAGAGAGCTTCTGATGCACTGTACACGCAGAAGCTTCTGAAGGCTGATGTGGCATGGAAAGCAACTGGTACTGAGCGCATTTAATGCCTGGATGTGTCAGAACAACCCAATGGAACAATTGTCTCCCTGACTCAAACAGTTCCCCAGCTTTTAAGGAAAGCAAATTCAAAAATGGCTGCTGCTCTGTTTTTCTGGAAAAGTTCAGCACACAATTTCAGCTATTCTAGCTTACAACTTGCAACGACTCCTTTCCTAAAACCTGCAAGTCTTCAACAGCTCTAATTTCCTCTATAAAAGGAAGAAGATTTGAATAAGATTTTTGCTAAGACTCTTGAAACAAAATTGCTGAACCTGTGCTCTGTTTTTGCTGTCAAAACTCATAAGTTCATAAAACTCTTAGAAATTCTTTTAGTTTCTGTAACTTAGAATTTCTTAAGGTTAAGAGTCTTAACCTGTGTTGTATTAAGAGAACACCTCTGATATTTTATTAAGTGTTCAACTCAAACTTATCTTCTTTGTAAATCAGTTTGGTCTAAGTCTTAGTCTGCGTACTAAGCATTGTAAGTCTCATTACTTAGTGTTTTGAGCCAAACTAGAAGTCTCTTCCTTTGTGGTTGAGCAACTGGAAGCCTCTTGACTTGGTGTCTTAAGCATTAGAAGCCTCTTCCTTTGTGGTTGAGCAATTGGAAGCCTCTTCCTTGGTGGTTGAGCAACTGGAAGTCTCTTCCTTAGTGGTTGAGCAATTGTAATCATCAGATTATAGTGAAAATCTCTTGTTGGAAAACAAGGGGACTGGACTACTTCTCACATTGAGAAGGAACCAGTATAAAACTTTGTGTGTCTCTCTTCCCTTCTCTATATACTTGTTAATCCGCTGCAAACACTCTTTGAAAATAGTTCAGAACCTGTTTCTGAACTAAACTTAAGTTTTGAGAAGAAAAGAACCAAGTTTTTGAGTCACACAATTCAACCCCCCTTCTTGTGTGTGTGTTTTTCTCACCTTTAGTTGGTATCAGAGCTCCGGTTCTGATATTAACACTTAACAGTGTGTCAGTAGGATCCTGAGAAAAACATGTCATCTGATAATGAAGATTCACCTCCACCCCAACCCAGAAATCAAAGAGGAACTGGAACATCTGTTTCATATGATTATGGCACTGATGAAAGAAAATCCAGGTCACACAATAAACCTCCAATGTTTACTGGTGATCCTGAAAAGTTCTCATGGTGGAAAAGTAAAATGTACAACCATATCATTGGTATAGATGATTCTCTATGGGATATCATTGAAGATGGAATTACAATCCCAGTTGATGAAGAAGGTGTTGCTGTCAACAGAAGAGGACTCAGTGATGCTGAGAGAAAGATATATACAAAGCACCACAATGTCACAGGCATCATTGTGGATTCACTACCTCACTCTGAGTATCAGAAACTGAGTGACAAGTCAACTGCTAAAGCCATATTCACATCCCTCTGCTCTAACTATGAAGGTAATAAAAAGGTTAGAGAAGCTAAGGCAAACATTCTTGTTCAGCAATATGAATTGTTCAGAATGAAAGAGGATGAAAATATTGAGACAATGTTCTCAAGATTTCAGACTCTGGTTTCTGGACTTCAAATTCTGAAGAAGAGTTATACCACAGCTGATCATGTGAATAAAATCCTCAAAAGTCTGCCATCTAAATGGAGACCAAAAGTGACTGCAATTGAGGTAGCTAAGGATATGAATACCTTAAGTATTGAGGATCTTATAAGCTCCCTCAAGGTGCATGAACTGGGACTCAATGAGGATGAGTCTGTTAGAGAATCAAAATCATTAGCTTTGAAATCTAAAAGAAAGCCTGCTAAAGCTTTGAAAGCTATTGAATCCGAAGAAGAATTTCCTGAGGGAAATTCTGATGAAGATTCAGATGCTGATGAGCTTGCAATGCTTTCTAAAAGAATTCAGTATCTAATGAATAGAAAGAAAAAAATCTCTAACAGAAGCAGTAACTTTAGAGGATCTGGTTCAAAGAGGGATAACCAGAAGGAAAGCTGTTACAACTGCAAAAATCCTGGGCATTTTATTGCTGACTGTCCTGATCTTCAGAAGGAAAAGTCTAAAGAGAAAGCAAAGAAACCCAGCTCAAAGTCTAGTAACTTCAGAAACAAGCTTAAAAAGAGTCTCATGGCAACATGGGATGATCTGGACAATGAGTCTGAATCTGATGAAGAGGAAGCAAACCTAGCTTTGATGGCAACTGCATTTTCTGATGCAGAATCCTACTCAGATTCAGATGAAGAAGATGAGGTATATTCTGAACTCACTAGATCTGAATTAATTGAAACAGTTAAAGATCTTATGAGTCATCTAAAAAGCAAGTTAGAGAAATTAAATCTTTGAAAAATAAAACCAACTTGCTGTCTGAGGAAAATCTTAAACTTCAGAATCAAATATTTTAATATGATGAAGAAGTTGAAGAACTCAAAAAAGAGGCTCATAAGAAATCTGAAGAGATTTCTAATGAACATGAAATAGCTCTTCAAGATTTCATTCTAACTGGATTCATTAGAACTAAAATTGCCTCTATGATGTATAATATGATCAGAAACAAAGGTGAAAGCATTGGCTATGATTCATTCAAACCTTCAAATGAATTAAACTCACCTTCCTGTTCTGGAAATATTTTAAAAGGCAATGGTATATGCTTTGTGCCTGCTTCTGATAACTCTGAGAAGATGAAAATGTCAGAAACTGAGACTGAGTCTGAAGTTCTGAACAACTCAGACTCTGAAGCTTCTGAACCTAAAGGTAAGATGAAGGCAGATGTTAAAACCTTGCCTAAATCTAAGCCAAAAGGTCCTAAGCCTAAGAGTAAGAGAAAATCAGACTTTGAACCTGAAAATGTTCAGAATCTGAAGAGTTCAGAACCTGGAACTAGTAAGTCTCAGAATTTGAATAATTCAAATTCAAATTTTTCTAAGACTGGGTTTATTAAAACTTCAAAATCTATTAAACCAGTCAAAATAAAACATTTTCAATCTCAGAATGTTGAGCAAAGCAAGCAAAAGCAAACCAATCAGTTTTCTGCTTCTAATTGTTTTAAGAAAGGTAAAACTGAAGCTTGCCTTGTAACTGAAGCTAACAAAGTTAGAATTCTGAGGAAATCAGAACCAAAGCACTCAAAGGGTCAGACTTTAAACAACTCAGAACCAAAGACCTTCAAGTCTCAGGTTCTGAAGCAATCTGAGTCCAACCTTTGAGAACTCAGGTTCTGAAACTCAGACTTATTCAAGATATAAGGATTTATATCCTAAGTATCAGAACAAGTCTGAATATCATAACTTCAGACACAAGATGAAAAAGCCAAAACCTTTCAGGACTAACCCCAAAGGACCCATGAAAATCTAGGTACCTAAATCTGATATCATTTCAATTGCAGATATGCTTAACATCCAGAGAAAAGGAAAGGTCCTGGTACCTGGACAGTGGATGCTCGCATCATATGACAGGGGACAAGTCTATGTTCCAAACCCTGACTCTGAAAGAGGGAGGAACTGTGGGGTTTGGAGGAAGTCAGAAAGGAAAGATCATTGGTATTGATAAGATAGGTAATTCTTCCCTGTACATTGATAATGTTTGACTGGTAGATGGACTTAGACATAATTTACTTAGCATAAGTCAATTATGTGATAGTAATTATGAAGTCCTGTTTAATAAGAACACTTGCACTGTAATCAACAATGAAAATAAGTCTGTAGTGTTTAGAGGTAGCAGGAAAAACAATGTTTATAAAATAAACTTTTCTGAATTGGTTCAGCAGAAGGTAGTTTGCCTTCTGTCTGTGAGTGATGAGAAATGGGTTTGGCACAAAAGGCTGGGACATGCTAACTGGAGACTCATCTCTAAGCTTAGCAAGTTACAGCTGGTCAGAGGCCTACCCAGCATTGATTATCACTCAGATGCTCTTTGTTCAGCATGCCAAATTGGAAAATTTTCTAAAACTTCTTTTAAATCTAAGAACATTGTTTCCACCTCAAAACCTTTAGAACTCCTTCACATTGATTTGTTTGGTCCTGTTGGAACAGCTTCAATCAATGGGAAGAAGTATGGACTTGTGATTATTGATGATTATAGTAGGTGGACTTGGGTTAAATTCCTTAGAACCAAAAATGAGACATATGATGTGTTTTTGAAAATGAACCTTTTGAAAATTATTGTGAAGATCATGGAATTATCCATGAGTTCTCATCTCCTAGAACTCCACAACAAAATGGAGTTGTAGAGAGAAAGAACAGATCTTTACAGGAAATGGCCAGAACCATGATCCATGAATCCAAAATTGCTAAGTACTTTTGGGCAGAAGCTGTAAACACAACTTGTTATATTCAGAACAGGATCTATATCAGACCCATTCTGAATAAAACAGCATATGAAATGTTTAAAGGAAGAAAACCAAGTATTTCTTATTTTCATCAGTTTGGTTGTACATGTTGCATACTAAACAATAAAATCTACATACATAAATTTTATGCCAAGGCTCAAAAGGGTACCTTTTTAGGATACTCAGAGAGATCTAAGGCATACAGAGTGTATAATTCTGAAACACATGTTGTTGAAGAAGCTATACATATTAGGTTTGATGATAAGAAGCCTGGTAATGAAATACCAGAGCTGGTTGACAGTTTTGCAGATGTCAGAATCTCAGAAGAACCTTCAGAAGCTGAACCTAGTTCAGAGTCTGAAGAAGGTTCAGAAGCTGAAAACAATGAAAAATCTGAAAAACTATCTGATAAAGACACTACTCCTGAAGCTAATCAAGATCAGCATGGTTCTGAACAAATCCCTGATGGTTCTTCAGAAGCTAATCCACCCAGAACCTCATTCAAATACAAGTCTTCACATCCTGAGGAGTTGATCATTGGAAACAAGAACAGTCCAAGGAAGACAAGATCAACATTCAGTCAGAATGAATCTATGCTTGGCCTGCTATCCATGATTGAGCCTACAATTGCTGATGAAGCACTTACTGATGATGGCTGGATTGTAGCAATGCAGGAAGAACTGAACCAGTTTCAAAGGAATGATGTCTGGGATCTAGTTGCAAGACCTGATCATAAGAACATCATTGGAACAAAATGGGTGTTCAGGAACAAGCTCAATGAACAAGGAGAAGTGATCAGAAACAAGGCTAGATTAGTAGCTCAAGGGTACAGCCAGTAAGAAGGAATTGATTACACAGAGACTTTTGCTCCAGTTGCAAGACTGGAAGCAATCAGGTTACTTCTTTCTTATGCTGTTAATCATGATATCATCTTGTATCAAATAGATGTTAAGAGTGCTTTCTTAAATGGTGTAATTTCTGAAGAAGTGCATGTTAAACAACCTCCTAGTTTTGAAGATGTTAAAAATCCAGATTATGTTTTTAAACTTAAGAAGTCTTTGTATGGTCTGAAACAAGCTCCCAGAGCTTGGTATGAAAGGCTAAGCAACTTCTTGATTAAAAATAATTTTGTAAGAGGTCAAGTTGATAATACACTCTTCCCATTTCCACTGAGGAATTTCCAATGGTACTAGCATCCTTGCTGGCCTTTGATGTTCAATCTTTACCTGTTGACACACTATACAGCGTGACACAAATTCTGCAATGTCGGTTTTCATGCCTGGCCACCAATAGTCCCTTTTTTAAATCTTGATACATCTTAGTGGTACCTGGATGGATACTGAAACTACTCTTATGGGCTTCTTCCAGAATCAGTCTCTTTAATTATGTATCGTTTGGAACACAAATCCTACCATCAAACAGCAATGCGCCATCTGATGCCTGAGAAAACTCTGATCGACCAACCCTTATTTGGAGGTCCATATCCATTCCTTGAGCCTGTGCGATTCTGGACCGCAGATTACAAGTGATCTCTAGCTTATGCAACATAATTCCATTATCCATCTCGGTGACGCTGAGATTTAGATCTCTAAACTTTTCATACAGTCCGCAAGTATGCATCATCACCTCTGCTCTAACCAAGGACTTCCTGCTTAAGGCGTCAGCAACTACGTTCGCCTTTCCCGGATGGTACTTTAGATAAAAATCAAAATCTTTCAAATATTCCATCCACCTCCTCTGCCTCATGTTCAGTTCCCGTTGATCAAACAAATACTTTAAGCTTTTATGGTCACTAAACAAGTCAAATTGTGCACCATATAAATGATGTCTCCACACTTTCAATGCAAAGACTATAGCTGCTAACTCAAGATCATGAGTAGGGTAATTCTCCTCATGAGATTTAAGTTGTCGTGAAGCGTAGGCTATCACATTACCTTCCTGCATGAGCACACTATCAAGTCCTTTGGAGGACGCATCGCAAAAAACAACATATCTCTTGCTGGGATCAGGTATCGCTAAAACTGGGGCCTTAGATAATTTCTTCCTTAAGGTTCTGAAGCTCTTCTCACACTTCTCGTCCCACACGAAGGGCACATCCTTCCTAGTGAGACGTGTAAAAGGCAAAGCAATCTGAGAAAACCTCAAAATAAATATTCTGTAGTAACCTGCTAAGCCCAAGAAACTTCTAACTTCAGCCACATTCTTAGGTCTGGCCCAATTAAGGACAACTTCAACTTTCCACGAGTCTACTGATACTCCTCCTTTAGAGATGACATGACCCAAAAACTTAATTTCAGACAACCAAAATTCACACTTACTGAATTTAGCATATAACTGCTTCTCTCTGAGAATGTTCAAAACAATCTCCAGATGCTGGGCATGTTCCTGAGGGTCCCTTGAATAAATCAAGATATCGTCAATGAAAATCACTACAAACTGATCCAGGTAAGGCTGAAAAATCCTGTTCATATAATCCATGAACACTGCTGGGGCATTTGTCACTCCAAAAGGTATAACCAAGAATTCATAATGTCCATAACGTGTTCTGAACGCAGTCTTAGACACGTCTGATGATTTGATGCTAATCTGGTGATAACCGCATCTGAGGTCATTCTTAGAAAATACTGTTGCTCCCTTGAGTTGATCTAAAAGATCATCAATCCTTGGAAGGGGATACTTATTCTTAATAGTTACCTTATTCAACTAGCGGTAGTCTATGCACAACCTCACACTACCATCCTTCTTCTTAACTAATAAAACTGGTGCACCCCAAGGTGACACACTTGGCCTGATAAAATGTTTATGAATCAAGTCCTCCAACTGGGACTTCAATTCCTTAAGCTCTGATGGTGACATTCTATACAGTGCCACAAACACCTGCTCCGCTCCTGGAATGAGATCAATAGAGAACTTAACTTCATGTTCTGGGGGTAAGCTGGTTACCTCAGAAGGAAAAACATCTGGATACTCATTAACAACTGGTATGTCACGGGGACTCAGCTCTAATTCTGATGTCACAGTAACCATCACATAAAAACCCCTATCCTGAGCACAAATAAACTGAATTAACTGATGGGTACGATTAATCAATTCGGATAAAGCCACACCTTCAGTTGTATCACTTGTAGGCATAACGATAATTTTTTCAGCACATCCGATATACACATGATTAGCGGAGAGCCAATCCATTCCTAGAATCACGTCAAGTTGTACTATGGGAAGACACACCAAATCTATATAGTATGTCTTACTGGATACCGTGATAGGATAATTCTCACATACATAACTTGCTACGACTCCGCCTTTTGTAGCGGTGGTTACCGTCATAGGAGGAATCAATGGAGACATAGGTAACAGTAGTGTTTCTACACACTTATATGAAATAAAAGAACATGATGCACCACAATCTAAAAGAACTTTAACTGGAATCTGACCAAGATAACACATACCAGCAATTAAATCTTCATTAGCCAGAGCTTTCCGACCATCAAGGGAATACACCCTACCTTTACTGGTTGTGGTTCCTTCAGCCGCTCCCTTACCCCGCCTATTGGGGCATTCTCGCAAGAAGTGTCCAGGTTGCTTACACCCGTAGCACACTTTAGCACCCTCCATGCATTCGCCCTTGTGAGATCTTCCACATGACTTACAATTAGGATTAGGCCATGGGGAATAGGACTATTTTCCTCTCTAAGGGGAACCCTTTGGCTTCAGCTTATCATGGTACTTGTCTTGAAACTTCCCCTTTCTCTTATCAAACACTTCAGCTTTCTCTTTAGCGGTCTTGGCAAAACCCACTTCAGCAACTAAACTGTCATGCACCAGTTCATCATAACTTGTGTTTCTTTGGAGACTCACTGCAGTATCAATTTCACCTCTTAGCCCACGCTTATACTGGTTCATCTTCCAATTCTCGTTACCCGCATACTCATTATGGGTGGAATAGTACGACGACTCTTCAAATTTCTTAGTAAACTTCGTGACTGACATGCCACCTTGCTTTAACTCTAAGAACTCTTGTTCTTTCTTCACTTTGTATGATAGTGGCAAAAACTTCTCTAGAATTACCTCCTTAAGGTTCACCCAATTCACTTCCACATCATTGGCTAGCATTCTGCGCTGAGTGGATTCCCACCAGTCTTCTGCTGCGCCTCTGAATTGGTTAGTGGCATACAACACCTTATCAGCTTTGGAACACTCAGCCATCTGGAAGATCTTTTCCATCTGTTTAAGCCACCTCTTGGCTTCTTGAGGATCACCTTCTCCATTGAACTCGGGAGGGTGACTCCTATTAAATTCCCAAAAGACGGGATTTCCAACAACTGGAGGCGTGGAGGCTGCTGATGGAAACCTTGCCCCTGGTGCATCATTTCCATCCATTGATGTTGAGACTGGGCCTGCTGTTGGACTTGTTGTTGCATCATATGCATCATCTGCTGATGCTGTAATGCGTTCTGAGCCTGTTGCTCCTGATATTTCTGTTGCAGCGCTTGCTACTGTTGCATCATTTGAGCCCAGAAATTTACATTAGGATCTCCACCTATTTCCTCCTTAGCCTGATTTACTCTAGGCCTTCCTAGTCCTCTTCTTCTCCCAAACATCTTATCCTAGCTGTCATATACAAGTCAAAGTGATCAGTTTCAACCAGATATAACATTTAGAATAATGTCCTGGATCCAAAAGGTCCATATACTTGGATTGTAATTCTAATGACCCAAGGCACGATCTGAATCGACCTGCTCTGATACCAAATTGTAACACCCATATAAAGATTGCCTAGGATCTTATACGAGTATTAAAATTTCGAACTGGATGCATTACTTTACAATACAGAAAGTTAAACTCATAATGATATATAACATAAGTATCAATACATCCAACTGTTATACAAAACATCTTTAATAATATACATCATGATACAACATCTGAATACATGATAACTAGAATAACTAGTAAACAGCACGATCAGTCCAAAGCCTTCTCCTTACCCTTGCTGCGTGCTACCTACGAACCTGCACCAGAAGGAATGGGATGAGACATAATGTCTCAGTAAGCTCCACCCAACCTACTGTTGGCAACCTCGGGGAGCCTAGGGATGCCATGCACTACTGTTGGCAATCTCGGGGATTCCTATAATCTCCAAGCCTTAACCTTACCCATATAGGGTTATACCTGACTGTTCCTGCTAAACTGTGTAGTCATGAAAACTGGACTACAAACTGATAACTCGGTGATCGAGGGGAAACCTAGATCATCGCCTGATAACTGTTACCTGATACCTGCCTGATAACTAACAGCTGCCTGATATTAATTCCTGCCTGATACCATTTAAAATGTTTTCCTGATAAATTAACTGTTAGATGTTAGCGTGTAACAAACATTATTATATGAGTTGATTTTACGGAATGCCCCCGAGTGGACTAACCCCGAAGCACATTCCCCTGATAACCGGTGAAAATTCCTATCTGAGGCTAATTGTGCGCTCTCGTTAAAAAAACGCAAACCTCGAGCGTACGCAAACGCTAGCAAGGTTGTGTGAAGTCGCCACCAAAGTTTTTTTTTAAAGGGAACGTTGATAAACCCTTAAGTTTTTATTTTAAAGGGAAACGATAATAAAACCCTTGACGATGAGGAAAGGATGGTCATCGCAACCATTATAGGGTTCAGGAGTCGATTACGCAAGGGGAAGGTATTAGCACCCCTCACGTCCGTTGTACTCAACGGGAACCTCCTAGTTAGCTAAGGCTAAAAATGTTTTAAAAGTTTTGCTTGCATGCTTGAAGATGTAAAAGGGAAAAAGAAAATATGATGAAAAGGAAAAAAAGGTTATTTATTATTGTGCTTGACAAGATGATAATCTTGCTCCTACGTATCTCCTGGTGCGATGGAGAATTCAAAGCTACGTAGTTCTTTGGTAGAAAAACGTTTATATTGGTTATTTTTAAAGAACGATGTTTTGATCGTATTCTTGCGATTAAACATAGCTTGTGTGCTCGCGCATGGGAGGCTTAAGCGTTTGTTTCGAATCGCGCTAGAATAGATAAAACATGTCCGTTGGGGAAAAGAGGCTCGAATTGGCCGCGAGGGGACCAAAAAGATTAAAATGACTCAACCGAGTCGAGAAAGGTTAGATTGATCCAATGGGATCAAGAAAGGGTTCAATGGACTCAACTGAGTCAAACATTGACCAAAGTGACTCAACCGAGTCGAACATTGAACCAAATGGTCACGGGGGACCATAAGGGTTCGAATTGACCACAAAGGGCCAAGAAAAGGTTCAATGGACTCAACCGAGTCGAACATTGAACCAAATGGTCACGGGGGACCATAAGGGTTCGAATTGACCACAAAGGGCCAAGAATTGGTTTGGTGTGGTTGGATGCGTTGAAAATAGAATGACGATTGTCCGAACAACGAGACATACGTCAAGCATTCGTTCAATCAGGGAAATGGAGAGATATACGTCAAACCATCCCTTTTTCATTCAAGTTTTGTTTGAAATTTAAGAAATCCCAAAGTTATCAAAACACTTGGTTTAAAGCTTAAATGAAAAGGTTTTAATGTTCAAATTAGTTGTTGCAACTTAATGAACAAGTTTGCCTTGTTTATGTGCATGAAAATGAGCAAGTTTATGGCAAATGCACAAATTTGTGAAAAAACGCACAAGTTCGGCTCAAGTTTGAAAAAAGATTTTGAAAAGTGAGCAAGTTCGGCTCAAGTTCAATTTTGATTGAAATTCATGAACAAGGTTTTTGTTCAAGTTTAGTTTTGAAAATAATGAACTTAGCTTATTGCTCAAGTTTGATTTTGAAAGTTTAACGAACGTAACTTGTTTCACAAGTTATTCAAAAACTGTTGCTCAAACTTGTGAATCTTCCAATATCATGCAAAACTCTTGATATGGTTTGAATAAAATGAGTTTCAATCCTCTTAGGTTCTGAGTTTTTAGGTTAGAACCTCAAAAATTGGCCTTTTAGAAGCCTGAACTCAGATTCTGAGTTCTGTCATGGTCGCACTGCGACCAGAGCTTCGCACTGCGAACTCTGCGATATTTTGAGTTCAGAAGCTGCTTCTGAACTGCTGTTCAGAAGCAACTTCTGAACAATCTCAGAACTTTTGGAGGAGTGAAAAGCTTTTGAAATTAGCAATAAAATGAGTGCAACAACTCAATTTAAATGTTTTGCAAACCTTGGGATTTCTTTGAAGTTCAAAAGGGGTTTTGAATCAAAAATGAGTGAAAACTAAAAAATGCAAAACTGAGATTGCAACAAGTTGGAATCAAAAGCAAATGCAAACAGTATGTAAATGCAATATAAACCATTTAGAATGACTTACCAACTCCTAGCCTAAAGCTCTTGTTGCAAGGAAATGGAAAGGCTTGAATGGTTGAAGTTTTGCAAGGTTTGAAATGTTGGAGATTATGACAAATGACTCTAATGCTCCAATTGGTTTTTGCTATGTATTAAACTCTGTAATTGCTGTGTATTCAATGTTGTTTCAAGTGTTTTCAATTGTGTTTAATTGTTGGTTTTTGAGTTCTCTTGAATCCTTATGCATAGCACTCCTTTTATAGGCAAAAAACCAAATCCATTGCAATGATGAAAATCTCTAGAATCTAGCTGATTTGTGGTCAGGCTATTTTGCTTTGCATTTAATGCAAAAGGGAAGAGGTGACCTTGCCTTGCTGCAATGGTCAAGACTTTGGCAAATCCAACCATTAATGCAACTGATTTTGGATAGCAATGATGATGAAAAAGTAGAAAAACAGGGCTGGTTTGCAATTGGGCTGTTCTTGGGATCAATCCTTGCAATCTTGAGGGGTCAAGCAAGGAAAACGTGCACTGTGATGTGCAGAGGTTAGGGGAAACAAAAGGGAACATGTGGGTTGGTGTGAGGAAGAAGGAAGAGCTGCTGAAACAGGGCAGCAAAACAGCTTTTGGACAAGTGAAAACCAGCTGTGTTTGACTGGTTTTGGGGGAGAAAGAAGGACGAAAAACACACAAGTAGCTGGCTGGCAAGCTTAGGGTCCTTAGCAGGTCAATTGGGAGGGATAAGAGCTGCCCAAGGGCAAGCCAACTTGCTTGGCACATGCTTGATTGGAAGAAAAACCTTCTCACCTTGGCTTTAATGGCACATGCTCCAATTCTTGCTTTGCTGAGTCCAAACAGCCACCATTGACAAATACAATGATAATAATAATGATAGGTGATAATAATAATAACTATAATGAAAATAAATCAAAGAAATTAAAATCTGCAAAAAAATCGCAGACTTCGCAGAGCGAGTGGGACTTTGCTTTGCGAAGTCCTCATTTCTGAAATGTTGACTTTTTGTTGACTTTTGTTGACTTTGACTTTTTTTTTTTTTGAATTTTGTTTTGAAAAAGCTTGGGACAAAATTAGGGTACAACAGCTGCCCCTACTTAATTGTGTCTTTGCATAGAGAATGCGAGTGCTAAGGGCATCTCATAAACTTTCTGCGAAGAGCAATTAAGTAAAAGAAGGATCCGCATTTTGTCCTTCAAGGTGAGAAAAAGATTGTAGTAAATAATGAAAGTAAAAATATGCAGATGCAATGAATAAAAGTAAATGCAGGGTCACCTGGTTTGGCTACTGATGCATAAACTAAGAATAGACAAATCGTCACCTAAATAGGTGTTTAGACTGGCTTGGGGAATTAAAAAATGATCGTCACCTGAATAGGTGATTAGATCTGACTAGATAAAAGATCGTCACCTGAACAGGTGATTAGATCTGACGAGATAAAAGATCGTCACCTAAACAGGTGATTAGATCTGAAAAGGTAAAAGATCGTCACCTAAACAGGTGATTAGATCTGAAAAGGTAAAAGATCGTCGCCTAAACAGGTGATTAGATCTGAAAAGGTAAAAGATCGTCACCTAAACAGGTGATTAGATCTGACAAGGTAAAAGATCGTCACCTAAACAGGTGATTAGATCTGAAAAGGTAAAAAATCGTCACCTAAACAGGTGATTAGATCTGAAAAGGTAAAAGATCGTCACCTAAACAGGTGATTAGATCTGACAAGGTAAAAGATCGTCACCTAAACAGGTGATTAGATCTGAAAAGGTAAAAGATCGTCACCTAAACAAGTGATTAGATCTGAAAAGGTAAAAGATCGTCACCTAAACAGGTGATTAGATCTGACCAGGTAAAAGATCGTCACCTAAACAGGTGATTAGATCTGTCCAGGTAAAAGATCGTCACCTAAACAGGTGATTAGATCTGTCCAGGTAAAAGATCGTGACCTAAACAGGTGATTAGATCTGACCAGGTAAAAAATCGTCACCTAAACAGGTGATTAGATCTGACCAGGTAAAAGATCGTCACCTAAACAGGTTGTCATACCCCATTTTTTGACTTATATTTTTTACTTGTTTTATCTTTTATTATTTCATTACTTATTATTGCCTTTTATTATTTCATTCTTATCATAGTATTCTATTTGCATTTTATCATTATTAGCATTACTATTATCATCATCATTATCCTTATTATTATCAATATTATTGTTATTCCATTCATATATAATATCATTATTATCTATTATTATTATTATTAAGATTTTATTAATTAATAATATTAAACTTTTCATCATTTTTATTATTATTATCATCATTTTCATTCTCATCACTTTTTATTTTTATTTGCATTTTCATTATTACCATTTTCATTATCATTATTATTATTATTATTTATTATTCATTTCCACCTTTCATTTTAAAATACAAAAAATTCCAAAAAAAGGGAAGTTCGCAGTGCGAAGTTACCTTCGCACTGCGACCTCTGCGAATTTTTCTGCAGAATTTTATTTCTTGATTTATCCTTTTTGTTTTCATTTGCAATTGTTATTGTTAGTATTATTATTATTATTATTGCCATTTGTGACTGATTTAATGCAACAAGGCAAGAATCAAAGTGTGACATTAAAGGTAAAAGGAAAGAAGGATTTTCTTCCAACCTTACATGTGCTTAAACAAATTGGTTGCCCTTGGTCAGCTCTTGTCCCTCCAAATTGACCCATCATCCAACCTGAGCTTGCCAGCCAGCTACTTGGTCCCTTTCCTTCCCTTTTTCTTCACCAAAACCAGTCAAACTTAAGTGGTTTTTGCTAGCAAAAAGCTGTTTGTGCTGCCCTGTTTTGAGCTGGATTTCTCCTCCCACACACCAGCCCACATGCTCAGTTTGCTTCCCCCAATCTCCCTGTACATGGCAGTACACGTTTTCATTGCTTGGCCTTCCAAGATTGCAAGGATTGATCCCAAGAATCACCCCTTTTTGCAGCTGCCCTGTTTTTCAGTTTTTCTCATCATTACCTTCTAGAATCAGCTGCATTTGTAGCTGAGATCAGTCAAGGTTGTAGTACCCTAATTTTGTCCTAAGCCTTTTCAAAAAAATCAAAAAAAATCATCAAAATCAAAAAAAAGAGAGAAAAGTCAAAAAGTCAACAAAAAGTCAACATTGCTGAAATGAGGACTTCGCAGTGCGAAGTCCCCTTCGCAGTGCGAAGTCTCCCAGAAATGAGGACTTCGCAAAGCGAAGTTTACTTCGCTTTGCGAAGTCTGCGAATTTTCTGCAGATTTTCAGATTTTTGATTTTTCTGTTTTCCTTTTCTTTTATTGCATTCCAGTCATTGTCTATAATTATTATCATGTATTATTATCATGGATAATGATGGATTTAACCAAGTGGAAGAATAGAAACATGTGACAATTGGAAAAGCAAAAAGGGAAAAGAAGAGGAAGCAAAGTTGATCAAGTAACCCAACCACTTGCTGACTTTGGGCAGTCCTTATCCCTCCCACTTGACCTGCAACTGACCCTGCTACTTGCCAGTAACCACCTTGCCATAGGCTTTATCAAAACCACTCAAGGATTAAGGCAAAGTGGCTGCCCCTGTTTTGCAAACAGCTTTGCTTTCATCATTTCCATCATTATTCTGTCAGAATTCAGCTGCTTTGGGAGCTGAATTCGTCCAAGGTCTTGACCCTTGCAGCAAGGCAAGGTCACCTCTTATCCTTAACATTAAATGCAAAGCAAATCAGTCATGATTATAGCCCAAAAGCAGCCCTGCTGCAGATTTTGTCATCATGACTTTTGATCTCATTTTGGCCTATAAAAGCAAGGCATTGCTGCTGAATCAAAGAGAGCTCTAGAGAGGGTCCAGGAGGGGATTGAGAGAGTGAAAACACAGAGGTTTGAGAGCAGAAAACCAGTGCAAATTCGAGTGAATTGCTGCACATTTTCCTCACAAAAACAGAGTTTGGTTTTGGGTAGGTTTAAAGGAAATCTCCAATCCTTTCTTACACAAATCATCCTAAAACCAACACAAAGCAACCAAGCCAGCAAAACAGCTTCTAAACCTCACACAAGGAGGGAGAAACAAAGGCAAATTATCGTTGATTAAGGGTTGTTCATCAAACTTGTCCAACCTTGCAAAACCACAAGCATTCAAGCCTCTTCCATTTCCTTGCAAACACAAGCCTTGGGCTAGGAGCAGGTAAGTCATTCTAACTTATTTACACTCCATTTGCATACTGTTTTCAGTTGTGTTTGATCTTAACTTGGTTCAAACCCAGTTTTGCATTTTTGAGTTTTTACTCATTTTGATTTAAAACCTTTTTGAAATAAAAGAAATCCCAAGGTTTGCAAAACATTTAAGCTAAGTTGTTGCACTCTTGCTATTTTCAAAGCTTTTCACTCCTCCTAAGTTTCTGAGGCTAGTTCAGAAGTTGCTTCTGAACAGAAGTTCAGAAGCAGCTTCTGAACTCAAATTTTCGCATACTTCGCAGTGCGAAGGTCTGGTCGCAGTGCGACCATGACAGAATTCAGAACATGAATTCAAAAGCCAATTTTTGAGGTTCTAACCCAAAGCTCAGAACCTAGGAGGTTTGAAACTCATTTTATTCAAACCATAACAAAAATCTAGCATGATATTGACAAATTCACAAGTTCGTGCAACGCTTTTTGGAATAACTTGCAAAATAAGTTATGTCCACAAACTTTCAAAACAAACTTGAGCAATAAGCTAAGTTCACCATTTTCAAAACCAAACTTGAACAAAAACCTTGTTCATGATTTTCAATCAAACGTGAACTTAAGCCGAACTTGTTCACTTTTAAAACCGTTTTCAAAATTAAGCCGAACTTGTGCATTATTCACAAACTTGTGCTTTTCCATAAACTAGAACAACCTTTGTTCATAGGTTGCAACAACCAAGTGTTTTGTTCACTTTGGGATTTCTAAAGAATTCAATCCAAAAACATGAATGAAAAAGGGATGGTGTGACGTATGTCTCTCCATCGCCCCGATTGTACGAATGCGTGACGTATGTCTCGTCGCTCGGACAATCGTCATTCCCTTTTTTTTCAATATGTACAACCCTAACCAAACCAAATCTTGGCCCCTTGTGGTCAATCCAAGCCTTTTGGTCCCCCGTTGGCCATTAGACTCAACCCCTCGACTCTTCGGAGTCCACTCGGTCAATGTTCGACCTCTAGAAGCAGTACCTAGAGTAGATCATTGTACCCGTTCTTGATCTCAGTGGATCAATCGAACAATCGCCCGACTCTTCGGAGTCCACTCGGTCAATGTTTGACTTGTATGAGTCCATTGTACCTCTCTTGGTCCCATAGCGACCAATTCAACCCTCTACCCTAACGGACGTACCTTTTAACAATTCTAATGTGATTCGCGAACGAACGCTTAATAAGTCTCCAAGTGCGAGCATACAAGCTACGTTTAATCGCAAGAATTCGGTTAAAACATCGTCCAATTAAAATCAACCAACACACATACGTTTTTCTACCAAAGAACTACGTATGCTTTGAATTCTCCGACTACCGGGAGATACGTAGGAGCAAGATCGACATCTTGTCAAGCACAATAATAAAAACTTTTTTTTCTTTCTTTCGTTTGTTTTTATCTCTTTCCCCCCCTTATTATATTTAGCATAAATGAACATGAACGCAAAGTATTAAAAAGCAATTCAAGTTTTAACCAAATAGAAGGTTCCCGTTGAGTACAACGGACGTGAGGGGTGCTAATACCTTCCCCTCGCGTAACCGACTCCCGAACCCGACAATGGTTGCGATGACCTAATCCTTATCCTCATCGTCAAAAGGGTTTTATTATCGTTTCCCTTTACAAAAAAAACTTAAGGGTTTATCAACGTTCCCTTTACACAAAAACTTTGGTGGCGGCTTCACAAAGGCACCTCCGAGCGTTCGAGGACGACCTCGGAGGATCTGCGCGTCTTTTTCCCGAGGAAAAAAACGAGGTGCGCACAGCTGGCGACTTCACTGGGGATCCTGTTCCCACTAGTGAGTCAAGCCTAACCTATTTGGTTTAAAGACAATTGCTTTATTTTCTTTGCGTGCCATGTTTATTTATTTTTATTCATGCATGTTATATTTATGCTTTATGTTTATATTTGCTTTATTTGCTTTATATTCATATTATATATATCAAATGTGGGGGTTACTTGAGTGATGTTACTCCACATTGTTCGGGTTAATGCCGGACGTGTGAGGCTCTCTACCCGAGCTTGAGAAAAAAAACTAAGTTAGAAGGAGGTTGTGTGCGGAAGCCCGCGTTGACGTATGTCCGTGAGGTAAGATGCCCAACCCCGCTTAGAGGAGATTTTCACGTGGAATTAATTGAAGTCATGTTGACGTATGTCCATAGACAACCCTAATTCCATGTGAGGTCTATGACTCTAGGGACCTCTTCTTAGGAAATTTCACCTTTAGAGCCTACACGTGAGGATGGGGGGAAGTTCCGAACCTTCATATACCAAACCCTTGCATATCATCACATTTGCATTCATATAAAATTTTTGCATAAACAAAATAAAGGGGCATATTTTTGCATACTCATTGCATTCATACATTTACATGCATTTTCATGCATTTCAAAGCAAAACCCTCACATTTTGCCTCACTAAAAACACCAGAAAAAAGAAGTACCCGACCCGGTGTACAGTAGCGTTTCGGAAGAGATCCGAGCAAACCGGAAGGCCATCGAAATTCTGGAAATCATTTCTTTGTCTAAGTAATTTATCTTGTTTTTCAAAAAAATCATTTTGCTCTTCCCAAGGCAAATGATAAATTTTTATGGGACCCCCATATTTCAAATCATTTTCGTCATTAATAAAGTTGCAGTTTATGTTCAAAAGAGTTCGTTTTTCTTTCGTTCTCAAATAAATTTTCATAAACCCTACAAAAAAATCATCATAAATACACCACCAAAAATAACACTACTACAATCCCTTTTGACTTCAATCTTCGAATTAACCAAACGGAAGATGATAATAAGGACGATTTTGAACCTCCTGAAGGATTGTCCCGACTTGGGGATCAAGAGGATAGGGTAATACAACCTCGCCAAGAGAGCCCTCAAAAGAATGGCACTACAGTTTTCCCTCTGCCGGGGCACACTCTATAAGAGAAATCATAGTCTCACTCAGATGTGTGGATAAACATGAAGCAGTCATGCTCACCGAAGAAATCCATGAGGAGTCCTTCCAAACCCATGCCAAGACATGTCACAAGTGACAAATTTATGCCAACAAGGGGCACACACCACAAACACCTCTGAATGTCATGACATCACCCTAACCTTTCTCTATGTGGGGCATAGACATGTTTGGAATGATTGAGCCAAAGGCTTCAAAAGGGCACCAGTTCATACTAGTTGCCATCGACTGTTTCACCAAATGGGTCGAAGCAGCTTCCTATGCAAACATGACCAAACAAGTGGTCGCCCAATTCATCAAAAAAGAAACCATTTGCCGTTACGGCACTCCCCACAATTTCCCACAAAAATCCAAGCCGTTACGGCACTCCCCACAAATTCCCACAAAAAGCCAAGTCGTCATTGGCATTCCTCACATCACCCATTCCCAAACAAACAAAGCCCAATTTTTATTGGCATCCCCAAACACAAAAAGCCAAGTCGTCACTGGCATTCCTCACATCTCCAACAAAAGACCAATTTTCATTGGCACACACAATTTCCAAACAAAAAGCCCAATTTCCATTGGCGCTCACAAACCCCATTTCCAATAAAAGCCCAATTTTCATTGGCATTCCCATCCAAAAAAAAAAAAAAGCCCGACCTTGCTCGGAAGCCAATCACAAAAGCCCGACCTTGCTCGGAAAACAAGAAAAACCGACCTTGCTCGGAAGCCAATCACAAAAGCCCGACCTTGCTCGGAAGACAATCAAAAGCCCGACCTTGCTCGGAAGACAATCAAAAGCCCGACCTTGCTCGGAAGCCAATCGCAAAAGCCCGACCTTGCTCGGAAGCCATTCCCATCCAAAAAAAACAAAAGCCCGACCTTGCTCGGCATCCCCTCATAAAAAGCCCAACCATGCTTGTCATCCAAGCACCCAAACACAAGCAAGGTTTGACCAACTAAACCCCATAAAAGAGAAAGACCTCACAGCATTGGGGCATGGACAGTTCAACAAGAAAGTTCGCTCTCGAGAATTTAGAGAAGAAGACTTAATGCTTGAAAAAAAGGTATTACCCATCCACAAAGATCCCCTATCAATAAACTCTGGCGCAGTCAAAAAAAATATATATGCCAAAAAGAAAAAAGAGCTCGCTAAATCGAAAACCCGAAAAGGGCGGTTTAGGCAATAGAGAGCGTCCTGGTAGATCGAAAACCTGAAAAGGCGGTCTAGGCAAAAATTAAGGACATCAAAAAAGGAAATATACCCCAGTGGACTGAAAACTCGAAAGAGCGGTCCAGGTAAAAGTTAGGGGTTTCAAAAAAAAAGGGCAAAAGACTGCGGCACGTGAGGTCCGGACAGAATTCAAGAGGGAAAGAATCAACCTCATTATCATCTTTCAAAAAAAGGTTATTTCAAAGCCATAGGGAAAGTAGCACGTGAAACCCAAGCAAATTTCCATTTGTCTTTTTGTTTCTTCTTTTCTCCCTATCTCAGTAATCACCTCTTATAGGGATTACATTTTCACGAATAGTTACCCACACAAGGGACTAAGTTTCGTTGAATCAAAATCATTTAAAACCTTTTCATTGTTATGCGTCCTTACTTGCTCATAAAATGTGTTTTTATTCATGATAAATAATGCATTGAAATATGGGAATAACATAAAAAAAAAAAAAAAACAAAAAAAAATGTGTGTTTTTTTTACTTGGACGTTAAATGTCGAAAGAATTTCGTTGGTCCCCGGTATTGCATCAGAGGACTCAAAACTTGAAGCTTTGCATCAGTCATTTTAAGACTCATGCTCTTCAGCAGAAACAAGTGCGTAGCTCACGACGCGTAAAACGCAAAGATCCCGGGTGTCGGAGGAAACAAATTTCCCAAATAAAGCACACCCCCCATACATCTTTTTCATCCACTAAGGCCGGATATCGATCATGCTTCCAAAATGATCCTTATATCCCCAGTGAGATCACACCAAAAACAAAAGCCCGACCTCGCTCGGCAACCAACAAAAAGCCCGACCTCGCTCGGCAACCAAAATCAAAAAGCCCGACCTCGCTCGGCAACCAAAACAAAAAGCCCGACCTCGCTCGGCCACCAAACAAAAGTCCAATTTTCATTGGCGAACCAAAAGTCCAATATTCATTGGCAAAGCAAAGAACTACGTAAGCTTTGAATTCTCCATCCCACCAGGAGATACGTAGGAGCAAGATCATCATCTTGTCAAGCACAACGAACCAAAGCCCAATATTCATTGGCCCACAATAAAACAACCTTATTGACATTCCCCAGGGAGTCTCAACCCCAAACAAAAGTCCAATCATTATTGGCAAACCCACACAAATTTTCGGGCTTAGGCTCGAACTACACCGGTTTTGATCCCATTTGGGTATGTAGGCAAAGGACCTCGTCCTTCCAAACCGACCAACCAAAAAAACAAAAAAAAAGAGAGCCCAACTGTCATGAACACAACCACAAACAAAGACCGACTCTGCTCGGCACCCCACCAACATTATTTTATTCATGCATGCATATTTAAAACCATTCATACACATGCATTTCATTCCATAAAGCATACATCCTCAACAAGGATTCTCCAGTGAGTATCACATATTCACCAACATCCATTAACATTCAACCAGGGGCACCTATTTAGGGTAAGACCGCAGCTCGTTAGGAATCGATATTCAGAAGCAGTACCTGAATAAGATCACCTAGCTTAGGTATCGACCTCTAGAAGCAATACCTAGAGTAGATCACCTCCCCCCGTGCATCGACCTTCAGTGTTAGCGGCTGAATAAGATCACAGCTCGTTAGGAATCGATATTCAGAAGCAGTACCTGAATAAGATCACCTAGCTTAGGTATCGACCTCTAGAAGCAATACCTAGAGTAGATCACCTCCCCCAGTGTATCGACCTTCAGTGTTAGCAGCTGAATAAGATCACAGCTCGTTAGGAATCGATATTCAGAAGCAGTACCTGAATAAGATCACCTAGCTTAGGTATCGACATCTAGAAGCAGTACCTAGATAAGATCACCTACCTCAATGTTCCACCTCTAGAAGCAATACCTAGAGTAGATCACCTCCCCCAGTGTATCGACCTTCAGTGTTAGCGGCTGAATAAGATCACAGCTCGTTAGGAATCGATATTCAGAAGCAGTACCTGAATAAGATCACCTAGCTTAGGTATCGACATCTAGAAGCAGTACCTAGATAAGATCACCGCCATCAATGTTCCACCTCTAGTGACAGTGCCTAGAGTAAAACACCACCCTCAGGAATCGGCCTCTAGTGACAGTGCCTAGATAAGATTACCTTCATTCCCCAGTGGATCTACCTCCAGTGTTAGCGGCTGGATACGATCAACCCCTACCAACCATTGCATTTGCATTTCGCGAAGGACAAAATTCGGGTCCTTCTTTTTCTTTTTACTTAATTGATCTCCGCAAAGAGTTCATGAGATGCCCTCGGCACTCACGCACTCTATGCGAAGACACAATTAAGTAGGGGCAGCTGTAGTACCCTAATTTTGTCCTAAGCCTTTTCAAAAAAATCAAAAAAAATCATCAAAATCAAAAAAAAGAGAGAAAAGTCAAAAAGTCAACAAAAAGTCAACATTGCTGAAATGAGGACTTCGCAGTGCGAAGTCCCCTTCGCAGTGCGAAGTCTCCCAGAAATGAGGACTTCGCAAAGCGAAGTTTACTTCGCTTTGCGAAGTCTGCGAATTTTCTGCAGATTTTCAGATTTTTGATTTTTCTGTTTTCCTTTTCTTTTATTGCATTCCAGTCATTGTCTATAATTATTATCATGTATTATTATCATGGATAATGATGGATTTAACCAAGTGGAAGAATAGAAACATGTGACAATTGGAAAAGCAAAAAGGGAAAAGAAGAGGAAGCAAAGTTGATCAAGTAACCCAACCACTTGCTGACTTTGGGCAGTCCTTATCCCTCCCACTTGACCTGCAACTGACCCTGCTACTTGCCAGTAACCACCTTGCCATAGGCTTTATCAAAACCACTCAAGGATTAAGGCAAAGTGGCTGCCCCTGTTTTGCAAACAGCTTTGCTTTCATCATTTCCACCATTATTCTGTCAGAATTCAGCTGCTTTGGGAGCTGAATTCGTCCAAGGTCTTGACCCTTGCAGCAAGGCAAGGTCACCTCTTATCCTTAACATTAAATGCAAAGCAAATCAGTCATGATTATAGCCCAAAAGCAGCCCTGCTGCAGATTTTGTCATCATGACTTTTGATCTCATTTTGGCCTATAAAAGCAAGGCATTGCTGCTGAATCAAAGAGAGCTCTAGAGAGGGTCCAGGAGGGGATTGAGAGAGTGAAAACACAGAGGTTTGAGAGCAGAAAACCAGTGCAAATTCGAGTGAATTGCTGCACATTTTCCTCACAAAAACAGAGTTTGGTTTTGGGTAGGTTTAAAGGAAATCTCCAATCCTTTCTTACACAAATCATCCTAAAACCAACACAAAGCAACCAAGCCAGCAAAACAGCTTCTAAACCTCACACAAGGAGGGAGAAACAAAGGCAAATTATCGTTGATTAAGGGTTGTTCATCAAACTTGTCCAACCTTGCAAAACCACAAGCATTCAAGCCTCTTCCATTTCCTTGCAAACACAAGCCTTGGGCTAGGAGCAGGTAAGTCATTCTAACTTATTTACACTCCATTTGCATACTGTTTTCAGTTGTGTTTGATCTTAACTTGGTTCAAACCCAGTTTTGCATTTTTGAGTTTTTACTCATTTTGATTTAAAACCTTTTTGAAATAAAAGAAATCCCAAGGTTTGCAAAACATTTAAGCTAAGTTGTTGCACTCTTGCTATTTTCAAAGCTTTTCACTCCTCCTAAGTTTCTGAGGCTAGTTCAGAAGTTGCTTCTGAACAGAAGTTCAGAAGCAGCTTCTGAACTCAAATTTTCGCATACTTCGCAGTGCGAAGGTCTGGTCGCAGTGCGACCATGACAGAATTCAGAACATGAATTCAAAAGCCAATTTTTGAGGTTCTAACCCAAAGCTCAGAACCTAGGAGGTTTGAAACTCATTTTATTCAAACCATAACAAAAATCTAGCATGATATTGACAAATTCACAAGTTCGTGCAACGCTTTTTGGAATAACTTGCAAAATAAGTTATGTCCACAAACTTTCAAAACAAACTTGAGCAATAAGCTAAGTTCACCATTTTCAAAACCAAACTTGAACAAAAACCTTGTTCATGATTTTCAATCAAACGTGAACTTAAGCCGAACTTGTTCACTTTTAAAACCGTTTTCAAAATTAAGCCGAACTTGTGCATTATTCACAAACTTGTGCTTTTCCATAAACTAGAACAACCTTTGTTCATAGGTTGCAACAACCAAGTGTTTTGTTCACTTTGGGATTTCTAAAGAATTCAATCCAAAAACATGAATGAAAAAGGGATGGTGTGACGTATGTCTCTCCATCGCCCCGATTGTACGAATGCGTGACGTATGTCTCGTCGCTCGGACAATCGTCATTCCCTTTTTTTTCAATATGTACAACCCTAACCAAACCAAATCTTGGCCCCTTGTGGTCAATCCAAGCCTTTTGGTCCCCCGTTGGCCATTAGACTCAACCCCTCGACTCTTCGGAGTCCACTCGGTCAATGTTCGACCTCTAGAAGCAGTACCTAGAGTAGATCATTGTACCCGTTCTTGATCTCAGTGGATCAATCGAACAATCGCCCGACTCTTCGGAGTCCACTCGGTCAATGTTTGACTTGTATGAGTCCATTGTACCTCTCTTGGTCCCATAGCGACCAATTCAACCCTCTACCCTAACGGACGTACCTTTTAACAATTCTAATGTGATTCGCGAACGAACGCTTAATAAGTCTCCAAGTGCGAGCATACAAGCTACGTTTAATCGCAAGAATTCGGTTAAAACATCGTCCAATTAAAATCAACCAACACACATACGTTTTTCTACCAAAGAACTACGTATGCTTTGAATTCTCCGACTACCGGGAGATACGTAGGAGCAAGATCGACATCTTGTCAAGCACAATAATAAAAACTTTTTTTTCTTTCTTTCGTTTGTTTTTATCTCTTTCCCCCCCTTATTATATTTTAGCATAAATGAACATGAACGCAAAGTATTAAAAAGCAATTCAAGTTTTAACCAAATAGAAGGTTCCCGTTGAGTACAACGGACGTGAGGGGTGCTAATACCTTCCCCTCGCGTAACCGACTCCCGAACCCGACAATGGTTGCGATGACCTAATCCTTATCCTCATCGTCAAAAGGGTTTTATTATCGTTTCCCTTTACAAAAAAAACTTAAGGGTTTATCAACGTTCCCTTTACACAAAAACTTTGGTGGCGGCTTCACAAAGGCACCTCCGAGCGTTCGAGGACGACCTCGGAGGATCTGCGCGTCTTTTTCCCGAGGAAAAAAACGAGGTGCGCACAAAGGTCTTGCCCCTTGGCACAAGGCAAAACAACTTTTATCCATTAGCATTAAATGCAAAGTGTTCTAGCCTGAATTTAGCCCCAAATCAGCTAGGCTCTAAGATTTTGTTCATCATTGCAAGGATTGCATTTTTTGCCTATAAAAGGAATGCAAGGCACAAGTATTTCACACATTGAAAAAACCAGTTGCACACACAATCAATAGACCAAATAAGCAGCCTTACACACACGAAATTCATACCAAGATCCATTGCATTGCAGCACCAAATCAGTTCATACACCAAGCAAAAAAAACCAATTAGAGCATTGTCCATAGCCTCTAACCAATCAAGCAAGCCACTTCCAACCTATTGCTCAAGCATTGCTAGGAGTTCTGTAAGTCTCCTTTAATCTTTATTTTGCATTGTGTTGGCTGTTTTCATCACTTGCTTTGTTTAATTTTGTTTTTTGCACAAAAATCCCTTTTGAAACTCAAAAGGAACCTCAAAGGGGCCAAGCCTTAAAACTGAGTTTTTACCCTCCTTTTTCTTCAATTTTGCAAAGCTTTTTAACCCCCTTTAGGTTCTGAAGCTTGCTTAGAAGCAGTTTCTGAACTTCTGTTCAGAAACAGCTTCTGAGTTTAAAATTTCGCATACTTCGCAGAGGAAAGTATTGCTCGCACTGCGAACATATCAGAACCTGACTTCGCAGAGCCAAGTTCTGGTTGCTCTGCGAAGTATGTGAAACTCAGAACATGAATCAGGCATCCAAATGTCAAATTTTTGGGGTTCCAGCCCTTGATTCAGAACCTAAAGAGGTTTAAAACCATTTTTGTCCCAAACCCAATTCATAATCATGCACAACTTTGAAAATTTCACAAGTTCGTGCGATAAATTTTGAGTAACTTGTGAAGCAAGTTATGTTCTTCAATTTTCAAAACCAAGTTTGAGCAATAAGCAAAGTTCGTTTATTTTCAAAACAAACTTGAATAACCATGTTGTTCATGATTTTCAATCCAAACGCGAATTTAAGCCGAACTTGCTCATCCTTTAAAAACCAAGCTCGAAATAGAGCTGAACTTGTGAACTTTCCAATTTTGTGCATGTCTTATGATTTTGTTCATCATTCAAACTTGAACTACGCTCGTTCTTGAGTTTCGATAACTTAAGTAACGAGCAATGTTCATGATTTTAATAAACTCGAACAACAAACTTGTTCGTGATCCCCTTCTTTTGTTAATTTTCCCTTTAAGGCATTCTTGTTCCTTTTGAGGTTCCTTAGAGTCCCGAAAAAACCAAACTTGAATGAAACGGGAATGGCTTGACGTATGTCTCCCCAAACCTCGGTTGCACGAATGCTTGACGTATGTCTCGTCGCTCGGGCAACCGTCATTCCACCCTTGACGCGTCTCGCGCGCTCAACCTTCCCTTGGCCCCCTTGTGGCCATTTTTACCCTTTTCTTGGCCCTCGTGGTCAATCCGAACCTTTCGCGCCTTTGCGCGTTTATTTTCAAAACATTTACGCCTTACGCGAATTTATCGCCTCCGCGCGTTTGTCGTTTATTTTCAAACTTTTTACGCCTCTGTGCGTCTGTCTTTTTGTTTTAAAACATTTACGCCTTGCGCGAGTTTATCGCCTTAGCGTTCGTCTTTCACCATTTAAAACTTTGTACGCTTTCGTGCGTTTTAAAACCTTTGTTCAAGTCCGAGTGCAAATCTTTTTTTTATCAAATCATTTACCTTTATGCATTGTCGTCAATGGCCAGTTCGGCAACAACCCGAACAGTTGACATTTACTTTCATTACTTTCTCTTTTTTTCAAACTTTTTTTCGCTCGGACGCGATCAAATCTTTTTTAACTAAAACGAACCAACATACAAGTTTTTTTTTTCTACCCAAAGAACTACGTACGCTTTGAATTCTCCGACTACCGGGAGATACGTAGGAGCAAGATCGACATCTTGTCAAGCCCATTAATAAAAAAACTTTTTCTTCCTTTTCGTTTGTCTTTATCTCTTTCTTCACTTCACATTATGTTTTTATATTTCCTTTTTTCTTATATGTTTAAACACGCAACTAAAATTCTCGAAACATTTTAAGCCTAAGCCGACTAAGAGGTTCCCGTTGAGTACAACGGATGTGAGGGGTGCTAATACCTTCCCCTCGCATAATCGACTTTCGAACCTAAAATCTTTTTCAAGGTAATTTCGAACTTTTTTCCTTTTCTCCCCGGAAAATTAAAAGTTCAGTCGTGGTTTAACATTAGTGATTCAATGCTTCCCAATAGCTTGACATCCGAAATTCGACGCGACAAAGATGGCGACTTCACTGGGGACTGTGCATAAAACACTTTGTTTGTGCATAAACGAGTCAAGCCTATCTCAGTCGGCTTTTAGGCTAATTTGTTTCATTTTACTTGCGTGTTTATATCTTCTTGTCATTTATTTGTTTATTCTTTTTGCTCTACATTTATATATATCATTTTGCTTCATATCTTTATATACATCAATTGCGGGGTTACTTGAGCGATGTTACTCCACATTGTTCGGGTTAATGCCGGACGTGTGAGGCTCTCTACCCGAGCTCGAGAGAAAACTAAGTTAGAATGGTGGTTGTGAGCGGAAGCCCGCGTTGACGTATGTCCGTGAGGTAGGATGCCCAACCCCGCTTATAGGAGATTTTCATGTGGAATTAATTGAAGTCATGTCGACGTATGTCCATAGACAACCTTAATTCCATGTGAGATCGATGACTCTAGGGACCTCTTCTTAGGAAATCTTACCTTTAGAGCCTACACGTGAGGATGGGGGAAGTTTCGACCCTCTGTATACCATACCCTTGCATATCACCCATCTGTTTTCATTCATAATTATGGCATTTTTGTTTCATTTTATCAGGGGCAACTAATAATCTTTGTTTATTATTACTTTTTTTGTTAATAACCATGGTTGGGGATGTAAGGGACCAAGTTGTTAAAGGGTAGTAATTTTGAAAACTTAGAATATGATTGACTTCGCAGAGCAAAGATATCTTCGCACTGCGAAGTTAACCCTGAGGTTCGCAGAGCAAACTTACTTCGCCGTGCGAAGCATGCGAATTTTCTCAGCCCAGTTTTCAAAATTCACTAACCCTCATTAACTCCCTCCAACCACTCATTTCCACTATCTCTTATCTAACCGTTATTTTATTATTAAACTCATATAACTAAAAAAAAAAACTTTTCATTTTCATAAACAACTCTTCAAAAACTCAAAAAAAAAACATACCCATTTCTTCATAATTTTTTCTTTCTTAAATCCAAGTTTTAATCTCCCTTCTCTGCAAGCAGTAAGGTATGATTTCCTCCTCTCTATCTTGTCTTTTACTTCTAATTCGTGTTTTGGGTTTTAGGTTTTTTCTAAATTTTTGAGCTTCCATTTTTAGGGTTTAAGATTGTGATTAGTTTCTTTTCCTTCTTGCCTTGCTAGGATAAGTTGTAATTTAGTGAATGTATGTTAAGGGTAGTTAAAATAGGCTCATTTCCCTTTCCATCTTTAAGTGATTTTTCAAGAATCCACTTTACCCATTTTTGTAGAAACTAGATCAAAACTAGTTGCTATGTTAAGTATGTTCATTACCCATGCATTTATTCTTGATCATTCATCTAACATGCTTTCTTTGGAGCTTAGCTTAAGAGTTTAGGGTAGCTTTCTAGGGATTTTTGATTTGTTCTGTCAGGGTCGCAGAGCAAAGATGAACTTCGCACTGCGACCCATTTTTCTGGGCAACCCAGATTTTTTCGCATAGCTTTCGCACTGCGACCATGAGTTCGCAGTGCGACTGTAGCAGAAATAGAACCTATGTTTTTCTCATTTTTTTCCTTTCAATTCCATTTGTTTCACCTCATATCACTTGTAATCATACTGACTTTGCCCTTTTTCTTGTAGATGGCACCAAGACCAGCGGGAAAACGCTCGAGGGGTGACGCATCAGGATCTAGACCCCAAGGGGGATTCGACGCCTCTCGCTTCCTAAGCCTCCGGAACCAAGAGAGGTACGAAGAGCTTCTCGGCAGGATGTTCTGGCCTGAGAGACAGTTCATCATAGGCGAGCAGGGTACCTGGCGAGAGTTGGCCCGGTTGATAAACCAACGCCGGTGGGGAGTTTTGGTGAACCCTCCGTTAAAACTCAATTATGACATAATCCGGGAATTTTACGCAAACGCCATTCCCGTGGATCCGGAGGGAGAGTTCGCATATCAAACCATGGTGCGTGGTCGGATCATTAGATTCGATCGCGACGCCATCAACACTTATCTCCAAAACCCCTTCCAATTAGAAAATGATGAACTTTGTGCTTTCCATAAGCACCAGAACCGTGGTAATTGGAACCACGATCTCTACGCCCAGACTATCTTCCAATCCGGAAAGAGCTATGAGCTCAATGCGGCGGGGCAGCCTACCAAAGCCCTCAAAAGCAACCTCACCACTTACGCTCAAGTCATTTTCCACCTTATAGTCCACAATATAAAACCAAAAAGCCATACCTCCACCACCACCTTGGACGCCACCCCCCTAATCTACTATATCCTCACCAGTAAACAAGTAGATGTGGCCAGGGCAATTTGCCAAGAGATTAAGATAGTGGTCGAGAGTGGCATCAAGCCACCGGCCAAGAAGATGTGCCCGCTTGCTTTCCCGGGTCTTATCATGGGACTCTGCCGGGAAGCCCGAGTAGCCATCCCTCCTCATGTGTCAGAGACCATAAAGAACCCAATCACAGATGAGTATATCTCCAGACACTGCACAGGGAGGAGAGCGGCGAGGGCACAGCAGCCACGGCCTAGACCTCCACCAGCATCACATGGTCATCACACTTGCACTTTCATAATGGAGCAGAATGCTTCCACTCATCGATACATGACCATGATGCATGATTCCATGTATCGCCTTCAGAGGCAGCTGGGTAGGCTGACAGATCCCGACGATCAGATACCGACACCCGAGATGTTCGCAGCTCATGGTCGTTGGCCCGGGGATAGGCCAGATTATTCTGAGGGTGGAGGCAGTGGTGCAGCGGCCGGAGGCCAGGGAGGTGACGATGGAGGAGAGGATGAAGATGATGAGGACGAGGAGGACGAGGACGAGGAGACTGAGGATGATGAGGCTCTCACTCCTTGAGTGGCCCTCTTTTTTTATTTTCTCATGTTTTTTATGTTTATGTTATTTCATTTTTCTCGTACACTCTTTCTATGTTTAAAACTTTGTATCCGTATTTGTACTATGTACTCTTTCTTTTATTATCTGGCCTTTCGATCATCGTTATTTATGCATGTTTAATTTTAATGTGCGTTAAAAGTCATTGTTTACTATGAATTGTTAGTGATTTGAAATCAACATTTTCCTTAAACCACGGATTAAGCCAAAGTTAATTAATTCAGCCACGGATAAATGGTAATGCTAAATTTGATTAAATTGCGCAAAGCTAAATGCATGCTTCCTGTTTTTGTGTGATTAAACTCAAAATGAAGATATATACTTAACACAAAAAGCTATATCATGCAATTTGCGTTGTTAATGTGTTTATCCAATGAACCATTTAGAACCAGCCCAAATGTAAGGAAGCCTCAAAATTAGTATACATATGCAGGAGGCCAGCATTTCGTTAACTCGGTATTTTTATGTTAAATCTAAACGTTGTTTTAAACTGTATGAAAGCATTAACATGATCAAGGCATTTTTTTTGAATATGAGTGAAAACATTTGACCACAAATAGCCCACCCTGTGAGAAGTGAGCATTTGTCAACCCTTTGAGCCTAGTGAATCAGAATTATTGACTATAAACTGCCAACTTTCATAAGCTCAATTGCTTAATGAGATTGCCGGAGTTTGTAAAAAATCTTTTTCAGTTCATGGTCAAGTCATCACTAAATTCTGATAGTTTTCCTTCAAAATTTTCTTGAACCCCTAAACCATCATGATTGCTATCCCTTGCCAAAGGAGAAAGGAACATTCAATTAAGGTATCGCCTTTGATTCAGTTGAGGAGAAAGAGAGGTTGTGAAAGTCGAGAAATGATGAGTTTCGTAAAAGACCTTGACAACCAACAAAAAAAAAGAGAGAAAAGGAAGAAGGAAAAAAGGACAAATCAAGAAATCTCAAAGAAGAAAAGAAAAAGAAAATCAATAAAATCCAAGAGTTGTCAAGATCAAAAGGAAAGCATTTGTATATCACCAAAAGTTGTGATTTGAACAAGAGAAGGTGTAAATTAGAAAGAATGTTCCTTCTCGCTTGGCCTTTTGAAATTCAATTTCCCCACATATGACATTTCTTTTGTAACTCGGCCAAATTACAACCCTCGAAGACCTTGTGATCAATGCTTTTGTACTTTTAGAAACGATGATTAGATGGACACCTAACTCGATCGGAATGTTAACAAACTTGCCGGATGAGTGTTCAATACCCTTTACATTAATATTCAATTTGTTCGTTTACTTAAATGAGTGATAGGTTGGTTCATTAATATACATGTTATTAACTTGAACTGTACAATATAACTTTTTGTGTGGTATTTATTTCGAATTTTTCAGTACAATCTCGGAACAATGGGGGCATTAAAACTGCATGCGCAAATTTCATATGAATCATACCAACATATCAAAGCCCGACCTCGCTCGGCATCCACATATCAAAGCCCGACCTCGCTCGGCATCCACATATCAAAGCCCGACCTCGCTCGGCATCCACATATCAAAGCCCGACCTCGCTCGACATCCACATATCAAAGCCCGACCTCGCTCGGCATCCACATATCAAAGCCCGACCTCGCTCGGCATCCACATATCAAAGCCCGACCTCGCTCGGCATCCACATATCAAAGCCCGACCTCGCTCGGCATCCACATATCAAAGCCCGACCTCGCTCGGCATCCACATATCAAAGCCCAACCTCGCTCGGCATCCACATATCAAAGCCCGACCTCGCTCGGCATCCACATATCAAAACCCGACCTCGCTCGGCATCCCAACAAATAAAGCCCAATTTTCATTGGCACCCACAATTTTAAACCAAAACCCAACTATGCCCAGTGCACAATTATTCAAAGGGCCCAACCATGCTTGGTACTCCCCTGCAGTTCACAAAGAGCCCAGTCATCATTAACATTTCTCGGTCCCCTACAAAAGGCCCAATTGCCATCAACAACCAAACACAATCATCAAAGGAGCCACGCCTTTGGCAGGCTACCACCCCTTTAATAAAATTCATTTCCCAACACAACATTCTTTACCTTTTATCAAATTCCTTTCATTCATTTTTATTCTTGATGATAGTATTTTCAAAACAAAAAAAAAACTTTTTCAAAATTTATTTCATGAGTCTTTTATTTTTATCCATAACAAACGCATTCCTTTCGAGTTCGTGAATAATCGGAGTGTACATCGATGTTTGTCCTTAAAGCAGATAAAGCTTCGCAGGCCGATCATGGTCAATTGCAAGGAAGGAATTCCCCAACAGGATCCTCAGTGGATCAATCAGGAGTATCCCCGATAAGTTGAGAGCCTAAAAGGACAATTCAGGCAAGGACTTGCCAATCAAAGCATAAGCATTCCCGGCGGAATCACCAGTTCTTCTCCCCAGCGGATTAGCACAATCCCCAGTGGATTAACGAATTCCCCAGGAAGACAATCTTTGTCCTACTCAATCAAAAGCCCAATTGTCATTGGCACCAACTCACAAAAGCCCAATCACCATTGGCATCGGCAGCGGGATATCGATCATGCTTCCAAAATGATCCTTATATCCCCAGCGAATTCACAAGTAAAGCCCAATCTTATTGGCATATCCCCCAGGGGAGTCTCATCTCATCCAAGCCCGACTTTGCTCGGCACTCAAATCATAATCTCCAGCGTCCCACGTAACGTCTGTCATCCCCCAGGTCAGCATAATTCATGCATCATATCAAAATCATTCATTAACATGCATCTCATATTCATATCATGCATTTCCCACAACAAACAGTCGAGTGTCATCCCCAGCCTGTCTGGTCTAGGGATTTCAATCTCCTTTTCGCCAAGCGGTAGTTCTTTAACGAACAGCTTGTGCTCCTCTTATTGTTTCCTTGTATCAAGGGGCAATTCCTTAACAAACATGTTGGGTATCCCCAGTACAAGTCCATCTCTCACACGATGTCCCCAGTGACAGTCATGCATTCATGCATTCATACATTCATACATATGCATACAACATACTACATATCATACATGGTTGTTCTAACCATCATGAGTCTCACCAATCAATCGCGAGCAATTCGTGAATTCTTTTTCCCCAAGTGTCATCCCCAGTCTGTCTGGTTTAGAGATGTCACCCTTTTACGCCAAGTGGCAGTTCAAACGAACAGCTTGCGCGTCTTTTTGTCATGTCTTTACGCCAAGTGGCAGTTCTTTAATGAACAGCTTGTGCGTACTCCCCAGTGTTGTGCCAAGTGGCAAGTTCTTTAATGGACAGCTTGTGCATCCTTTCTCCCCGATTGAAGGGGCAATTCTGTAAGGAACGGCTTGTCAGCCGCATCCCCAGTGTCGTCAGTGGCAAGTTCGGTAACCATCCGAACAGCTGACATCTTTCTTTTTATCTTTCGTCGTCAGTGGCAAGTTCGGTAACCATCCAAACAGCTGACATTTACGTTGACATTCTTTTATTTTCTATCGTCAATGGCAAGTTCGGCAACAACCCGAACAGTTGACATTCTTTTATTTTCTGTCGTCAATGTTAAGTTCGGCAACAACCCGAACAGTTGACATTCTTTTCATTCTTTTTTCCTGTCGTCAATGGCAAGTTCGGCAACAACCCGAACAGTTGACATTCTTTTCATTCTTTTGTCATCAGTGGCCAGTTCGGCAACAACCCGAACAGCTGGCATTTACCTTTTCATTTTTTTTTTGTTGTCAGTGGCAGTTCGGCAACAACCCGAACAGCTGACACTTACCCCCAGTGTGGTCATTCTTATCATCTTTGCATTCATGTTTACATTACAAGCATTCATAACATTTGCATACATGCATTCATAGCATTTACAATTCAGAAAAATATTTAGTCAAAAAATGGCGTACTCTATATTTAAGTCTCTTCGACCCGTCCATTTCAAATTTCTCTTTCAATCTCCGGGACGAAGAAACTTAAATAGGGGCATCTGTCATACCCCATTTTTTGACTTATATTTTTTACTTGTTTTATCTTTTATTATTTCATTACTTATTATTGCCTTTTATTATTTCATTCTTATCATAGTATTCTATTTGCATTTTATCATTATTAGCATTACTATTATCATCATCATTATCCTTATTATTATCAATATTATTGTTATTCCATTCATATATAATATCATTATTATCTATTATTATTATTAAGATTTTATTAATTAATAATATTAAACTTTTCATCATTTTTATTATTATAATCATCATTTTCATTCTCATCACTTTTTATTTTTATTTGCATTTTCATTATTACCATTTTCATTATCATTATTATTATTATTATTTATTATTCATTTCCACCTTTCATTTTAAAATACAAAAAATTCCAAAAAAAGGGAAGTTCGCAGTGCGAAGTTACCTTCGCACTGCGACCTCTGCGAATTTTTCTGCAGAATTTTATTTCTTGATTTATCCTTTTTGTTTTCATTTGCAATTGTTATTGTTAGTATTATTATTATTATTATTGCCATTTGTGACTGATTTAATGCAACAAGGCAAGAATCAAAGTGTGACATTAAAGGTAAAAGGAAAGAAGGATTTTCTTCCAACCTTACATGTGCTTAAACAAATTGGCTGCCCTTGGTCAGCTCTTGTCCCTCCAAATTGACCCATCATCCAACCTGAGCTTGCCAGCCAGCTACTTGGTCCCTTTCCTTCCCTTTTTCTTCACCAAAACCAGTCAAACTTAAGTGGTTTTTGCTAGCAAAAAGCTGTTTGTGCTGCCCTCTTTTGAGCTGGATTTCTCCTCCCACACACCAGCCCACATGCTCAGTTTGCTTCCCCCAATCTCCCTGTACATGGCAGTACACGTTTTCATTGCTTGGCCTTCCAAGATTGCAAGGATTGATCCCAAGAATCACCCCTTTTTGCAGCTGCCCTGTTTTTCAGTTTTTCTCATCATTACCTTCTAGAATCAGCTGCATTTGTAGCTGAGATCAGTCAAGGTCTTGCCCCTTGGCACAAGGCAAAACAACTTTTATCCATTAGCATTAAATGCAAAGTGTTCTAGCCTGAATTTAGCCCCAAATCAGCTAGGCTCTAAGATTTTGTTCATCATTGCAAGGATTGCATTTTTTGCCTATAAAAGGAATGCAAGGCACAAGTATTTCACACATTGAAAAAACCAGTTGCACACACAATCAATAGACCAAATAAGCAGCCTTACACACACGAAATTCATACCAAGATCCATTGCATTGCAGCACCAAATCAGTTCATACACCAAGCAAAAAAAACCAATTAGAGCATTGTCCATAGCCTCTAACCAATCAAGCAAGCCACTTCCAACCTATTGCTCAAGCATTGCTAGGAGTTCTGTAAGTCTCCTTTAATCTTTATTTTGCATTGTGTTGGCTGTTTTCATCACTTGCTTTGTTCAATTTTGTTTTTTGCACAAAAATCCCTTTTGAAACTCAAAAGGAACCTCAAAGGGGCCAAGCCTTAAAACTGAGTTTTTACCCTCCTTTTTCTTCAATTTTGCAAAGCTTTTTAACCCCCTTTAGGTTCTGAAGCTTGCTTAGAAGCAGTTTCTGAACTTCTGTTCAGAAACAGCTTCTGAGTTTAAAATTTCGCATACTTCGCAGAGGAAAGTATTGCTCGCACTGCGAACATATCAGAACCTGACTTCGCAGAGCCAAGTTCTGGTTGCTCTGCGAAGTATGTGAAACTCAGAACATGAATCAGGCATCCAAATGTCAAATTTTTGGGGTTCCAGCCCTTGATTCAGAACCTAAAGAGGTTTAAAACCATTTTTGTCCCAAACCCAATTCATAATCATGCACAACTTTGAAAATTTCACAAGTTCGTGCGATAAATTTTGAGTAACTTGTGAAACAAGTTATGTTCTTCAATTTTCAAAACCAAGTTTGAGCAATAAGCAAAGTTCGTTTATTTTCAAAACAAACTTGAATAACCATGTTGTTCATGATTTTCAATCCAAACGCGAATTTAAGCCGAACTTGCTCATCCTTTAAAAACCAAGCTCGAAATAGAGCTGAACTTGTGAACTTTCCAATTTTGTGCATGTCTTATGATTTTGTTCATCATTCAAACTTGAACTACGCTCGTTCTTGAGTTTCGATAACTTAAGTAACGAGCAATGTTCATGATTTTAATAAACTCGAACAACAAACTTGTTCGTGATCCCCTTCTTTTGTTAATTTTCCCTTTAAGGCATTCTTGTTCCTTTTGAGGTTCCTTAGAGTCCCGACAAAACCAAACTTGAATGAAACGGGAATGGCTTGATGTATGTCTCCCCAAACCTCGGTTGCACGAATGCGTGACGTATGTCTCGTCGCTCGGGCAACCGTCATTCCACCCTTGACGCGTCTCGCTCGCTCAACCTTCCCTTGGCCCCCTTGTGGCCATTTTTACCCTTTTCTTGGCCCTCGTGGTCAATCCAAACCTTTCGCGCCTTTGCGCGTTCATTTTCAAAACATTTACGCCTTACGCGAATTTTTCGCCTCCGCGCGTTTGTCGTTTATTTTCAAACCTTTTACGCCTCTGTGCGTCTGTCTTTTTGTTTTAAAACATTTACGCCTTGCGCGAGTTTATCGCCTTAGCGTTCGTCTTTCACCATTTAAAACTTTGTACGCTTTCGTGCGTTTTAAAACCTTTGTTCAAGTCCGAGTGCAAATCTTTTTTTTATCAAATCATTTACCTTTATGCATTGTCGTCAATGGCCAGTTCGGCAACAACCCGAACAGTTGACATTTACTTTCATTACTTTCTCTTTTTTTCAAACTTTTTTTCGCTCGGACGCGATCAAATCTTTTTTAACTAAAACGAACCAACATACAAGTTTTTTTTCTACCCAAAGAACTACGTACGCTTTGAATTCTCCGACTACCGGGAGATACGTAGGAGCAAGATCGACATCTTGTCAAGCCCATTAATAAAAAAACTTTTTCTTCCTTTTCGTTTGTCTTTATCTCTTTCTTCACTTCACATTATGTTTTTATATTTCCTTTTTTCTTATATGTTTAAACACGCAACTAAAATTCTCGAAACATTTTAAGCCTAAGCCGACTAAGAGGTTCCCGTTGAGTACAACGGATGTGAGGGGTGCTAATACCTTCCCCTCGCATAATCGACTTTCGAACCTAAAATCTTTTTCAAGGTAATTTCGAACTTTTTTCCTTTTCTCCCCGGAAAATTAAAAGTTCAGTCGTGGTTTAACATTAGTGATTCAATGCTTCCCAATAGCTTGACATCCGAAATTCGACGCAACACAGGTGATTAGATCTGAAATGGTAAAAGCTCGACCAGGTAAAAGATCGTCACCTAAACAGGTGATTAGATCTGAAAAGGTAAAAGATCGTCACCTAAACAGGTGATTAGATCTGTCCAGGTAAAAGATCGTCACCTAAACAGGTGATTAGATCTGTCCAGGTAAAAGATCGTCACCTAAACAGGTGATTAGATCTGACCAGGTAAAAGATCGTCACCTAAACAGGTGATTAGATCTAAAAAGGTAAGAGATCGTCACCTAAACAGGTGATTAGATCTGAAAAGGTAAAAGATCGTCACCTAAACAGGTGATTAGATCTGACAAGGTAAAAGATCGTCACCTAAACAGGTGATTAGATCTGACAAGGAAAAAGATCGTCGCCTAAACAGGTGATTAGATCTGACAAGGTAAAAGATCGTCACCTAAATAGGTGATTAGATCTAAAACGGTAAAATATCGTCACCTAAATAGATGATTAGATCTGAAAAGATAAAAAATCGTCACCTAAACTGGTGATAACATCTGAAAAGGTAAAAGATCGTCACCTAAACAGGTGATTAGATCTGACAAGGTAAAAGATCGTCACCTAAACAGGTGATTAGATCTAAAAAGGTAAGAGATCGTCACCTAAACAGGTGATTAGATCTGAAAAGGTAAAAGATCGTCACCTAAACAGGTGATTAGATCTGACAAGGTAAAAGATCGTCACCTAAACAGGTGATTAGATCTGACAAGGTAAAAGATCGTCACCTAAACAGGTGATTAGATTTGAAAAGGTAAAAGATCGTCACCTAAACAGGTGATTAGATCCGACAAGGTAAAAGATCGTCACCTAAACAGGTGATTAGATTTGACTAGGTAAAAGATCGTCGCCTAAACAGGTGATTAGATCTGAAAAGGAAAAAGATCGTCCCCTAAACAGGTGATTAGATCTGACAAGGTAAAAGATCGTCACCTAAACAGGTGATTAGATATGACAAGGTAAAAGATCATCACCTAAACAGGTGATTAGATCCGACAAGGTAAAAGATCGTCACCTAAACAGGTGATTAGATTTGACTAGGTAAAAGATCGTCACCTAAACAGGTGATTAGATCTGACAAGGTAAAAGATAGTCACCTGAACAGGTGATTAGATCTGAAAAGGTAAAAGATCGTCACCTAAACAGGTGATTAGATCTGAAAAGGTAAAAGATAGTCACCTGAACAGGTGATTAGATCTGAAAAGGTAAAAGATGCGTCACCTAAACAGGTGATTAGATCTGACAAGGTAAAAGATCGTCACCTAAACAGGTGATTAGATCTGACCAGGTAAAAGATCGTCACCTAAACAGGTGATTAGATCTGACTAGGTAAAAGATCGTCACCTAAACAGGTGATTAGATCTGAAAAGTTAAAAAGTCGTCACCTAAACAGGTGATTAGATCTGAAAAGGTAAAAGATCGTCACCTAAACAGGTGATTAGATCTGACAAGGTAAAAGATCGTCACCTAAACAGGTGATTAGATCTGAAACGGTAAAATATCGTCACCTAAACTGGTGATTAGATCTGAAAAGGTAAAAGATCGTCACCTAAACAGGTGATTAGATCTGACAAGGTAAAAGATCGTCACCTAAACAGGTGATTAGATCTGAAAAGGTAAGAGATCGTCACCTAAACAGGTGATTAGATCTGAAAAGGTAAAAGATCGTCACCTAAATAGGTGATTAGATCTGAAAGGTAAAAATATCGTCGCACCTAAACAGGTGATATAGATCTGACAAGGTAAAAGATCGTCACCTAAACAGGTGATTAGATCTGAAAGGTAAAAGATCGTTCAACCTAAACAGGTGATTAGATCTGACCAGGTAAAAGATCGTCCTAAACAGGTGATTAGATCTGAAAAGGTAAAAGATCGTCACCTAAACAGGTGATTAGATCTGAGGTAAAAAGATCGTCACCTAAACAGGTGATTAGATCTGACCAAGGTAAAAGATCGTCACCTAAACAGGTGATTAGATCTGACCAGGTAAAAGATCGTCACTTAAACAGGTGATTAGATCTGACAAGGTAAAAGATCGTCACCTAAACAGGTGATTAGATCTGAAAAGGTAAAAGATCGTCACCTAAACAGGTGATTAGATCTGAAAAGGTAAAAGATCGTCACCTAACAGGTGATTAGATCTGAAAAGGTAAAAAGATCGTCACCTAAACAGGTGATTAGATCTGACAAGGTAAAAGATCGTCACCTAAACAGGTGATTAGATCTGAAACGGTAAAATATCGTCACCTAAACAGTGATTAGATCTGACAAGGTAAAAGATCGTCACCTAAACAGGTGATTAGATCTGAAAAGGTAAAGATCGTCACCTAAACAGGTGATTAGATCTGCAGGTAAAAGATCGTCACCTAAACAGTGATTAGATCTGACAAGGTAAAAGATCGTCACCTAAACAGGTGATTAGATCTGACAGGTAAAAGATCGTCACCTAAACAGGTGATTAGATCTGACCAGGTAAAAGATCGTCACCTAAACAGGTGATTAGATCTGAAAAGGTAAAAGATCGTCACCTAAACAGGTGATTAGATCTGAAAAGGTAAAAGATCGTCACCTAAACAGGTGATTAGATCTGAAAAGGTAAAAGATCGTCACCTAAACAGGTGATTAGATCTGAAAGGTAAAAGATCAGGTGATTAGATCTGAAAGGTAAAAGATCGTCACCTAACAGGTGATTAGATCTGACAGGTAAAAGATCGTCACCTAAACAGGTGATTAGATCTGAAAAGGTAAAAGATCGTCACCTAAACAGGTGATTAGATCTGAAAGGTAAAAGATCGTCACCTAAACAGGTGATTAGATTGAAAAGGTAAAAGATCGTCCCTAAACAGGTGATTAGATCTGAAAGGTAAAAGATCGTCACCTAAACAGGTGATTAGATTGACAGGTAAAAGATCGTCACCTAAACAGGTGATTAGATCTGAAGGTAAAAGATCGTCACCTAAACAGGTGATTAGATCTGACAGGTAAAAGATCGTCACCTAAACAGGTGATTAGATCTGACCAGGTAAAAGATCGTCACCTAAACAGGTGATTAGATCTGACAAGGTAAAAGATCGTCACCTGAACAGGTGATTAGATCTGAAAAGGTAAAAGATCGTCACCTAAACAGGTGATTAGATCTGAAAAGGTAAAAGATCGTCACCTAAACAGGTGATTAGATCTGACAAGGTAAAAGATCGTCACCTAAACAGGTGATTAGATCTGACAAGGTAAAAGATCGTCACCTGAATAGGTGATTAGATCTGACAAGGTAAAAGATCGTCACCTGAACAGGTGATTAGATCTGAAAAGGTAACAGATCGTCACCTAAACAGGTGATTAGATCTGACCAGGTAAAAGATCGTCACCTAAACAGGTGATTAGATCTGAAAAGGTAAAAGATCGTCACCTAAACAGGTGATTAGATCTGACCAGGTAAAAGATCGTCACCTAAACAGGTGATTAGATCTGAAAAGGTAAAAGATCGTCACCTAAACAGGTGATTAGATCTGACCAGGTAAAAGATCGTCACCTGAACATGTGATTAGATCTGACCATCTGCTTTCACAGCGGGAAGGTTGATCAAATCCAGCCGCTAACGTTAGAGGTAGATCCACTGGGGATAAAGGTGATCATATCCAGCCGCTGCACTGGAAGTGGATACCGAGGGATAAATGTAATCGTCTCTAGACATGGCTAGTACCTAGATTGTTGAAAAAGGAGAACATGATTGTTGATGCATGATATGCTTCATGTTGTCTTATGCAGTATGTTATGCAATATGATATGATATGAGGTAGACTCAATCCGGAATTTTTTGCTGGGGAAACTCAGTTGTGGCATCTTAATGGCCGTGAGCAGGTCCACTTGGGAATATGGTAATTTTGGAAAGAAAATTGCTAGGGATTTTCTAGAAGAACTTACTAGGGAAGCTCTTGAATGAGGTTCACTGGAGAACACTAGAGATTATTGATAGATGTTGGTGAATATGTGATACTCACTGGAGAATACTGGTTGATGATGCATGATATGAATATGAGATGCATATATATGAATGATTTGGTATAATGCATGTATTATGTTAACTTTGGGATGACATACGTCATATTGGACGCTGGGGGTTATGATTGGATGTCGAGCAAAGTCGGGCTTTGGTTGTGGTTGTGCCAATGATGTTTGGGCTTTGATTATGATTGAATGCTGAGCAAGGTCGGGCTTTGGTTGGAAATTGTATTTGTATGTGCCAATGAAAATTTGGGCTTTACTTGGAATTTGTGTTTGTATGTGCCAATGAAAATTGGGCTTTGGGGTTGTGACTCCACTGGGGAATGCCAATAAAAATTGGGCTTTACTTGTGACTCGCTGGGGATATAAGGATCATTTTGGAAGCATGATCGATATCCAGCCTTAGTTGATGAAAGAGATGCATGGGGTGTGCTTTACTTGGGGAATTACGTCCCTCCGACACCCGGGATCTTTGCGTTTCACGTCGTGAATTACGCACTTGCTTCTGTTGAAGAGCATGAGCCTAAAATGATTGACCAACATTCTCAGACTTTGAATCTTTTGGTACAATATTGGGGACCACCAAAATTCTTTCGACATTTACAGCTTTCAAGTAAAACACATTTGTTTTTGCAAGTTTTTTTTTTGTTATTATTTCCCATGTTTCAATGCATTCTTTATCATGAATAAAACAAAAAATTTATGCGCTAATGAGAACACAAAATAATGAAAAGGTAAAACATGAATTTTATTCAATGCAGATTTGATCCCTTAAATGGGTAACGATACTTGAAGTGAGAAGTGATTACTCCTCTAGGGAAAAGATAGAGAAAGACAAGAAAAAGCAAAAAAAACAAAAAGAAATTTGTTTGAGGGTTGTTTTGGTACAGCACATGCTATTTTCCTTATGACTTCGAAATTCTTTGAAAGATGATGACGAGACCGATTCTTCCCCTCCTGAATCCTGTCCGGATTTTGAATGTTGCAGTCCTTTTTGCCTTTCTTTTTATTGTTTTGAGACCCCTAACTTTTACCTGGACCGCTCTTTCGAGTTTTCAGTCCACCGGGGTATGTTTCCTTTTTTGATGTCCTTAATTTTTGCCTAGACCGCCTTTTCAGGTTTTCGATCTACCAGGACGCTCTCTATTGCCTAAACCACCCTTTCAGGTTTTCGATTTAGCGAGCTTTTCTTTTTCTTTTCTTTTAGGCATAATACCTCTTGACTGCATCAGAGTTTATTGAAAGTGGAAACTCCTCCCCATCCATAGTGGTGATGATCAAGGCTCTGCCAGAGAAGGCTTTCTTTACCACGTATGGTCCATCATAGCTGGGAGTCCATTTCCCGCGGGGATCCTTGTGGATAGGTAATATCTTCTTGAGCACTAGGTCTCCTTCTTTGAATTCTCGAGAACGGACCTTTTTGTCGAATGCCCTTTTGAGCCTCCTTTGGTACAGCTGTCTGTGACACAATGCTGTAAGGCGCTTCTCCTCTATGAGGTTCAGTTGGTGAAACCTTGTTTGGACCCATTCGGCTTCTTCTAACTTGGTTTCCATCAAGACCCTTAACGAAGGGATTTCAACCTCAATGGGAAGCACGGCCTCCATACCGTATACTAAGGAGAAAGGGGTTGCCCCAGTTGAAGTGTGAATGGCTGTTCTGTAGCCATGTAGCGCAAAGGGAAGCATCTCGTGCTAATCCTTGTATGTTTTCACCATCTTCTGGATGATTTTCTTTATGTTCTTATTGGCTGCTTCTACCGCACCGTTCATCTTTGGCCGATACGGCGAGGAATTATGGTGCTCGATTTTGAAGTCTTTGCACAACTCCTTCATTGTCTTATTGTTTAGGTTTGCCCCATTATCTGTGATGATTTTGTGGGGAGTGCCGTAATGGCAAATGATTTCCTTCTTGATGAATCGGGCTACCACTTGTTTGGTTACGTTTCCATACGAAGCTGCTTCGACCCACTTGGTGAAATAGTCATTGGCAACAAGGATGAAGCGATGTCCATTTGAAGCCTTGGGCTCGATCATTCCAATCATGTCTATGCCCCACATAGAGAAAGGCCAGGGTGAGGTCATGACGTTCAGGGGATTTGGTGGCACATGCACCTTGTCGGCGTAAATTTGGCATTTGTGACAAGTCTTGGCATAGCGGAAACAGTCAGCTTCCATGGTTAGCCAGTAATAGCCCACCCTTAGGATTTTTTTTGCCATTGCATGCCCATTGGTATGGGTTCCAAAAGATCCCTCGTGGATTTCTTTGATGAGCATGTCCGCTTCATGTTTATCCACACATCTGAGCAAGACCATGTCATAGTTTCTTTTGTAGAGGGTGTTTCCGCTGAGGAAGAACTGGGATGCCAATCTCCTGAGGGTTCTCTTGTCGGTTTGTGAGACATTTTCTGGATAATCTTCTTCTTCGAGGTATTGCTTGATGTCGTAGAACCATGGTTTGTTGTCAAGTCCTTCTTCGACTGCTGCACATACAACCGATTTATCCCTACGATCCATCTTTATGATTGGCGCCTCGTTGCGGAAATTTACTTGGTACATTGATGATAATGTAGCCAAAGCATCTGCCACCTGATTTTCTTCTCGAGGTATGTGATGAAAGGTGATTTCATCAAAATGCTCAATCAATTCTACAACCCGGGCACGGTAGGGGATCAAATTAGGATGCTTTGTTTCCCATTCTCCTTTGACCTGATAGATGACTAAGGCTGAGTCACCGTATACTTCAAGGATTTTGATCCTTACATCAATTGCTGCTTCGAGACCTAGGATGCATGCTTCATATTCTGCCATATTATTGGTGCAGTCAAAGCATAACCTTGCTGTGAAGGGTTGGTATCCATTCTTTGGGGAGATTAAAACTGCCCCGATCCCGTGCCCCATGGCATTTGAGGCGCCGTCGAAAGCGAGCTTCCATCGCTTGTGATCTTTTCATCATTCACGGCTACAACGTCTTCGTCGGGGAAGTCAAATTGTATGGGTTGATAATCCTCCAATGGTTGGTGAGCAAGGTGCTCGGATAAAACACTCCCTTTTATAGCCTTTTGAGTGACATATTGGATGTCATACTCCGATAGCAGCATTTGCCAACGGGCTATCTTTCCTGTGAGGGCAGACTTTTCAAAGATGTATTTGATGCGATCCATCTTTGATATCAACCAAGTTGTATGGGTCAACATGTATTGCCTTAAGCGTCGAGTAGCCCATGCTAAAGCGCAGCAAGTCTTTTCAAGCGAAGTATACCTTGATTCACAGTCGATGAACTTCTTGCTTAGGTAGTAGATTCGTGCTCTTTTCTTCCCGTTTCATCTTGTTGTCCTAACATACAACCCATTGATCCCTCAAGCACGGTTAGGTATAAGATGAGGGGTTTACCCGGAACCGGAGGTATTAAAATTGGTGGTTCTTGCAGGTATTGTTTGATCTTGTCAAACGCCTCTTGGCAGTCTTCGCTCCAATGAACGGCTTGATTTTTCCTCAGCAGTTTGAAGATTGGTTCGCAGGTGGTTGTCATGTGTGAGATGAACCTAGCGATGTAGTTCAATCTTCCTAAGAACCCACGGACCTCTTTCTCGGTATTTGGCGTTGGCCTATCTTGTATGGCCTTTACCTTGTCAGGATCTACTTCAATACCCCTTTGGCTGACGATGAAACCCAATAACTTTCCAGATCTAACACCAAATGTGCACTTGTTAGGATTTAAGCGCAGTTTGAACTTTCTCAGGCGTTCGAATAGCTTTTGTAGAAGGACTAGATGATCCCCCTCTGTCTGGGATTTGGCAATCATGTCATCGACGTAGACCTCTATTTCCTTATGGATCATATCATGGAAAAAAGTCATCATTGCTCTTTGGTATGTTACCCCGGCATTTGTTAATCCGAAAGGCATTACCTTATAGCAGAAAGTTCCCCATGGGGTGATGAATGTGGTTTTCTCCATGTCTTCTGGAGCCATCTTGATTTGGTTATATCCTGAGAAGCCGTCCATAAAGGAGAAGACTGAGAATTGGGCGGTGTTGTCTACCAATATGTCAATATGTGGTAGCGGGAAATCATCCTTCGGGCTTTCTTTATTCAAGTCCCGGTAATCCACACACATCCTGACTTTGCCGTCTTTCTTTGGGACTGGCACAATATTGGCAACCCATGTCGGATACTTGGTTACGGCTAAGAAGCCGGCATTAAACTGTTTTTTGACCTCCTCTCTAATCTTGAGAGCCATGTCGGGTCAGGTTCTCCTCAATTTCTGCTTTACTGGTGGGCAATCTGGCTTGAGTGGTAGTTTATGTACGACGATGTTAGCGTCTAAACCTGGCATGTCTTGATACGACCAAGCGAACACATCCACATACTCTTGTAGAAGCTTAACCAACTTTCCTTTTATATCCTCCTGCAGGGAGGCACCCACCTTGACCTCTTTCTTATCTTCTTCGGTCCCCAAGTTAATCATTTCAACTGGCTCCTTGTGAGGTTGTATTACCCTATCCTCTTGATCCCCAAGTCTGGACAATTCTTCAGGCAAATCAAAATCGTCCTCTTCATTATCTTCCGCTTGATTAATCGGGAAATCGAAGTCATAAGGGATTAAGGCAGTGTTGTTTTTGGAGGGTGGATTTGTGGATCTGCATGAGTATGATTTTATTTTAGGCTTTTGTTGCAAAAAAAAATTTTTAAAAAAAAAACAAATGCAATTAAAAGGAACAAAAGGAAAAAGAACTCAATTGGACATAAAAATGCAATTTTATTCATGATTGAAAATAACTTAAAACATGGGGGCCCCACACAACTAATCATTTGCCTTGGGCAGAGCTAAATGATTCTTTTTCAAAATGCAAAAACAAACATGGTATATTACTTGAGCTTGGTAATGATTTCGGGAATTGCGATAGCCCTCCAGTTGTTCAAAGTTTCATCCGAAGCACAACGGTACACTAAATCGGGCACGTCTTCATCCGCGTCTTCAAGCAGAGCCACTTGGTCTTCATTGATAAAACCCGCACTGACAAATGTTTCCAAAATGGGAAGGATCCCTTGCTTTTGAGGCTTTGAGGAGGTTTCGGCTGATGGATGATATCCTAACCCGAAGCGATTCTTCTTCTCAGGTATGTCCACTAGCTTGCCCCATCTCGTGGGTCTACTCTCTTCTAGAGCTTCTCTTACTGCCCTCCATGATGACATGGCTGTCCTAGCCTTTTTCTTGGGCTTTGAGCTCAAGGTCACGACATTCGCCACTTCCAAAGATTGGAAGGGAACATCCACAGCTTCTTCGTCCGTTTCTATGTAACGGAATGACGAAAGATGGCTTACCATCATATCCTCTTGCCTGGAAACTACGATCATTTGATGATCGACGATGAACTTGAGTTTCTGGTGTAGAGTGGAGGTAATGGCTCCGGCGATGTGAATCCAAGGTCGTCCGAGAAGACAACTATAGGTTGGATTAATGTCCATGACTTGGAAGGTGATGGAGAAAACCTTAGGCCCGATTTGAACTGGTAGGTCAATCTCCCCTACGACGGCCCTTCTTGACCCATCGAAAGCTTTTACTACAAAAGCGCTTGGCTTCATTACTGTCCATTCACATGATAGATTTAGAAGGGTAGTCTTGGGCATGACGTTCAAAGATGACCCCGCGTCTACTAACACTCGAGAGAGGATATGGTCCATGCATTTCACGGAGATGTGCAAAGCGCAGTTATGAATATGCCCCTCGTCGGGTAGCTCATCCTCGTTGAAACCCAAATACCTACTCGAGGTAATATTTGCGACTATCCTGTCGAATTGGTCCACAGGGATGTCCTTAGTGACATGTGCCTCACTGAGGATCCGCAGTAATGCTTCTCGATGTGCCTCCGAGCTTAGTAGTAGGGATAACATGGAGATTTTGGAAGGAGTTTGACCCAACTGGTCAATTATCTTATATTCGCTCTTTTGGATTATTCTTAAGAACTCCTCGGCCTCCTTTTGTGGGGATGCTTTTTGAGAGGGTCCTGCTTGGTTCTCATCCTCTTCCACGCTCTTTTCTTTGAGCGGCTCTCTTGGTAGTTCAGCTGGTGCCTTCCCGAGTTCTTTCGGAACGAAGACTCTACCACTTCTTCTCATTCCTCCAACACCGGTGATGTTAGTGATGTTGGATTCAATTCTTGCCAATGGTTTTCCCTCCAAATAGGCAACAGGTTGGTAATTCCACGGTACCCTTTTTGTGCTTTCAAAGGAGAAGGGTGCCGGCACATGGAATGTTATGGGCTGTATAGGTATTGGTACCTCTCTCCTTTGGTATGGGATTTCAAGAGGTTTTGGGTCATGAGACTCCAAGGTAGCAACGTCCGTGCTATCCTTTATATAGCCCATTTGGATCCAACCTTGGTCCATCAGTTCTTGAAGACATTTCTTCAATTCTTTGCACTTGTCCGGGTTGATTTTGCAGGCTTCGCAGTCGGCGTGCATCTCCTCAAACAAAACAAAACCGGTCAATCTCTCCGTTATGACTGACAGGGGAGTCTTTACATTGGCTACCTCCTTGATTGGGCCAATGCTTTCTTGCTCTCCCACCGCGTTTACAGAGGGACCCGCTTGCCCCGGTAATGGGTTACTCTTCACATTGGGATTCTCCTCCTTGAAGGATAGCAATTTCCGTTTAATAAGGTCCTGGACCTTATGCTTGAAAGCTTTACAACCCTCGATGTTGTGCCCCGGGGTCCCCGCGTGGTATTCGTATCTTGCGTTTGCATCATACCAAGGTGGGTATGGTGGTAACAAAGGTGGTAGTGGTCTTAGCTCGACCATCCTTTTTTGGATTAAATATGGCAAGATTTGACCATAAGGCATGGGTACAGGATCAAACTGTACATTGTTGTAGTTATTCCTCGGGCCCGTTTGGTTCCTTGGTGGGTACCCGCCTTGTTGTTGTTGCCGATTTTGTTGAGGCAACAATGCTGGTTGTCGAGGTGGAGTCGTGGGAATTACTTGAGGTGAGTAGTGCCCCTGAGATGCTGCCGCTGCCACATAAGGATAATGGTAGCGAGGCATTTGATTTGAGGGTGCCCGAGATGGGCGCACTAAAACATCATTTGTCTCCCCCTCTTTCTTTTTATGAAAATTGTTGGGGGGGTCTCCTGGCTCCACCTTGAGTTTCTGGAGGGCCTTGGATCTTTCCCCTCTTCACTCCATCCTCTATTCTTTCACCAATTATGACTAAATCGGAGAAGCCAGAAGATGAGCTTCCAATCATTTTGTCATAATATGGGCCTTGTAGTGTGCCCATAAAGGTATCGACAAGCTCCTTTTCCAACAATGGTGGTTGTACGCGAGAAGCTAGTTCCCTCCACCTTTGAGCGTACTCTTTGAAGGACTTGTTGCTTCTTTGCACAAGGTTTTGCAACTGCATCCTATTTGGAGCCATGTCCAAATTGTACTTGTATTGCTTTAAGAAAGCATCGGCTAAGTCCTTCCAAGTTTGGACGTGGGTACGCTCAAGTTGCATGTACCAATCCAATGACGCTCCGCTCAAACTGTCTTGAAACACATGAACCATGAGTTTCTCGTTCGTTGCGTAGGCCGCCATCTTCCTACAGAACATCCGTAGATGGTTCCTAGGGCATTGAATTCCCTTGTACCTCTCGAAGTCCGGTACTTTGAATTTTGGAGGGATTACCACATCGGGCACTAAGCACATGTCCAAAGCATTGTGGGCACCATATGAGCTGGATCCTTCGACATCTTTTAACCTTTCTTCCAAAACACGATACAATTGGGCGGTATCGTTGTCTTGGTGGGTATTGTCGGGAGCAGAATGTCTTGGCTGATTGTCTTCCACGTTATGAGAAACAACCTCATGTTGAGTAATGGAATTCCCTTGAGGACGATGCTCTTCGTTCCTAACGGGGATTGTAAGCTGTGGTGGAGGAGGTGGCACAAGGCCATCATTTTCAAGTGGTGGGGTATATCCTGGAGGAAGACCGTATGGAGGCCATACCACATTGGCTGCATCCACGGTTGGACAAGGGTTGCTCTCTCGGGCAGATAGAGCTTGCATTAACTCTAACATTTGATCCATATTCCCTTTCATCTCATCAACCTCTCCTCTCAAAGCCGCTTGATTTTGTTCCAAAATATCCATGATCCTTTGCTTGTTGGCTCGTGTTCCGTACAAGTGTTGGAGATCTGGCTCTTGGGCCGATGGTTTCTTAGGTTTTCTCGCTATGATTGCTTCAAACTGTTTTTAGGGAAATGAATGAGTGTTTTTTTTTAAAAAAAATGCATGAAGATGCATGTGAATGCATGTATGCGATGAGTATGCAAAAACATGCGTTTTTTTTCATTTTGCTTTACGAGGAATTTTAAAGGCGCACAGTTAATATTAGCAATTAGAAATATTAAAAGTCGGGAAATTGATATTGCTTCAAAATATTATTTGATTAGATAACATTTAGATTACAAGGTGTTACTAATGCTAATACAAATCAAATAGCCGCTCGTTTTTCAGCTTTGTCCATTTCTTCCCTATAGAAGTCTACGGTGTCTTTGCAGAACTTCATGAATTTCTGGATCTCCTTAGGGATGACAAAGTAAGGCATGACCATCTCGGCCTTTGCTAGCTTCTTTGGAAGTTGGGCGATGACCAAGTTTGACAATGCGACCAATTTAGTGAAGTCCTCACTTAATCGGGTGGCGTCTTGCCATACAAACTCAATCACTTCCTTGCGTTGATCTAGCTTGACATTTGCACTTCTAATCTCATCGCGTAGTTGTGTAATATGGTCCCCGTGTGCTCTTGCAATCTTGTCGAAATATTCTTCGTATTTCTTGATATCGGTTTGAAGATGATTGCATTTTAGCTTCTCTTGGCGGGAAAGGCTCTCATATCTTTGTCGTTGGACGCGCTCGGCTTGCAGCTGCTCTTTATAGTCCTTGACGACTTCTTGGAGTTGTTGATTTTTCTCTTGAAATTTCAACCTCCATTTTCTTTGAGCTTCGATGGCTAGCTCGCCGAACTTTTTGAGCTCTTGGTTGGAATGCAAGACTCTTTCCAACTCTTCGTCCTTGGCTATGAGATTGGCATCCGCACTAACCAAACCTCCTCCGATCCATTCTCTTTTTCCCTCGGAGATTTTTAGCCTTTTTTCACACACTAGGAGAGATTTTGTTGCTTCATCTCGATCTCTCTTTGTTCTAGTGATTTCTCCTAAAGCTTGGAGGTGCTTTAATTCTAGCTCCCCATTTTTGTTTTGGAGTTCTCGAATTTTAGCTTTGAGTTCCTCCGCTTCTTTGCTGGGAAAGGTTGCACTTGGCTTAGGTGTAGGAGGTTTAGGAGGGCATATGACCACAAAGGGTAACTTGATTGTTTTGACCCTTTCCTTCACCCATTGAGTGTAAAGAGGCTTGGCTACACAATTCTTCTTGCCAACCTTTCCTTTGCGCACTTGGCTCCAAGCTCTTTGGATTCTTTCTAGCAATGCCTGGTCTTGATCTCCTTCCCTTAGGAAGAAAGCTTCCAACAAAAGGTCATTGGGTTTGTCTTCCATTGAATAACCCAATTGTCAGAGAGAGAGGACCGGGTTGTAATTGATGCATCCCTTAGTACCGATGAGGGGTACGTTAGGGAAATCCCCGCAGCTAAGGATGATTTCCGGATCCTCTAAATCTGGAGAGAACCAATGGATATCCTTCTCGGTAAGAGCTATCATCCTTTGCGACCACTTGAACTTGGCCCGGTTTTCCACAAAGTCTCGGCTTCTTGGCATGTGGGACATCAACCAAGTTTGCACCAAAGGAGTACAACAAGAAATTGTGCGTCCTCTCCCTTGTTCATGCCTAGAATAGAGGGAATGATAAAAATCCGCCAAAAGCGTGGGAACTGGATTTTTAGTCATGAACACCTCTAAATCCGGAATATCTACGAAGTCCTCCATGTTGGGGAATAGAACTATCCCATAGACCAAAAGAGCTAGGATTGCGTTGAATGATTTTCCCTCTTTGTTAGCTAACAAGGCCCGAGCTTTGGTCTCCAAGAACCTTCTTGTGAACCCCTTAATGTTTCCTCTAGTTTCCAAGTGAGGTGCTATTTCTTGGACATTAAGGTATAAGGATTCGGCGATGGTTTCTAAAGTAGGGTCTTTTCCCGAACCGAGATAAAGCCCATGGTCTTTCATGCTACATCCCAAAATCTTCTCAAATTCTTCCAAGGTTGGGGCTAATTGGAAGTCTTGAAAGGTAAAGCACCGGAGAGGTGGGTCAAAGAATTGCGCCAACGTGGTTAAAGCCGCTGAATCTATCTTCACTGGTAGGAGGTCAAGTATTAGTCCATAACTTGCTTCGAAAATACTCTTGTCAACCAAAGAGAGCCGTCTACTCAAAGCTAGCAAACTTTCCACTTTAGGGGCTTTGATCTTGAAAGCGAGCATGTTTCTATTTTCGGAAGCCATATTCTTTTTGCTAATATTTGGTTGCTCTTTTTAATTTCCTATAAAGCAAAATGATATGCGAAAATTATTTTCATGAATGCAAATGTATGGTATGCAAAGGTATGGTATATGAAGCTTCGAAACTTCCCCCCATCCTCACATGTAGGCTCTAGAGATGAGATTTTATAAAAGGTCCCTAGAATCACGGATCCCACAGGGAAAATAAGGTCGTCAATCGCAAATTACTCGCGAGACTTCAATAAATTCCAAGTGAAATCTCCTCTAGGCGGGGTTTCCGCATCCTACCTCACAGACATACGTCAACGCGGGCTTCCGCTACACAACCACCATCCTATCTTAATTTTCTCTCAAGCTCGGGTAGAGAGCCTCACACGTCCGGCATTAACCCGAACAATGTGGAGTAACATCGCTCATGTAACAACCCCGCAGTTGATATAATAATATAAAGCAATATGAAGCATTTATAAATATAAAGCAAGAGAAGGATATAGACAATAAAATAAAAGCTTGCAAGCAAAAAAGATAAAAACATTTAGCTTAAAAGCTAACTAGGATTGGCTTGACTCGCTAGAGGGAATAAATCCCCAGTGAAGTCGCCAGCTGGGCGCTCTCGTTAAAAAAACGCAAACCTCGAGCGTACGCAAACGCTAGCAAGGTTGTGTGAAGTCGCCACCAAAGTTTTTGTTTAAAGGGAACGTTGATAAACCCTTAAGTTTTTATTTTAAAGGGAAATGATAATAAAACCCTTGACGATGAGGAAAGGATGGTCATCGCAACCATTATCAGGTTCGGGAGTCGATTACGCAAGGGGAAGGTATTAGCACCCCTCACGTCCGTTGTACTCAACGGGAACCTCCTAGTTAGCTAAGGCTAAAAATGTTTTAAAAGTTTTGCTTGCATGCTTGAAGATGTAAAAGGGAAAAAGAAAATATGATGAAAAGGAAAAAAGGTTATTTATTATTGTGCTTGACAAGATGATAATCTTGCTCCTACGTATCTCCTGGTGCGATGGAGAATTCAAAGCTACGTAGTTCTTTGGTAGAAAAACGTTTATGTTGGTTATTTTTAAAGTACGATGTTTTGATCGTATTCTTGCGATTAAACATAGCTTGTGTGCTCGCGCATGGGAGGCTTAAGCGTTTGTTTCGATCGCTAGAATAGATAAAACATGTCCGTTGGGGAAAAGAGGCTCGAATTGGCCGCGAGGGGACCAAAAAGATTAAAATGACTCAACCGAGTCGAGAAAGGTTCGATTGATCCAATGGGATCAAGAAAGGGTTCAATGGACTCAACCGAGTCGAACATTGACCAAAGTGACTCAACCGAGTCGAACATTGAACCAAATGGTCACGGGGGACCATAAGGGTTCGAATTGACCACAAAGGGCCAAGAAAAGGTTCAATGGACTCAACCGAGTCGAACATTGAACCAAATGGTCACGGGGGACCATAAGGGTTCGAATTGACCACAAAGGGCCAAGAATTGGTTTGGTGTGGTTGGATGCGTTGAAAATAGAATGACGATTGTCCGAACAACGAGACATACGTCAAGCATTCGTTCAATCGGGGAAATGGAGAGACATACGTCAAACCATCCCTTTTTCATTCAAGTTTTGTTTGAAATTTAAGAAATCCCAAAGTTATCAAAACACTTGGTTAAAAGCTTAAATGAAAAGGTTTTAATGTTCAAATTAGTTGTTGCAACTTAATGAACAAGTTTGCCTTGTTTATGTGCATGAAAATGAGCAAGTTTATGGCAAATGCACAAATTTGTGAAAAAACGCACAAGTTCGGCTCAAGTTTGAAAAAAGATTTTGAAAAGTGAGCAAGTTCGGCTCAAGTTCAATTTTGATTGAAATTCATGAACAAGGTTTTTGTTCAAGTTTAGTTTTGAAAATAATGAACTTAGCTTATTGCTCAAGTTTGATTTTGAAAGTTTAACGAACGTAACTTGTTTCGCAAGTTATTCAAAAAGTGTTGCTCAAACTTGTGAATCTTCCAATATCATGCAAAACTCTTGATATGGTTTGAATAAAATGAGTTTCAATCCTCTTAGGTTCTGAGTTTTTAGGTTAGAACCTCAAAAATTGGCCTTTTAGAAGCCTGAACTCAGATTCTGAGTTCTGTCATGGTCGCACTGTGACCAGAGCTTCGCACTGCGAACTCTGCGATATTTTGAGTTCAGAAGCTGCTTCTGAACTGCTGTTCAGAAGCAACTTCTGAACAATCTCAGAACTTTTGGAGGAGTGAAAAGCTTTTAAAATTAGCAATAAAATGAGTGCAACAACTCAATTTAAATGTTTTGCAAACCTTGGGATTTTTTTGAAGTTCAAAAGGGGTTTTGAATCAAAAATGAGTGAAAACTAAAAAATGCAAAACTGAGATTGCAACAAGTTGGAATCAAAAGCAAATGCAAACAGTATGTAAATGCAATATAAACCAGTTAGAATGACTTACCAACTCCTAGCCCAAAGCTCTTGTTGCAAGGAAATGGAAAGGCTTGAATGGTTGAAGTTTTGCAAGGTTTGAAATGTTGGAGATTATGACAAATGGCTCTAATGCTCCAATTGGTTTTTGCTATGTATTAAACTCTGTAATTGCTATGTATTCAATGCTGTTTCAAGTGTTTTCAATTGTGTTTAATTGTGGGCTAAAGAACAGGCTATTTTGCTTTGCATTTAATGCAAAAGGGAAGAGGTGACCTTGCCTTGCTGCAATGGTCAAGACTTTGGCAAATTCAGCCATTAATGCAACTGATTTTGGATAGCAATGATGATGAAAAAGTAGAAAAACAGGGCTGGTTTGCAATTGGGCTGTTCTTGGGATCAATCCTTGCAATCTTGAGGGGTCAAGCAAGGAAAACGTGCACTGTGATATGCAGAGGTTGGGGGAAACAAAAGGGAACATGTGGGTTGGTGTGAGGAAGAAGGAAGAGCTGCTGAAACAGGGCAGCAAAACAGCTTTTGGACAAGTGAAAACCAGCTGTGTTTGACTGGTTTTGGGGGAGAAAGAAGGAAGAAAAACACACAAGTAGCTGGCTGGCAAGCTTAGGGTCCTTAGCAGGTCAATTGGGAGGGATAAGAGCTGCCCAAGGGCAAGCCAACTTGCTTGGCACATGCTTGGTTGGAAGAAAAACCTTCTCACCTTGGCTTTAATGGCACATGCTCCAATTCTTGCTTTGTTGAGTCCAAACAGCCACCATTGACAAATACAATGATAATATAATGATAGGTGATAATAATAATAACTATAATGAAAATAAATCAAAGAAAATAAAATCTGCAAAAAAATCGCAGACTTCGCAGAGCGATGGGGACTTTGATCTACGAAGTCCTCATTTCTGAAATGTTGACTTTTTGTTGACTTTTGTTGACTTTGACTTTTCTTTTTTTTTTTTGAATTTTGTTTTGAAAAAGCTTGGGACAAAATTAGGGTACAACACTAATCACCGGACTCCTCTTGTCTGTGTGTGTGGTTATCCTCACGGAAAGTTCCTCCCATTCCAGCTGTAACTGGAACCCCCTGTGCTCTAACTAGCGAGAACACAGAAGACACACTATAAACTTATGTGTGGTTATCCTCGCGGAAAGTTCCTCCCATTCCAGCAATGACTGGAACCCCATGCGCTCTCTAACTGCGAGAACCCAGAAGACACAAAGTTTATCCTAATAATTAATTATTCCTTATATATATATATATATATATATATATATATATTCCTGATTATTAAGTCTATACATATATGTGAGTCGTCGCGTAGGTTCCCTAACGGGCTGACCTATCCAGAATAAATTTGAAGCGTACCTATGCCACGACTTGTCAACATATATACATACATTATAATCTGTATAATTTCCTGACCTGATACGTGAACCCTCAATGTCACTCTGACGTGAACATCTGAGGCACGTCCTGATGTACATGAAATGTACCTGAAACTGGGGAAAATCCTGGTACCTCTACCTATGGTACACGATAACTTGCCTGATTAAGGGTATCCTGAAAAACTAACCCTTAACATACCTGATACTATTCTCATATGAATCCTTGAATGTTGAGAAACATTCCTAGTACTCATGTACTTCCAACTGAATACCTCTCAGTTCCTGTTAACCTATTAAAGTTTCTAGACATATCGTTGTCATATGTCAGACTTATGGGCTTACTATCCCATCTGTAATAATTCCTGTGGGAAAACTACCCATCACTCTGTATGATACATATTATTATCCTGGATTAATCCTTGAAAGTTCATGAGTATCGCTAGTAGCTTAATTGGTAGTGGGAATGCATTGAGTGTGTACTTATAGGTCCCAGGTACACGGTTCGATTCCCACGGAAGGCATGAAACTCCACATAGGGGCTGTGGAGAAGGTCATGAGTGCATCGCGGGGGCCGCCAGATAGGCCAAATCCTGGATGTTACAAACGGTCAACTATACTTATGGTTATACGTTAAATGTTCGATGAAAATAATTCTAATTGTTTTTTGAAATAAAAATAATTATAATTTGTATACCTTAATATTCGGTCTTAATTACAAGAAAATCATATTAAAATATATCAAAACTATTTTTTTTCTCGAAAGGATCAAAACTATTAAATGGTCAATAATCATTTTAGGAAATAATGGTGAATGACCGTTAAATTAGAATGCAGTTAAGTGTGATGACGGTTAACAAATTTCAGCCTTGATCATTTTAATCCTTTTCCATTATTTTGATTTAATATAATCCTTTATTTATATCATTTAAATTAATTAATTTTTATTATAATTTCATGAATCAAAGATTATGTTGATGGCCTTAGAATGTTGAAACCAAAAAAAACGGGATCGACACGATCTTCATTTTCAAATCTTGTATATTTAATCGGAAAAATAAAAACTAAAAAGACTTTTGGAGACAGGTTGTAACACATTCTTCTCATTTTTAAATTAATTTGACTTTTAAATGTTTTGTTTTGTCTAGTACAGGTAAAAACGAAGTGACGATCAAAGATATACTTAATGTCATTACGTGAATTAAATTAAACATGATCAAATGCTAGGAAAAACTAAAACATGTTTAATTTAAAACAAGTTGGTACGTAGCATTACTTTTATTATGCGAATGAAAAACTAACACACGTTTCACTTTATAAGTACATAACAAGATAGATGATTTCTTTCGTTAAGTGCTTGAAATAGATATTATCAATATTATATATTAAAAAAACTAAGGCTTCGCGTTAGGAACCAGATCATGTGATTGCACTGGATTTGGACTGGTATGAACTTGCCTTTTGATCCCATGATTGACACTATTATCAATTGACCTTTCCACAGCAGGAACTGGATCAGGAGATTGTGCTGAGTTAGGACCGGTAGGAACTTTCCTTTTGATTTCACGAATGAAATTGTAATAAGTTGGCATGGCCATAACAGGAACTGGATCTGGAGATTGTGCTGAGTTAGGACCGGTAGGAACTTTCCTTTTGATTTCACGAATGAAATTGTAATAAGTTGGCATGGCCATAACAGGAACTGGATCAGGAGATTGTGCTGAGTTAGGACCGGTAGGAACTTTCCTTTTGATTTCACGAATGAAATTGTAATAAGTTGGCATGGCCATAACAGGAACTGGATCAGGAGATTGTGCTGAGTTAGGACCTGTTGGTACTTTTCTTTTGATGTTATAACTTGTAAGACGATCACCGACAACAAGAGAAATGAACAAGAGAGACATTACAACAACCAAATAAACTTTATGAATTCCCATCTCTTGAGTTTGAATTTGATGTTGAGTTTGAGTTTGATGTATGCAAAGACCATGCACCTATAAATAATCTATTAATAATGAGTCAGGATCCATTGACAGCAGGTGTAAGTCTTGAAACTTACACCAAATCTCAACCATTATTATTACTTGATCTAACGGTTCATATTATGTCAATAATAAATGGAAAGAAATCACATGATGATTAGAAAAGGAAATTATCTTTATGTGAGATATTGCTTGATTCACCTTTAATTATTTTTTCCTCTCATAATATGAAACTATAATTCTTTTTGTTATTGTCATGTCATTTACATCTGCAATTGCAAGTTTTTTTTCTGCCATGTTAGTTTGTTAAAAATAGTTTCATTCCTTGAGCAAAAAACAAGGAGACAACAACGGGACCATTGTTTTATTTTATTTTTTTGGGAAAAGGGGAACATTTTTCCTCAATTAAAATAAAAAAGAATGTTTATCTTTAATCTTTGTTAACAAAAACAAAATTTGTTAAAAAAAATTTCGACACGTAATTTTAGTCCCTATTAAATTAAATTATGCTTAAACTTTTAAATTTTTGAATGATTCTTTACATATTTATTTAGAACATTATACAAAGTTCCTCCGCAAAAAAAAAAATTAACTCAAAATTTGATTTTTAGGTCCAATTTTTTTTGAAGGAAGGTCTAAATTTTTATTACTTTAATCTTGAAATTTTAATGTTTATAAAAATTCATATTTAATTCATTACATGTTAAAAAAATATTATTTTTTATAAAATAGTTTCTTATAATGATCTTAACCTGTCTGTAAAAAAAATTATTCAAAAATTTAAAAGTTTAAGAATAATTGAACAAATTTTATTTTAATAGGGACTAAAACTGTGTGCCAGATTTTTTTATAGAGACCAAAACATATCACTTTTTTATATGATGACTAAAAACAATATTTATAGGGACTAAAATTTTATTTAATCCTTTAAATGATAAAATTTTAGTAGGTCACATTATCTATAGATCACAGCCATTTAAAAGCTTTCATGCGTGGTTTATATTCATTTTACAAAAAAAAAAAGTTTTCATGTGTTGTTTATATTCATTTTACAAAAAAAAAATATATCAAATCTCCTACGGTAGGCGACCTATTCAGGTGTCCCACCAGAGATAGGGCATTCACTAAGAACAAAGTGCAATTTTTTGACACATCGTATTGTTTTCACTGAGAATAAGTCCCATTTTTTTTTTTAATTTGCATGTCAGACACAAAAAAATATTTGTGTCATATTTTAACAAGAGAGAGAGTAAGAAAATAATTAAGTGCAAATCAAGCAATATCTCTTTGAGATAATTTCCTTTTCTGGTCATTATGCGATTTCTTTCCATTTATTATTGACATATTATGAGTCGTTAGATCAATCACTTACAACGATTAAGATTTGGTGTAAGTCTTTTAGACTTCCATCTGGTGTCAACGGATCCTGACTCATTAATAATTGGGTATAATCCTTTGATTCTTAGTTTTTTTTTTGCTGACATGCTTTTTTTTTCAAGCATTCTCATATTACTTATGAAAATGGTCAATTGTCAACTATACTTATGGTTATACATTAATTGTTCAATGAAAATAATTCTAATTGTTTTTTGAAATAAAAATAATTCTAATATGTATACCTTTCCTAAAAAAAATTCTAATTTGTATACCTTAAGATTCGGTCTTACTTAAAAGAAAATCACATTAAAATACATCAAAACTAGTAATTTTTTTTGAGAGGATCAAAACTATTAAATGGTCAATAATCATTTTCGGAAATAAGCGTAAATAATCTATTAATAATTGGGTAATAATCCTTTGATTCTTAGTTTTTTTTTTCTGACCTGCTAGTTTTTCAAGCATTCTCATATTACTTATGAAAATGGTCAATGGTCAACTATACTTATGGTTATACATTAAATGTTCAATGAAAATAATTCTTATTGTTTTTTGAAATAAAAATAATTCTAATTTTGTATACTTTTCCTAATTTTTTTTTCTAATTTGGATACCTTAATATTCGGTCTTAATTAAAAGAAATCACATTAAAATACATCAAAACTACTAGTATTAATTTTTTTTGAGAGGATCAAAACTATTAAATGGTCGATAATCATTTTAGGAATTAATGGTGAATGACCGTTAAATTAGAATGCAGTTAAGTGTGACGACGGTTAACAAATTTCAGCCTTGACCATTTTAATCCTTTTCCATTATTTTGATTTAGTATAATTCTTCAATTATATCATTTAAATTAATTATTTTTTTATTAAAATTTCACGAATCAAAGATTACGTTGATGGCCTTAGAATGTTGCCACACAAGCCAATTCTTTTAAGATCAATGAGAGGATATCAAAGAATTAATAGATATCTATAAGCACTCATTCACTTTAATCTAAGACTCTTAAAAAATTATTATACGAGTCTGTTTAGCACGACACAAAAATAAGCTTATGTCTAATAGCTTATAGCTTATAAGTTTGTATGACAAAAAAAGACCCGTTTGGTAACAGTCTTTATTTCAGGAGCTTATAGCTTATTTTTCAGACGCTATTTCAAGTAGCGTTTGAGCTTATAGCTTATAGCTTATTGTTTTTTCTTTCTCTTGTACTCTTACTATTTTATTTAAATACCAGTTTTACCCCTTTATGTTTTATTATAATTTAAAATAAAAAATAAATGTATTAAATACAGGGAATACCAACGATCATGCAAAGAGAGATAAAAATGGGTTCTACTGCTTCTTCATTCTCTCTATATCGTCATTCTCCTTCTCCACCATTCCTCCATTGTTTCTTCTCCTTTCTTCATTCAGGTTTGCGATTTTTTCCCTATTTTCTTCAGTCTCTGTATTGTTGTTTAAAATAGTTGTTGTTGTTGTTGTTGTTGTTGTTGTTGTTGTTGTTGTTGTTGTTATTATTATTTTTATTATTAATGTATGTTGTTCTTGTTTTCATAAAAAATTGAATGATATAAAAATGTCATTTTATGTCATTTTACATCTATCAGCTAGTTGAACCGCTAATTTTACCTAACACTTCAATTAGCTTATCAGCCATAAGTCATCAGTCATCAGCTATAAGCTATCAGCTATGAGCCATCAGTCATCAGTCATAAGTTGTAAGCTATCAGCTAGCTTATCAGCTATCCGCTATTTTTGCCAAACAGACCCTACATGAATGAGTTTTGGCCCGCTTTGTAATAAAAAAATTACTACATGGATCGCATTGATAAACTTATATCATTGCATTTAAACAATAATTAATTTGTTTGCGCAACAATTTTTTTTAACTTTTTTAACAATTTAAAAATAAAAAAAAAATTGATAATTTTTATGAATTGTGTTTTATGTAAAATGATGACAAATCAAATAATTTTTTTGACTAAATAATGATAAAAAGATAAAAATACAAAATTAAAACAAGAGTTATTATTTTTTGAAATATGATGTAAGAAGTTGAATATTAAAGTATAAAAACACATGAGAGGGAGAGAGAAAAAAAAGAGAGAGTTGAATTGTGTTGACTTTTTCTGAAAATCTTTTAATAGATTAAAAACTAGAGTGAGCAAAAGATAAACAGCGAAATAGAGAAGAGAACGACACATGTGTTTATCCTAATTCACCCCAAAATCTTGGACTAGGTCCAATCCTCTCACACTTGAGTGATTTTTTCACTATAATGGCACAATATTACAATTATTGATAAGTGTCAAATTATTCTTATTTTCCAAAGCACTTATCGACTTGTTTTGCAAGTAATTCAGTATAAAAACCCCAAATTTGATATAAATATCATTTTTATTAGTAAACTGCGCCAAAAAGCTATAATGTTTATTTCCCATTCATTTCTATAGGTTTTGAGCATGACTGTCAGTGCGGAGTAAAGAAAGGCAAACACACGTGCTAAAAGCTAAGCTAGAGCATGACAAAGTGTTGGAAAAATTAGGCATAGAATTATTACAAAGTGATCTTACTTGATCAGAAATGGACTACCAGTGTGGTTTGACTAGTGGTTGTATGTTGTTGAATGGAACGACGGGGGGGGGGGGGGGGGGGGGGGTGCCTGCAGGCACTCCGACGCTCAAGTCAGTACGAGATCAGGATAGAGGTTGAGAGATTGAAGAGATTCTAACCTTGGGGACTGCTGAGAGTCCCTTTTATATAGAGGTGGGTGGTGCAGATGTCGTTGTATGGCACACGTGTGGCTCGACTGTTACGAATTTGCGGGACGCTTGATGGAGACGTTACTAACTATTTGACAGTCTCTGTTTGCTCTGAACACCCCCTTCGTGGGGAGGGGATTGTGTTGCGAGTAATATTACCAGGTGCTGGATCTAGGTTTTTTGTATTGGGCTTAAGCGAATGGGCTTAGTAAATTTGCTCGCTCCAGAACAAAAGCCCCCCAAGTCGTTGCTCTTGATAAAGAGTGATGACTTTGAAGGTGCTAAGGCCTTGTTAGTGGGGATTTGTTTGGTGGTGATAACCTCTGATGTTTGAAAGAGAAATGTTCGCAAGGAACTAGTTTGCACGATGGACAAACGCTCGTAAAGGAGCGAACTGACCCATTTTGGAACGGTGTTGTTCGTAAGGGAATGCAATATTTCTTCTTGTCATGGGCATATCAAACATATTTCCATGGTCGCTTGAGGAGTTCAGATTGAGGAAGATCAAGAATGATCAATTCAAGGTTGAATTTGAAGTTGAGGAAGATCAAGAATGATCAATTGAAAGCTGAAGTTGAAGTCGAGGAAGATCAAGAATGATCAATTGAAAGCTGATCAGAGACCTTTGCTCGCTAGGATCGTTGGGAAGTTCATTTAATTGTGATTGAAACGAGGTTTTGGAATTGGGGGAAGATGTGTTTGTTCATCAGTTCTCCCATGGACCACTGCTTCAGTGTGGTTACGAGATTCCTCTGTCTGATTGTTGGTCGTTCGTCCATCTGCATTTAATGGCCACCCCTTGAGGACGTGTGTGAGGGGACATGATGGTTGGGCTTTGGTTGCCACGTCTAGGGGTGGGCTTGGTTCGGTTAACCATAAAAACCGAACCGAACCGAATTGTTGAAATGGTTCGGAATAACCGAACCGAACCGTTTAAGATTTGGAACTAACCAAACTGAACCAAAATTATGGTTCGGTTAACCCGTTTCGTAACATAATAACCGAACCGAACCAAATTTAATATTTTGAATTTTTTAGTCCTTTTGCGAATTTAATTGTTTTTTGTCCTTTTTTAATGTAATTGCGTGATACTTTCCTTTCATTAGAATGATTAATATTGTTCAAGTGCATAAAATGGTTCATGGTAATTGTTTGAACCTTAAACGGTTAATCGTTTTGTTACCTCATTAATTTACTATCATTTAATTGTGTGATTTTAGTTAAATGAAAGAAGTTGTGTTTGACATTTCAAACTGTAACTTGTGTTTGCTATATGTATGTGTTTGCATTAAACCATAATTTTAGACATCAATTAGACACAATTAAATAAGTTTTTATATATGATTAAGCCAGATTTTGACATGTTTAAACCAGAATGCTAAAGATGCATCAAACCAGAATTTTATACATGATTAAAACCAGAATTTGAAACGATTAAACAAGAATTTTAGAATTGCATCAAAACAGAATCTTATACACATGATTAAACCACAATTATATAGATCAAACTAGAGTAATGGCGTAATGAAAACCATAATTACATCAGTTCTACCAATATTAGTGACCTGGGGGTGAGGACAAAACTACAACAAAAGTAAAAATTGAGGGACAAGGCATAACTCAAGTACAAGGGGTGCAAGAACCGAGCAAAATTACAACAGTTTACAAGGCATAAATCCCAATGAAATTGCATGATTATAGGCTCAAATATAGCCAACCACATACTCAAGTTATATCAACACTACAAGAAATCAGGCTTTTAGAGACTGAATATTCAGTCGCTACATCAACAAAATCGGTCACTGATAGGTTTAGTGACCGAAATAGCGACCAAAAATAAAAGTGGCTAAAACGCTGGTCGCTAATCCTTTGTGACCGGTCTAGCGACTGATTTTTTGCGACTGCTTTTGTGACTATACATAGAGACTGATATTGTCACTGAATTTTGAGACGGAATTAGAGACTGATATAGAGACGTCTTTGGAGACTGATCCAGTGACGGAATCTAGCCACCGATTTAGACACCCTTTTCTTGGTTGAAATCAGCTAATTTAGTGACTTATTTTGTGACTGGGTTTGCCACTTAATTAGCCACCGAATTTAGAGACCGAATTTGTGACAGAAATTTATTTATTGTATTATAAATTATAGTCGCTATTTCGGTCGCTAACTGGATTTTTTTTAATTGTTTGCTGAATAATATACTGGTCACTGTTTTGTGACTAAAAGAATTACAATATTTTTTTTAATTTTGTAATTTTATAACTGACATTTTTATCAAATTTCATACAGAAGATCAAAATAATTCAATGTAACATGATGAAAGAAATAACATTAACCATTTAATGCTACATACATAAACTAGTCAAAATATAATACTAAGGAACATAGGAGATTTGTGTATTCACAAAAGCCTTTGCTTGGTAGTCTTAACAAAATACATAATACTAACCAAAAGAAATTCCATTATTCCACAACCGAAACATATACCACACCCATCATACAATTTCAAATTGCCTACTTACAATATCTATCACAATATTAAATATCTAATCAAAAGGATCAATTCGCGGATCATGTTCGCTTGCCATAGCCATTCCAGTGCAAAGACATGTTGGACACATGACCTGCAATCAGAATTCAATATTACAGTTACAACATTGCACTCAAGCATAAGTAACAACTACGATATATTGCTACAAACCCGGAAGGTAAGCGAACATATAGCCGATTAATCTAGGTAGCCAAGCTAATTAGTCTATGTCTAGACAACATGAAAAAGTTTTAGAGTTACTATCATCATCATCAAGGGAACAATGCTGACGTGGCCAAACTGTACCCGAGTGTTAATAAGGCACAGGTCAAACTGACAGGTCCCAGTTTACGTTAATTGGGTGTTTTAAATAGAATAATGGTAGGAAACTGATTTCATTCGATTGTTTTTATGTTTGGTTGGGACTAGGAGAGACTACGCTCTCTAATTCTTAGAGGTTGCGTTAGTTTCTCTCTGTTTTCATGTAACCAACTTGGTTATTCATTATAATACCAGTTCCATTCAATATATATCGCTTGTCATTTACCCGATTATACCAGATCTATAACAGGTTTCCTTTTACTTAATTTGAAGTTTTAAAAGGGTGATTTATCATTTTCTAGCCAAACAAGTTCCTTTATCATTCTAAACGACAAAGGTTGAACCTTAAGCGATTGTTCATCCAAAACTGAATGAAATGGCCATTTTTTTAAATTCAATTTTCATTGTATCTTCACTTCAGAATTGTAACCACAATTCTGATCTCATTAAATTGTAAACCATAATTCTTTTATTCATTTCTACTAGCTACTAAAAGTTCAATGTTATATTCGATTTGAAATATAAAGGATATTTTTTATCTAAAAAAATAAATGACTTGTTTGAACTTTAAATTAATTTAAAGGACTTCAGGTGCAATTTTGCCATGTTAATGTCATTAAAATGTGAGATCAAGCATTAATTATGTATATTATGGCAGTGTTTAAGTATAATTAGCGCAAAACTAGAAAGAAATGCAACAATAATTCTAAATGTCCAACCTTGCCAGATCCGGAGCAATTTGAACATCTCTCGGTTTTGGGTGGTGATAGAGGCAGATCTCCACCATTGAAGGAGGATACCGGTTCAATGAGGACAAGTGCTCCTGTGCTTGAACATCTAGCACATGCAAGATATCCTGACATGGCAAAAGTATAATAGGAATGTCAACTTTCTTGTAGTTCTGACATGGCAAAAGTATAATAGGAATGTCAACTTTCTTGTAGTTAAATTCAACAGATGAAGTTTTAAAATCTTTAAGTATTTCACAATATTTCAAATAGTAGCAGATAGTTTTTGCTTTGCCATCTCTTCCTTAACAGTTGAAAGCAGTAACAATTTCCATTAAGAAAGGGACAAAAAAACCACCAAAATGCTTCAATTCCACCATTCAGAAATTTGAATCCAAAAATGTAGATCTCAGAAGTGGTTTTTGAAGTCTTACCAGTACCAAGACAGTATTTGCATCTTTTCTGTTCCTGTTGTTTTACATTGTTTATCTCAACAACCATTAATGCAGAGATTACTCCAACAGCTCCACCAGAGAATGATGCCACAATAGGATCAACCTGACTACAATTTCAAACATAATTTAGTTATTATTATTGGAAAGTCAGAACAATAAATAGAATGAACTGATATTCATTCCAAGATTGATGATCTGACACCAATAGAATATCCCTCTAGATACATAATTTGCAGCTTTTATCCCACTAATAAGAGAAAAACAGGTTGCATAATACTGCCTGAGGTTTGCTGAAGTCTGCAGATAACACATGTAGTTGATTACCATTTGCCAAGCACTTCAAATTGAAAGCAAATTCTTTATACTCATAATTCAGAATCAGTCACATGAAACTTACCAAAGGAGGCAAGAATGGAATGAATGATGGGAAATTAGGAAGTTCATTCTCTTGCTCTTCTTTAAAAATTCCAAGTTCAGCATTTTTAATTCTTTGCTGGATTCTAAGCCTACGAACCTACAAAATAACAAGAGTATATTGTTGATAAGAAAAGGGCATATCCCATAGAGTAAATGCATAAATGGTAATTTTAATTTTCAACAGGATCTTTGTATTAAACTTGGAAAGTCAATAAAGAAAAAAAAATGAATCAAAATAATGGTCAAAATCATAGCCAAAAAATCCATCTCAATTTTATCTATACATGAGCAGAGCAACCATAAGTAATAAAATCAAACTGTAGAACACATAAGTATTAAACTTTCTAGCAAAATTGTTCGTTGTAAGATTTTCATTTTTTAATATGACTCCTACAAGCAACAGTGATCTTAACTGAAAATGTCTATTGTAATAGATAAAAGTCTAAAACCATAAACCCCCAGTGTGATTATATACACTTATACGGAAAGAAAACAATAGTTGTTCTGGAAAACGGTTCAGTTCGGTTCGGTTCGGTTCTAACAGGTTCAGTTCGGTTCTAATAAACTGAAAAACGGTTCAGTTTGGTTCACACACAGTTTTGGTTATAAACCAAACTTTGCCCATCCCTAGATGTATCTATAGGCACCTAACCAGAACCCAAAACAGTCCCAAATAAAACAAACACAATCGAACCTAAAGGAATGAACAGGCCACAAATAAACCCAGCCAGAACACTCACAACAGCAGCAGCAATCACAGACCAATGCCAGCCCCAGCCCCAGCCCACACCAGCAGCAAAAAAAAATACACTCGCCTGCACACACTCGGCTGACAGCACCAGAAACCCACCTGTTATCTCGCATAAATTATTAGTTGCGAAGTGTTTCAAAATTGTTTGCACAAAAGATTGACTACTTACTTTGTTCAAATCTACTCAATTAAAAGTTGATACAGTGAGAGATAGAACTGAGTGTGATAGCACATCTAGGAAGCTTTGAGACCTTAAACCAAATAAAATAGACACCAAAAGCAATGTTGTCAGCGTGGATGGCAGAAAATAGCAGATTGTTAAAACTCCGCTACACAATTGTGTTATAGCGCTACTGTAGAAGCTATTTGTTAACATTTTGTATTAAATAGTGTGTTGTCTAAATCCTGCTTCGCTATAGCGGTATAGCACCACTATAGCTGCTATTTAACAACACCGACCAAAATTAATCTTTAGTAAATGTCCAGCCTTTAGAATCTGAGGCAACAATTAATATTACCTGGACGAGAATGTAACAGCCTGCAAGTATTTCAAGAGCCTGCATCATTGTAGTCAGAGAAAAGTGGGTTACAAAGCTTAAAATGAGGTATGCAAGGTATGCAGTAACAAATAATAATGATAATAATAATAATAATCATAATAATAATAATAATAAAAAAAAATACAACCAAGTCAATCCCCAGTGCTAAAAAATAAATATATACGAAACATACCTTCAAGGTGGAAGAATTGGGACCCACAAGATGTTGCCTTCTTTTTACGAATCGCTCCTGCAGTCAAATATCAATGGAAGCTTCCTACCATCAGACTGATTTCTTTCTTTTTCGAAGCCTATATGAGAAAGGATGCAGAATAGGAAGTCCAAAGAGCTTATTGGAGCATGGAAGGAAAAACCTCCTCGGTTTTATGGTTCTTTTTGTTATATAATTTTGGAGTTGGGATCCTCTCCATTTCCCAAAAAAGAAATGGAGGTGTCCATTACTTTAGTTTTGAAATAAATGAAGAGAATAAATGCACACATTTTCAGAATTGGTGACACTAATTGAACATTTACACACAAAACTATACTCATAGAGATGTCCATTTATTTTATAAAATGAAGAGGATCTCTACTCAAAATTTTAGGGACTTCAGTACTTCATCACAAAATTTCACTGGAAGTTGTCTTGTAAGTGTTTAGTGAATTTCACTGCAGTTAAAAAAAATGAATTGAATCAACTAGCTATAAATTCTATCTTATATGTGTAAATCCTATTGTTTTCATGGTAGTCAATCATAAACAGAAGCACTGTAGCATTGTTGTACGGCAACAGGTGACAACTACATGATTTCCTTCATTGCAACTGCCATTGCAGCAAATCACAGCTGCAATTGCGAACAGGGGTAAACATATGATTATTCATATCAACTATCAAGGCTGTTCATGTTTCGGTTCAAGAAGAAAACTGAACCATGTCTACAGTTTAGAAAAACTGAACTGAACTGTTTATAGTTTGGGCCGAACCAAACCGGTGTTATGGTTCGGTGAACAAGTTCTTTATTTTCAAACTGAACCGAACCATTTCTTTCCTATTTTCAACAGAACTGTTTCTTACCTATTTCCAGAGAAAGGAGAATCGCAACTCCATCGTTTCATTTCATAAGCTTCTCATATTTTAATCTTCATAAAATTAAATTCCATTTCAATGAAAACAGATCTAGTGTCAACACCTCAAACGTATTATTATTTTTGTTCAATTCAATGGGAGAGTCACTGTTTACCTCTGTGCCCTCGCCGTACCTAAACCGATGTGATATTTTCCACACAAACCGATTCAATTACAGTGACGGAGATTTCTACAATTAACATCAACAGAGTCTCAAGCCGTACAGAGGAAATCCCAGACGAGTGCTTAGTCGATTGGAAAAGTTGTTCTACTGTGTACTTGTTCCTTCTCTGTTTGTGTTTTTTGTTTCGATTTAAGTACTGGTGCGAACTGAATCTAATTTTGAGCTGATACGTATTTTAAGTTTGACTATGTGTTGTGGGGGAAAGTTTTGATTTCGTCACAAAGTTCGCCCTGTGTTGCAACTGGGAATTAACAAGCACCAGACAACGATGTTTTCCCTCTGATTTCGCATTGATTCTGACTTAGTGTTGTATGGTTCGGTTCTTGAACTGTTTGATTTGGTTATTGCGGTCGGTTGCAGTTAATGAACTGTTTAAATCAAAGAAATAGTTCGCTTCATTTAAAGGTGGTTCAATTCAGTTAGGCAGTTCTTTTGGATAGCCCTAATTCATATAGACACATAACCTAACCTGTTTTGAATTTGACCCTTAATACACATATGCTCAGTCCAATCCAGTTAGGTAATTGAACAGCAAACATAACACAGAGGACTAAGAAGGAAACCAAATAAGAATCTGACAGAGGCTTTGATATTACTGAGATTAAAACAAAACAAAGAAAACCACGAAGGAAGAAGGGAGGACAAGAGAACATCACAACAGTAAGAACTAAGAACCAATATGTAAAGTAGCAAAAATATTTGCATTACAAAGTCCAAAATTCTAGTAAGTAAAGTTTAACTAAAATAAGAGAGGCAGCTCATTGAGGTTACCTTGTTGCGAACCAACCCACTAATTTTCATGATGTCGCATTGCATTTCATCGTCAAGTATTTTTATTGCCTGAGAAACACAATAAACATACAAGCACCTAAATCAGCCAACTGTTTCATATATCATAAATAAAAAATTAACACAAAATTAAGCCACACATATAAATACTTGGATATGGTTCCAATAAGTTTTTAACTTCTATAAAATAATCTCTTACCAAGCATAGCCCTTCCAAACTTTTTTTCATCAATTTTAGTCTTGAAGTCAACAATTTAGGGTCTACATTTAATCATGATGTCAACGGATTAGAGTCTAAACTGGATAAGATGATAAGATGATATTTTGTAGGCACTACTGTTTGGTTCCCGAAAAAAAACATTTTTGAATAAATAGTTTGATTAAGCGCTTATAACATAAGTTCTTATCATATAAGGCTGACGTATAAACTATTTCTATAACAAAAACTAAAGTCGAATAACTTTCATATAAGCTATAAGTTATGTTCATAAGTTATGTTATCCTACAGTGTTTATTGAAATAAGCTGAAAACAACTAATGGATATGCCATAAGCTGTTTTTATAAGCTCTGCCAAGCAGTATGCTAGTAGATGACCTCAAAAAAGTCAATCCAAACAAACCCTAAAATAATACTTAACCCTATAGCTTATAACATACTACAACCAAATGAATAATAAGAATAACCTGGGGAGCAGGAACACTGCGAGAAAGAAGCCTGATAAGATCCCTAGCTTTAACAATAATATAAGGATCCTTGGTCTTTCTGGTTGTTGAAACTGTCATTGAACCCTCAACCTATGAAATGTGAATGTAACAAACAAAGAACACATTATCATTGAAAATAGAAACAGGGGATTGTTTGTACAAACAAAGAAAACATAATAGCATGGGTCTGGTAGAGGAAGATTTACAGAACAGAGCAAACACAAACCAAAAGCTATGGAACAGAAGTTACCAACCTGAGGAAGAAGAAGCAAACGACGGCGAGAATCAAACACGAGTGAACGACGGCGAGAATCAAACACGAGTGAAAGACGACGAGAATCAAACACGGTTGAACGACGGCGTAACACGAGTGAATGACGGCGTTTTACGGCGAACGACGCGTTTGGGTCTGGTAGAGGAAGAGAGAAGTTGGGCGTTTTACGGCGAACGACTATGTGTTGTGCTTTGGAACGGCGCAGAAGAATGGAGAGTCCAAAAAGTGTCTCCTTTTGTCCGATCTCGTCGCATTGTGGCCGGATCTGGCTTGAGAAGCTGTTAGACGGTGGTGAAAGAAGAGTGGAGGCGGCTGTGTTTGGCTCGTAGGTGAGAGAAAACAAAACCTAATTTGAGAAAGTGTGTGAAACGTGCAAGGAAAACTAAATGAGAGGAGGAAAAAAAATTAATATTAAACCACTGAAATAACTTTGCGACTGATTTAGAGACCAACAAATCCTTTACTAATTATCTCCCGGGTTCAGTCTCTAAATCAGTCTCTAGAGTGACCGATTTATTTTGGTCTCTGATAAGGTCACTAAATAGCAGTTTTCTAGTAGTGCAAATATCCCCTTTGATCCATTCATCACATTCTGCTGCCAATTCACCACTCCAAAACCAACCATAAACACAGATATATGCAGCACAGCAGCAATCAGCCACACCTGCCATTCCAACGTTTCTCAGAGAACAAAAAAAACCAACTTCGACACATACCGTGTCATACCCCATTTTTGACCCACTTTCAATTCATTTCTCTCGTCTTTTAAGCCAGAAATTTTCGTCGTTTCAGACGAAATTTCGGCAGGGAGGTATTTTAAAATACCTCATTTTGTTCCGAAGGCGACCGTTTTTTTTACTTTATTTTTATTATTATTATTAGTTTTTACTTATTCTTTTTTTTAATTACTTTTTTTATATTATTAGTATTTTCTGTTTTTATTTTCGTTTTATTATTATTATGGTTTTTATAGGTTTTTTATTTTAGGCTTTTTTTTTGTCCAAATTATCTGTCCAAGCCCCAGAGGGGTAATTTTGTCATTGCATAATTCCAGTCCAGCCTATTTATAGTGCATTTATTACTGTTCACGTCAGAGAGGACACAGTACAGAAATCAGTCAGAAAGTCAGTGTGATAAACCACCACAAACCACCAACAAACCCTTTTCCGGTCACACTCCGGCCACCGTCCTCCACCAACAGAAAAACTTTTTTTTCTTTCCTCTCTCTTCTCCTTTCCAGCAAGCTAAACAGAATCCACTTCCAACCAAAACCACACAACACACTCGCGCACCACCTCTCCATACCATCACACCAACGCGTACCACCTCCCAAAATCTCACGAACCACCACCCAATCTCCCTCAAACCACGTACCCCTCCACCACTCGGCCAAACACAAACTGAATCACAACAACAGAAACAACACAAAACTCAAAAACCAAAGCCCAAATTCCGAATTACAAAGCCATAAGAACAACAAACCAAACTAACCACAAAACCACTCAAAACCGAATCTAAACCCAGCCATATCCGAACTCAAAAACTAGGTAAAATTTCGAACACTCAAGTCTAGATCTAGGATTCACTATCTTTTTTTTGCTAAAACCGGTTTTGGATCCATAACGAGCAAGAAAAAGGATCTTTAAAAAGTTAAAAAAAATTTAAAAAGAGAGGTTTCTTTCTTCCGGCGCGGTGGCGCCGGCGGCGGCGGCCGCGCCGGATTCCTTTTTCCGGTGAGGTTGTAGAGAGAGGTCAGACCTAGAGAGAGAGAGGAGAGGGTGAAGAGAGAGGGAAGGAAGTGGAAAATGAGTAGAAATATTCAGATTTTGTTTTTTATACCAACCTGAAGCCTAAGCCCATCAGCAATCCAGCTGCGGCCCAACTGCTTTTCCATCTTTCTCTACTCATTTTCTCCCTGCACCCCCTTTCCTACTTCTGCACCCCCCTTCTTCCTCTCTATTCTTTTTTATTTTTATTTCTTTTTCTTGCATTTTTATTTTTATTTTTATTTTTATTTTTCATGCATTTTATTTAATGTTTTAATTTCCAGTACCTCATGCATTTTTTTTTATTTATTTATGCATCATATTTATTTTATGTCTTGCATTTTTATTTATTGCATCATATTTATTTTATGTCTTGCATTTTTTTATTTTCTTTTTTTAATTTCCAGCACCATTTTTATTTCATGTCTTGCATTTTATTTTCAGCCCCATATTTACTTTATGTCTTGCATTTTATTTTCTTTTTTATTCTATGCATCATATTTATTTTATGTATTGCATTTTTATTTCTTAGCATCATGTTTATTTTATGTCTTGCATTTTTATTTTCTTTATTTTATTTTTAGCATCATATTTATTTTATGTCTTGCATCTTTATTTTTTTTATTTATTTTATGCACCATATTTAGTTATTGTTTTGCATTTCATGCATTATTTTTATTTCCTTTTTAGTATATTTACTTTAATGCAATTGCAAATTTTATTTTATTATTTTGTCATTTATTTTATTGCCATTAGAATGTATCTAGGTCTAATGTAAATAAATATATAAATGAGAATATGCACCGACACCACATTTATTTTTTATGCTTTATGTCAAGGACGATAATGTAATTTTGACCGTATCCGAGGAAAAGGACCCTCACTTGATCCAATGTCATTTTGAGGGATCCGGCGCGTTGGACTTTCTCATTATAACTTAGTCTCTGGACCTTAGGACTTAATCAAAATTTTCATAAAAAAGTCAAATAGTCAAAATCCAAAAACATTTTATAATCAAAATTTCCAAAAATTAATCTTTGTCATTTCTTTCTTAATCAAATTTCAATCAATCTTTAATCAATCAAAACTTCTTTTTCTTCAAATTAAAATCAATCAAACTCACTTCTTTTATTTCTTCTATGCCTTTACGGCCTCCTATCTTTCTCAAAACATTTTTCAAACTTTAAAAACAATCAACACCAATCACTCGGCTTTTTACCCCGAACTACGTGATTTTGATCCCGCTCGGGTACGTAGGCAAAAGACTTTGTCTTTCCAAATCAATAAAAATAACAAAAACATTTTCTTTTCTTTTACTTTCATCACCTTTAATCTTTCTACACTTAAGCTTTTATTTGCAAACAAATAATTATTTAGCATAAAGATAAAAATAAGCAAGAGGTTCCTATAGAATACTATAGACGTTTAGGGTGCTAATACCTTCCCTTTGCGTAACCAACCCCCGGACCTTTGATCTCTAAAAATAGGGTTTTTCGAACTTTCTCCCTTTTCCTCGGAAAAATAAAAGATCGGTGGTGAATCTTAAAATTGCGAGTCAACGCTAACCAATAGCTTGATATCCAAAAATCACCGCGACAGAAAAATGGCGACTTCACTGGGGAACAAAATCCTAAGTGGGTTAAACCTATCTTGTTTTTTCTTTATCTTTATGCTTTATTATTATTTGTAATTGTAAATACGTGCTTAAGTGTTTATCTTTTTACGTGAGTGGTGAGATAATTCCTACACCCGGACTTGAGGGAAACATAAGATAGGATGGTGGTATAATCAAAGTGTCTTTCCGAGGGTAAATTTCGGATGTGGCACATGTGATAACCCCACTCAATGGAGGAATCTTGGAAGTATTATTATGTTGGCATGAGTAAGTCGTGTTCGGCGTTGATATTTTCAAGTGACCTATGAAGTTGAGGACCTTTAGTTACCTTTAACCCATCTTGGCCATTTAGGACGTAGTGCGGTGGCTAACCAAGAGTAATCTTGAATTAGTTGATACGCGATACTACACTCAAACGAGACTTTCTGACAAATATTATTGGACCGGGAGTCAATCTCGCAACCCGACGATATTTGGAAGGGGTTGAGGACTTTGGGAACTTGGTAGAACCCGTGATACAGGTACATGTGAAACCATAGTCCTTACCAAATGGCGCGTTTACCCTTGACTCCAACATTATGGACTTAACCTCACCATGTTTTCTCCGCTCTTTAGCATAATCATGCATGCATGCATTCATTCATAAACTTCTTTTTACCATCAAGTATCAAAAGACTTAGACAAGTTTTGTTGTAAACATCGTAGGAATGAACTTCACAAAGAGAAACACTCAGAAATACAATTTCAAAAGTTCAGATTTGACAAACTTAAGGAAGCTAGGATCTTCAATGACTAGTCCGGAGGATTTTCTCGAACTCGTTATGGGAGATCATTCGGCATCCTCAAGTTTGAAATATCGGGACTTTTTTAAGATTTCTACTGATGAACTTATGGGCATATCCCTTGGCTTTGTTCCTAAAAAGGGGATTGTTTGTAATATTTTAAATGAAACGTTCAAACTATGATGTTTACAATTACTTCGACAAGCCCTTCGATAACAAATCTTTCTCTTTTTTTGCATAAGCATAATCATGCATCATACTGCATTCATAGTTTCCAAATCGAGTCTCACACATTTTGTTCACCAATAAAAGGTTAATCTGCCGCCGTCAAAGGAAGTGACCCGACATATTCATTGCAGGCCTACTCACATTCGCAACACTCGAGCACATCAGAGAAGAAGAATGGATCTGTTAGAGCAAGAAAACCAAAATCTCCGGGAAGAGGTAGCTAGTCTCAGGGAGGGGATGGAGAAGTTGACCTCCATGATGAATGCTTTGTTAGCTTCCCAAGCCCAGGCGTCAGTTCCTCAGCCTTTCGTCACTACTATTGAACAGCCACTTTACCATTGCTTCACCTTTCCTAATTCAACTCCTCTTATCCACACTGCTCAGCAAGAGGCAGAACCTACCTTTCATGCCGAAAGTGTTGGAGCCTTCGATAAGATGGACGAGCTTCAAGGGAAATTTGACGGAATGCAACGGGAAGTTAAAGCTCTCCGGGGAAAAGACTTGTTTGGTAAAGATGCTCGAGAACTCTGTTTGGTTTCTGACGTTGTAATACCGCCTAAGTTCAAGGTCCCTGACTTTGAAAAATACAAGGGGAATTCGTGTCCACGTAGCCATCTGGTGATGTACGTGAGGAAGATGTCTATGCACACTGATAATCACAAGCTTCTTATCCACTTCTTTCAGGACAGTCTGACTGGTGCTGCTTTGAAATGGTATATGAACCTGGACAGTGCCAGCATCCGCACTTTCAATGATCTTGGTGAGGCTTTCATTCGCCAATATAAGTATAACTTGGATATGGCCCCAGATCGTGATCAGCTCCGTGCAATGACACAGAAAGATAAAGAAACATTCAAGGAGTATGCCCAACGCTGGAGGGAAGTGGCAGCTCAGGTTGTCCCGCCTTTAGAAAAAAAAGAGATGACCAAAATCTTCTTGAAGACCCTTGGTCAATTCTATTATGAGAAGATGGTTGCCAGTGCGCCGACAGATTTCCCCTAGATGGTTAACATGGGAATGCGTCTGGAAGAAGGAGTCCGAGAAGGACGTTTAGTCATGGAAAGTGCTTTTGCTGCCAGCAGTACAAAGGGGCTTGGGAATGGCTTTTCAGGAAAGAAAGAGCAAGAGGTAGGTATGGTGGCCCATAGGCAGCCTCAGAAACAGTATCAACGACAGCCTCGACAACAGAATCAGGTTCAGCGGATATCCCATTTTGATCCAATCCCCATGGCGTATGCAGAGTTGCTCCCCGCTTTGCTTGATAAAAATCTTGTTCAAACTAAGGCACCTCCTAAGGTACCTGAAAGATTGCCAAGGGGGTATAAACCTCATCTTTCTTGTGCTTTCCATCAAGGGGCACCCGGTCATGACATTGAGCATTGTTATGCCTTGAAAGCCGAAGTCCAGAAGTTGATCCAGACTAACATCTTGTCCTTCAAAGAGTCGAACTCCAGTGTGCAAGCTAATCTACTACCTGGCCATGGGACTCCATCTGTTAATTTGGTGCAAGATTGTTCAGAAGCTCACCCTGTTGATGAAGGTGGCAGTTAATTTTGTAACACATGGCATAGTTTACCGCAACTAGGTCGCTGTTGACATTCCCTCAAGTAACTCATAGGTCCAAATAATGTGTTTTGTTGTTTCGTCTTTTTCAAAAAATTCCTTTCGTTCCGCCCGAGACGAAAGTGAACTTTTTAGGGTTTTTGTTTCATCGTTCCCATCATCAAATAAGAAGTCGTTTTGTTCCTGACTATGTTTTATTATTCTTAGCTTTTTCTGGAAAATGGTAACACAAAAAAAACCAAAAATATTTTATTTTTATTTTCTGTTTTCAATCAATTTCAAAAAGTCTGCATTGTTCACTCATCTTCTAAAATCAATCATCAATCATATGCAGACTAAGCATAAATAAATCCGTTGAACACTGTAACCCTATGCTCTCTCCCGACTTTGAGTTCCCTGTTTACGAAGCTGAAGAGGAGGAGGATGAAGGGATTCTCGAAAAGATCTCTCTGTTACTAGAATATGGAAAGAACATCATTCAGCCTCCTGAAAGAAGCACTGGAAGTGATTAACTTGAGCACTACGGTATTCCTGATCGAATCCCAGACAAATGGTGCCATCGAGGCTGCAAAAAAAAAAACAAAAGCAAAAAAGGGACAACCAAAAAACAAAAGTAAAAAAAATCAAACAAAAAAAATCAAAAGCAAAAAAAAAAAAGCAAAAAAAAATACATCAAAAAGATAGTGCAGAAGATGGTAACCATCTACAAGGATGTGCATGAGATGTTACAGAATGCTTTTACACGGATATCGTATTTCAGTGTGTACCTCAACAGGGGCAACCCCTTTTCTCTTTGGAATACGGTATGAAAGTTCTAATGGAAGCCAAATTATCAGAGGCTGAATGATGTCAAAACAAATATGATCAGTTCAAACTTGATTGAAGAGAAACGCATGAATGCTTTGTGTCACGGGCAGTCCTCGTGTGTTTCAAGAAGGAGATCTTGTGCTCAAGAAGGTTTTATCTTTCCAACCCGATTCTAGGGGCAAGTGGACGCCTAACTACGAAGGCCCATACGTCGTCAAGAGAGCTTTCTCTGGTGGCGCACTGACTCTTACGACTATGGATGGAGATGAGCTCCCTCGTCCTGTGAATGCGGATGCAGTCAAGAAATACTTTGTCTAAAAAAAATAAAAGAACAGCTCGGTAAGTCGAAAACCCGAAAGGGCGACTTAGGCAAAAAAGAGCGTCTCGGTGGATCGAAAACCCGAAAGGGCGGTCCAGGCAAAAATTAGAGACATAAAACAGAAAATAATCATCCGGATAGGTCGAAAACCCGAAAGGGCGATCTATGCAAAAGTTAAGGATCAAAAGACAAAGTAACTGCATTGGTCTGATCTCTACTCACTTGGGGCACATAAAATGTCAAAGAGACTCTGAATCTGAAGCATCCAAGCAGTGAAATTCAAAGTTGTCAGGGAGAATAGCGGTTATTGTGTTCAATGTACCTTCCCCTTATATTTACCATTTTCCAAACTTTGTAAGATCCGTGGAGCCATGCCATTGGCGGGTCACCACTCTTCTAAATAAATTTGAGCCTATTGTCTTTCATTTGGAATTCCCATTTATTCAGTTCATAAAAACTTCTTCTATTTTTGATGGTAGTGTTTGAAACAAAATATCTTTCAAAATCATAAATATTTTTCATGTTTTTTTTGAAAAGCACAAACAACAAATACATTTTCTCAGAACTCATGAATAAGTGAAGGGTACGTCAATCGCTATCCTGAGAACGGATAAACTCTGCAGTGTTGAACATGGTCAATTGCTTAAAAAAAATATACAAAAAAAAGAACAAAAAAGAGAAAAAAAAGAGAAAGAGAAAAAGAAAAATAGCTCGGTAAGTCGAAAACCCGAAAGGGCGGCTTAGGCAAAAATGAGCGTCCCGGTGGATCGAAAACCCGAAAGGGCGGTCCAGGCAAAAATTAGGGGCATACAAAAGAACATATTCCCGATGGGCTGAAAACCTGAAAAGGCGGTCCAGGCAAAAATTAGGGACTAAAAAAAAACAAAACAACAAGAAAGCAAAAACAAAATAAGCATGACCACAGAAGCACCAGTTCTTCTACCAGGTTGTTGGATTAGCACGCTCTCCCCAAGAAGTGTTTATTCCCCATCGGTTGTTGCATGCCGGGCTTTACCCCGTCAATGTTTTGATATGCCCCCAGTGGCATCATCCCCGTTGAGATTACCGAGCGTTTGTGATGCGACGTCGGGTCACTTTCCATTTTATCCGTCCAATCTTGTCTCATCAAGTCAATCCTCCATACAGTCATACAAGTCATGTCTTCATTCGTGCATTCATACATCCATGCATATACACATTCGTGCATATACAATACAGACAACATCATTCATACATGGTTGCATTAACCACCCTGAGTCTTGTTTTGAATATCTTTCCATATCAATCAATCATGAATAATTTAACCCTCTCTCCCCAAGTGTCATCCCCAGTGTGTCTGGTCCCGAGATGTCACTCCCTCTCCGCCAAGTGGCAATTCTTTATTGAACAGTTTGTGCACCCTTTACTCTTTTCTTGTCGTCAATGGCAGCTCGGCAATAATCCGGACAGTTGACGTTTACCTCTTTTCTTGTCGTCAGTTGACTCGTTCGGCAATAACCCGAACAGCTGGCATTTTATCCTTTTTGTTTCCTGTCGTCAGTTGACTCGTTCGGCAATAACCCGAACAGCTGGCATTTTATCCTTTTTGTTCCCTGTCGTCAGTTGACTCGCTCGGCAATAACCCGAACAGCTGGCATTTTATCCTTTTTGTTCCCTGTCGTCAGTTGACTCGTTCGGCAATAACCCGAACAGCTAGCATTTATCTTTTTTGTTTCCTGTCGTCAGTTGACTCGTTCGGTAATAACCCGAACAGCTGGCATTTTATCCTTTTTGTTTCCCGTCGTCAGTTGACTCGTTCGGCAATAACCCGGACAGTTGACATTTATCTTTATTTCTTGTCGTCAGTGGCAGTTCGGCAACATCCCGAACAGCTGACATTTACATTTTACCTTCTTTAAGCTACCCTCACAATGGTAGTAGGTAAAGTTTTTTGTCTGCTTTTTTTAAGCTATCCGCACACCGATAGTAGGCAAGGTCATGTCTCCTTCTATTACCTTTTTTAAGCTATCAATACACGATAGTAGGTAATATTTGTCATCTGTCTTCTTTAAGCTATCATTTTTGTTGATAGTAGACAATGTCTCCTTCTATTACCTTTTTTAAGCTATCAGTACACGATAGTAGGTAATACATGTCATCTGTCTTTTTTAAGCTATCATCTTTGTTGATAGTAGACAATGTCTCCTTCTATTACCTTTCTTAAGCTATCAGTACACGATAGTAGGTAATACATGTCATCTGTCTTTTTTAAGCTATCATCTTTGTTGATAGTAGACAATGTCTCCTTCTATTACCTTTCTTAAGCTATCAGTTCATGATAGTAGGTAATACATGTCATCTGTCTTCTTTAAGCTATCATCTTTGTTGATAGTAGACAATGTCTTCTTATATTACCTTTTTTAAGCTATCAGTACACGATAGTAGGTAATACATGCCATCTGTCTTCTTTAAGCTATCATCTTTGTTGATAGTAGACAATGTCTTCTTATATTACCTTTTTTAAGCTATCAGTACACGATAGTAGGTAATACATGACATCTGTCTTCTTTAAGCTATCATCTTTGTTGATAGTAGACAATGTCTCTTTCTATTACCTTTTTTAAGCTATCAGTACACGATAGTGGGTAATACATGTCATATTCCCCAGTGATGTCATCTGTCTTCTTTAAGCTATCATCTTTGTTGATAGTAGACAGTGTCTCATTCTTTCACCTTTTTTAAGCTATCATTTACACGATAGTAGGTAACATCAGTCTTTGTCTTTGTTAGGCTATCGTTCTGAATTAGTGCGATGGTAGACAACTTACATTTATCCCCAGTGAAACCATGTTATCCCCAGTGGAGTCGTACCCCGTTTCTTTTAACAGACTCGGGTATCCTTTTGTTTTGTTATCCCCAATCGAGCCATCTTCGCCATCTTGCATTCATACTTGCATCGTGAGCATTCGCAACATTACATGCATAACATTACATGCATAGCGTCACATTCATAGCATTTTGCATTTGAAATTGGTCAAAAATGGTGTACTCTGTATTTAAGTCTTTTCGACCCGTCGATTTAAAAATTTCACTTTTAAATCTCCGTAACGAAGAAACTTAAATAGGGGCATCTGTCATACCCCATTTTTGACCCACTTTCAATTCATTTCTCTCGTCTTTTAAGCCAGAAATTTTCGTCGTTTCAGACGAAATTTCGGCAGGGAGGTATTTTAAAATACCTCATTTTGTTCCGAAGGCGACCGTTTTTTTTACTTTATTTTTATTATTATTATTAGTTTTTACTTATTCTTTTTTTTAATTACTTTTTTTATATTATTAGTATTTTCTGTTTTTATTTTCGTTTTATTATTATTATGGTTTTTATAGGTTTTTTATTTTAGGCTTTTTTTTTGTCCAAATTATCTGTCCAAGCCCCAGAGGGGTAATTTTGTCATTGCATAATTCCAGTCCAGCCTATTTATAGTGCATTTATTACTGTTCACGTCAGAGAGGACACAGTACAGAAATCAGTCAGAAAGTCAGTGTGATAAACCACCACAAACCACCAACAAACCCTTTTCCGGTCACACTCCGGCCACCGTCCTCCACCAACAGAAAAACTTTTTTTTCTTTCCTCTCTCTTCTCCTTTCCAGCAAGCTAAACAGAATCCACTTCCAACCAAAACCACACAACACACTCGCGCACCACCTCTCCATACCATCACACCAACGCGTACCACCTCCCAAAATCTCACGAACCACCACCCAATCTCCCTCAAACCACGTACCCCTCCACCACTCGGCCAAACACAAACCGAATCACAACAACAGAAAAACACAAAACTCAAAAACCAAAGCCCAAATTCCGAATTACAAAGCCATAAGAACAACAAACCAAACTAACCACAAAACCACTCAAAACCGAATCTAAACCCAGCCATATCCGAACTCAAAAACTAGGTAAAATTTCGAACACTCAAGTCTAGATCTAGGATTCACTATCTTTTTTTTGCTAAAACCGGTTTCGGATCCATAACGAGCAAGAAAAAGGATCTTTAAAAAGTTAAAAAAAATTTAAAAAGAGAGGTTTCTTTCTTCCGGCGCGGTGGCGCCGGCGGCGGCCGCCGCGCCGGATTCCTTTTTCCGGTGAGGTTGTAGAGAGAGGTCAGACCTAGAGAGAGACAGGAGAGGGTGAAGAGAGAGGGAAGGAAGTGGAAAATGAGTAGAAATATTCAGATTTTGTTTTTTATACCAACCTGAAGCCTAAGCCCATCAGCAATCCAGCTGCGGCCCAACTGCTTTTCCATCTTTCTCTACTCATTTTCTCCCTGCACCCCCTTTCCCACTTCTGCACCCCCCTTCTTCCTCTCTATTCTTTTTTATTTTTATTTCTTTTTCTTGCATTTTTATTTTTATTTTTATTTTTATTTTTCATGCATTTTATTTATTGTTTTAATTTCCAGTACCTCATGCATTTTTTTTTATTTATTTATGCATCATATTTATTTTATGTCTTGCATTTTTATTTATTGCATCATATTTATTTTATGTCTTGCATTTTTTTATTTTCTTTTTTTAATTTCCAGCACCATTTTTATTTCATGTCTTGCATTTTATTTTCAGCCCCATATTTACTTTATATCTTGCATTTTATTTTCTTTTTTATTCTATGCATCATATTTATTTTATGTATTGCATTTTTATTTCTTAGCATCATGTTTATTTTATGTCTTGCATTTTTATTTTCTTTATTTTATTTTTAGCATCATATTTATTTTATGTCTTGCATCTTTATTTTCTTTATTTATTTTATGCACCATATTTAGTTATTGTTTTGCATTTCATGCATTATTTTTATTTCCTTTTTAGTATATTTACTTTAATGCAATTGCAAATTTTATTTTATTATTTTGTCATTTATTTTATTGCCATTAGAATGTATCTAGGTCCAATGTAAATAAATATATAAATGAGAATATGCACCGACACTACATTTATTTTTTATGCTTTATGTCAAGGACGATAATGTAATTTTGACCGTATCCGAGGAAAAGGACCCTCACTTGATCCAATGTCATTTTGAGGGATCCGGCGCGTTGGACTTTCTCAGTATAACTTAGTCTCTGGACCTTAGGACTTAATCAAAATTTTCATAAAAAAGTCAAATAGTCAAAATCCAAAAACATTTTATAATCAAAATTTCCAAAAATTAATCTTTGTCATTTCTTTCTTAATCAAATTTCAATCAATCTTTAATCAATCAAAACTTCTTTTTCTTCAAATTAAAATCAATCAAACTCACTTCTTTTATTTCTTCTATGCCTTTACGGTTTCCTATCTTTCTCAAAACATTTTTCAAACTTTAAAAACAATCAACACCAATCACTCGGCTTTTTACCCCGAACTACGTGATTTTGATCCCGCTCGGGTACGTAGGCAAAAGACTTTGTCTTTCCAAATCAATAAAAATAACAAAAACATTTTCTTTTCTTTTACTCTCATCACCTTTAATCTTTCTACACTTAAGCTTTTATTTGCAAACAAATAATTATTTAGCATAAAGATAAAAATAAGCAAGAGGTTCCTATAGAGTACTATAGACGTTTAGGGTGCTAATACCTTCCCTTTGCGTAACCAACCCCCGGACCTTTGATCTCTAAAAATAGGGTTTTTCGAACTTTCTCCCTTTTCCTCGGAAAAATAAAAGATCGGTGGTGAATCTTAAAATTGCGAGTCAACGCTAACCAATAGCTTGATATCCAAAAATCACCGCGACATACCGTGTTTTCAATTTTCATCATCTAAGTGACCAATTCTTGAGATGTTATCTCTACAAAAAAAAAAAAGATATATATTAACAAAAGCTGAAAATATGAATCAAAATACACAAGTGCACAACATTAACAATATAGATACAAGTAAATTGCATCCAATCTTATAGCCACTGTCTACTATGATCTGATCTAGATGGCCTTATAAGCCAATTGTAGAGAAAGATAAAAGTATTAAACTGTAAAAGCATATTCATTTTCCTTGAAATTTCGTACCAATTGCATGCTAAACCAAAAAAGATGTAGCAAAATCAGACACGGCATCTTATGGAGATATCACTCAATTCTCTTGGACTCCTACTCTTCTCCTGCACAACAACTCTCAACCAACAACTCTCAAATATCCTACATTTCTCCAACTCTAATTCAAAGAGCAAACCACCAAAAAGAAAGACAAACAACAGACCCCAATAAACTTCCACATCAGTGCACACTAAAATTCCACCCGCAGCAGCAAAGAAATGACCAAAAGTAGTAAAAAAAATTGCACTGAGAGCTATAATAATCTATGAAGTATGGCTTAACTTACAATATATGACTCCAATTTGTGAGTCATGCTAATTAGCTCCAAACACTTGATAAGTACACAAGTATAACACATGCATGATAGTACTGTTACAATATATGAAACAGAGTTTTATCAAATGAACTCAATTGAGTTTTCCTAATAAGTAAACTTCCAACCAACTTAGAATTCTATACAATACTTAGATGTTCAATCAACACCACACCATTTCGCATAGAATTGGAACATAATTTAACACTCCTCTTTTAAATAAATTCGCTTTTGTATAAATCCTATTTTTGAACACCATCTTGAACACATTCAAAGGAACCAAACATTGTTAATTTGGGAAAATATCAAAATAAAACAAAAAGAGAACTTGAAGTAATCTAAACCGACTTCATCCATTAATTTCACACCACTTTAATTCACAACTATACTAGATGCATGATAAACATAAGCTTCCATTGTATAAACTGAAGCTCACTTGTTGAAATCAGCTCACTAGAGATTAAAATACAGAGAGCTAATTCCACAAATTCTCAAATGTGGCAATAACCAAGGTATATGTTACAGTATTGTAAATCTTCTGATATGGTTTGCGCTCATAAGCTGTTCGATACAATTACTCAACCAAGTATTACTCAACCAAGTATTGTTCGATACAACCCATTGATCAACCAACAAATGCATAACATTTCAAAATAAAACAAACAACAGATCTATGAGAAAAACGGGCAAGGACACAAAAATTGAAACTAAAAATTGAAAAATAGAAGAAACCCAGAAACAAAAAACGAGAATGAAGATGAAGAGAAAGAGAAAAATACCTGAAACGATCCCAGAAGAAGTGAATTTGATTGAAATTGAAATGAAATTAGGGATTAATTGAAAAGGAATTAGGGTTCACGATTTTTATGTGAAAAGGAATTAGGGTTTAGAAAAGAAATTGAAATCCATACTGATAAGTGATAAGTAATTGATATGATTAATTGAGTTGTAATGGTTCGGTTCGGTTCGGTTCATAACAATTAATTAAGTTTAATAACGGTTCAGTTCGGTTAATTAACTGTCTTCAAAATAATGGTTCGTTTCGATAACCAACATAATGGTTCAGTTAATTTTAGTATGGTTCGGTTCGGTTAACCGGTTCGATTTGGTTTTTGGTTATTTTTGCCCACCCCTAGCCACGTCTAAAGGCTAGTAATGTACTTGATTACAAAGGCCCTTGAGTGTGTCTCGGTAACTGTTCTCGAGGTTCTGTCATTAGTGTTGATTTGATCTGGCATTTGGAACTCTAACAGGTTTAATCGGAGCCGTTGGATGCTCGAAGAGACGTCTGAACCGTTTTTTTGTTTATTTGAACAGGGTCGTAGATGAAGGGCTGCACCGAATCAGGCTCGCTATTTTCTGAAGGGTTGCGAAGGAAGTATAAATAGCTTCGAGTGTTTTAGGAAAACACTTTTGCCATCTTTCCTTCTGCAAGCTTCGATTTCCCAGAATTTCTTGAAAGTTTCCAGTGAAGTTCCGATGCATTTTGGTCCTTCACCCGTTCAACGTTCAATTCACGTAATCTTCTCCGCTCAAAAAGGTATGTTGACTTCACCATTTCGCTTTTTTTTTCTTTCTATTTTTGCCGTTCTGTTTTTGATGATTCTGTACACTAGTGATTTTCGGGTAGAAACACGGTGGATTCCACCATAAATGGTGGTGATTTCCGCCGTAGGTAAGCGTTTTAGGATTTAGAATCCGCGTTCCTTTTTACGTGAGCCACCGGTGGTAGGTTTTTAACGTGTTAGAGGTTTAACCTATCGCTACCGTGAGTGGTGTAGCACCGCCGTATGCGGTAGTTTTTGGTTTGCCCTTTGGTTTTCCCTACAAGTAGATATTTTTAAAGTTTTTCCAATCTTTTCATTCGGGAGGACGATGAGCCCTTCCTCGCCATGATCGGACTGAAGCTGGAGGAAGGGTGGATTTGAATGCAAAATTCATCTTTTTTTCCTTCCTTCTCCTTTCAGGTCAGATATGGCAGGAAACCCTAATAGAAATGAGGCTGAGGGGTACGACCTGTCTTGGATAGAGGATGAACCATTGAGACCAGTGTCGGCATTCGCGTAGGAGGGTGAATTAACTGATGGGTATGGTTAATCAATTTATTTGTGCTTAAGATAAAGGATTTTATGTTATGCTCACTGTGGCTTCAGAATCAAAGTTAAGTCCCAATGATATTCCTATTGTGAATGAGTACATCGCGGGGGATCGCGGAGGCCCAGATGCCGAATCCCGGATGTGACAAAAAAGGCGCATTTTTTGTAACACCCGGGATTTGCCTTTCAACTGGCTTGCCCAGGTTTGCCCCACAATGTTACTCATGGACTTCTCCACCCCCCATGTGGAGTTTCATGCCTTCCGTGGGAATCGAACCATGTACCTGGGGCTTAAGTACATGTTCATTGCATTCCCACTACCAATTGAGCTAGTAGCTCAATTGGTAGTGGGAATGCATGGAACTTGTACTTAAGCCCCAGGTACACGGTTCGATTTCCACGGAAGGCAAAAACTCCACATGGGGTGTGGAGAAGACCATGAGTACATCTCGGCCCTTGAAAGATAGGGAGGCCAGCCCATTGGGAGCCACCGGATGTTACAGAGGGTTTGGCGGAAATTCCGTTCAACAATATTGGACGGAGTGAAGATTGGGAGATCTGCCTTCCGAGTGTGTCCGATCGGATATGCTCGCGATACACAGGGAGTAGGCTCCCTATGTATGAAGAGATGAAAAGGAAAAGGAAGATGGGAAGAGATGAAGGAAAATGGGAAGAGATGAAGAGGAAAAGGAAAATAAGAAGAGATGAAAAGGAGAAGGAAAATGTGAAACAAAGAAGATGAAGATTATTATCTGTGAGTGAAACAGAGAGGTGAAGAGATGAAAACCAATGTTGTTGTGCGATGAAGAGAAGAAATGAAGAGTTGTTGTGTTTTGACTGTTTTCACAATGAAGAGAAGAGAAATCCAAGTGTTTTGTGCGGCTGTGTCTTCCCTTTGATGCTGAAAAGTCATTTAGGGTTTCTGAAATTACAAAATTGGCTTCTGACCCGAATTGACCCGGTAGCGCCCACTTTGACCCGGTAGCACCGCACTGCTCCACCCAAAAATGCGGCCGCTTTTGCCTCGAATACCAAATGCTCTGCCTTGGAGCGTCACAACTCGGCAGGTTGTTTTTTGCCGCTCCGCGCCGGTAGCGGCCGTAATTGAAAACAGAGGGTTTGGGTTTTAAGCTGAAGTTATGGTCCTCATAAGTGATTAAGTTGTTTTGCATGTCTTTGTGGTGTTGTTACCAAGAATTTTATGTTTAAATTGTTGTGTGGGTAGTTTAAGGGATGTTTGTGTATGTTTTGATGAATGGGGCAGAGGTTGGAATGATTTTTGAATCTCTAGTAGCCACAAGCATTTGATTAAGCTGTTTGGGCAGAAGCTTAAGTTGGAATACGAGTTGTTGTAGGTATGGCTTTGTGTTGATTATATTATGAATGCTATATTTAAGTTACTATATGAGTAGTTTATGAATTGATAAGTTGTTTGGCAAGAGCAGAAGTGCTTAAATGGTGATAAGCTGTTTTGGAAATTGTCAGACTAGTGATTACGGACAATTGTGGCAATGGCAGAAGTGATAAGTTATAGACGAGTTGCTGCTTGGGATAAAAGTTAAAGACATAATCCATAAATTGATACTTAAGTCGCTTCAGAGAGGCGAGAAACACTTAAATTGATTGAGGCAGAAGCATGAGCTGTTTAGAGAATTCAGATTGTTTATTGGTGAGTTCCTTTAGTTAGGAAACCTCACCTTGGGTTAATTGTTAATATGTGAGAAAACTTATAACTTTTAGGAAAATTATGACATTTAGTTGCCCATTTGTTAATGCATGCCAATCCTTATGATAATCTTGGTTATAACTTGTTAATTTACTTAAATACACTTCATGGAACTGTTGATTTACTTATGGGTGCTTGGGTATACCTTTGGTAGTAGAAAATCACGTTTTTGAACCAATTCTTGTACTTTCATGCTCGCTAAGCGAGCTGGAGCCCACTGAGCGAGCAAGGCACGCATTTGCTACTGGAGGACTTCACTAAGCGAATTGTAGGCTCACTCAGCGAGCTTGTCAGCTCCGTTCTGGGCTATTAGCTTTGCTAAGCGAGCAAACACCCGCTAAATAGGGTTATGTAGAGACAGACAGTGATCATAGGATCCTCGAAATTGCCTACAACCTAGGATAGGTGGAACTCACTAAGACATCCTGTCTCACTCCAATCCCTTTACTTATTTTCTGATAAGCAGGTTGTTCGCAAGCAGAAGGGTTCGCATCAAAGACCAGATGGATGAAGTCGGATGACTTATCTCGATATACGCGATTCATACCAGCCGAAGATAGTTCCTGACGTATTCAGACATGTATTAAATACATATGTATATATGACGTATGTATTATTGTATTGGTTGTACGAACCTTTATCAGAGATGTATTCATTCGAAAAGAAATTCTGCTGTAATACGCATACTAAATATTCTAGACATCTTAGTATGGGTGTTACAATCCAGGTGTGTAACACCCATACTAATTTTAACTAGTATATTAGCATGTGCGTTAAACTGATACTGGATACATTTAAAAATTTCAATAATAATAAACATACATTACAAAAGAATGAATACATGTTACTCGTTGTACAAATATTTCAATACTATAACAATACTTATACAATATCCATTACGCTCCTGGGCTGATACACAACGAGCAACTGTACTCCATCCAGCATCTCTATGAAGAACTTCATCACGAACCTCTGACTTACCTATAAACCTGCACCAGAAGGAAAGGGATGAGACATGATGTCTCAGTGAGCTCTAGCCCAACCTACTGTTGGCGACCACAGGGAACCTAGGGTCGCCATGCCTACCTTGGCAATCTCGGGGATTTCCTAGGATCGCCAAGTCTTTAACTGCCTATGACTATAAATCCTCCTGTAACTATAACTTAAACTGCCTATAATCTCTTATTGTAACTGTCTATAGCCATAACTGTAATCTGCCTATAACTTTAACTTAGTGATCGAGGGAAAACCTAGGACCACTTTCTAATAACTGTCTATAACTATAACTATAACTATGAGTTTCCTGTGACTATAACTGTAACTGTGACTTTGACTATAGCTGTAAAACATAAAACATATAAACAGTTCGATAGCAGTTTTATGTTAGCTGTTAGCGTTGAACAAACAATTATCTGAGTTCATTTTACGGAGGGCACCCCGGGTGGAGCAACCCCGAGATACGTCTCCCTATAAACCGGTGAAATTCCTATCATATCAGGCTAACACCGGACTCCCTATGAAACGTGTGGACAACCCTCTCGGTGAAGTCCCATCCGGCGAATCCCGGAGTCTGATGAACACGCCCTATGACTGTAACTGTAAAACGTGCAAGCACGCCATTATCTTTGATCTTTAATTCTTTAACTTTAACGTATGAACATATAATCTGTTACTGTGATCAAAACAATTCTATAAAGTATAAACTATAATCTTTGATTCTTGGCTTATCGTTCTCATAAGCCACCTATAACCGTTGAAGAATCAACACTATAACTTACCTATAACTTTGATTGCCGAAGCATTCCTATTATTCTCGTATTCTAAAATGAATACATCTATAAGCATGTTTACCTAAAATAGGTTCCAACTTGATTATTATCTCATTCTTGGATTCGTGTAAACGGAAACGAGTCCGTAACATGGCCGGTAAGGGTTAAACCCTAAACTAGGTCTTAGCTTCACTATGATTGCTTATGGATTAGTATAATCCTCTCTTATCTTAGTACCTTTCCTTGTCTTATAATTCATCTATACATTTCCCAAAAGATGGGTCTTTCATTGTCTAAGAGTACCACTTAATCACTACTAATCGTTATGAAGTCCGAGGTAGCGTTGGAAAGCCGGAGTGGTGCGAGAAATGATGAAAAAACATAACATGTGCTGCCCTGTCACATCGTGTCACGATTTGGAAATCGTGACACGATTTCCTACTCAGAAAATGGGGTTGTTCCTGCCTGTGAAATCGTGACACGATTGGAAAATCGTGACACGATTTTACCTGCAGTTAGACAGCATTTGGCAAGTTTTAAACGTGATTTTTCACCATTTCAGCTTATCCAACATACCCAGACATCATAACATCCCTAAGGCTCAATTTCTAAAGCATATAGCCAGTATACTTCATGAATAATCAAGAATTAACATGGAAAGGCAAATAGGGCATTAAACCATAAACTAGGTCATAAAACTATAACTTATGAACTTGAACAAAATGGGTTATAAACCCTAGGGAGCTCACCTCAAATCATCTTATCAAAGCTTGCCAAGCTTCCAAATCCCTAATCCTAGCTTGATTCTCCTCAAACCCTAGCTTCCAATCCTTTCCTTTTCTTGCTTTTCTTTAGCTTTACTCTTGCTCCATCTTTCCCAAAAGCCATACATGCTTGAAGTACAAGATTATAAAATGAAGTTTGATGAATTATGGCAAGGAGGGGGAGGCGTGTGAGTGGAAGAAGAGAGGGAGAGAAACCAGTTTGGAGAGGGAAGGGAAAAAGGAAAGAATGACAAGAAAATATCTTGTTTTCCTTTTAAAAACAATTCTTCTTAATTCAAATAATTACACAAATGCCATTGCCACATATTACTACTTTGCCATTGCTTCCATTTAAACTATCTCTGATGCATCGCCTCAATACTGATAAATATCCAAGTACTAAGCGGGATATTACACTCTACCCCCCTTAAAGAAATTTCGTCCTCGAAATTTAGAAAATCCTTCGAAGATCCTGAAAAGTTAAATCTTTCCTACCGAAAGATCTGGTGCATGTTACATAACTATCACTTACTAAGACGTATGGTTATCTGAACCAATATATCCATATTATCAGACTATGTCCTCTATTCGACATATTCTTTGTAAATCCAAAGTAAAATCATTAAACCTTTGATTTCCTTTATTGAACTCTATCAGTTCTTCTTTCACTGATCATCCATATTACCCTGAAGACGTCGAATCAAACTGTTTTTTCTCATTTATCTCCAATCTCCGAGGAATCTATTACATTGTCTTCAGTTCAAAAGAATTCTTGTCTATAACTTTCGCCTCGCAAGACGACCCTTTTACTGTCACATTCGTATCATTCTTCACATAAATTTATTCTTACACTGGAATATATCTGATCTTGGGTATCCTCAGACGGAAATGAAATCTATTACAACTACCTCCACGATTCAAATTCCAAGTGGTGGCTGAACTTATGGTACAAGTTCCTTTCTTTCTGACATTCTGGTGTAACTATTACCACAACCTTAGGCATTGCTCACCTTCCCACTGCGGGAATTCTTTAAGCTCGAGAATTCACATAAGTCAGTTATGCTCCGATTAATAAATCAACAATAACACGTAACCAAAGGTCTTAGAACCTTCTTCTTTACCAATACTTTCAAACTTATGAAAATCCAGTACAAGTGACGTGTGGCATAAGCCGTCTTACATATCATCATTGTCCATAGCACATAGCCTCTATACATAATCGAGTACGTGCACACGCCTATCGGGTACACAGCACACCGCATTATCATTGTCCAACTACGGGACATCATACTTAGTCAAAATATACTTGAGACAAAGCCACGCCATCTAAGGTCACTCTTCTTACTCTTAACTCAGGTTTGCACTCTTTGAGTAACTACAATCCCGTATGTAACTATGATTACGTCCCATAGACGTTATAACTTATTTTGTTCAAGAACATTCTCCGTTTTCTAAAAGAAAACTCTATTCTGTTCGCTATTCAAAATAGCACTCTTAAACTCTGAATCCTTAATTCATGACTTGAATTCACGTAGCCTTTTACTATAAACTATGAGTACTCTTCTGATCGGTGTAAAACATTTCCTTCCTTTAACTGTTAACATTAAGTTCAAGAATTTCTGAACTTCTCAACTGAGACTTCCCTGCTAAAACATTACCGACTGCGTACCACGGTTACCGATACATGTCACACGACTATAAATATGTTACACTACTATCTAAGTAGCATAAACTCTGCCTGATCAGTATACATAATACTAATCATAACCTGTTACATGCCTGTTACATGCGACATGCTAGCATAACGTGGGCACAATGCGGAATAACTGTATGCCACGGCATAATTCCTCTTTGGTTAAACTTACTATTCAAATTAACTTTAAGTTACTGAGCTAAACAGCTAGATCACCGTATAAAATGTAGCCTCCTTTGCTATGTACTTATTTTGCTGTAAACACATCCTTTTAAATTATCAAACTACTTCGATTCTCTTATCCCATGAGTTTCGAGATCTGAAACATCCCTCGACTATTCTATTAAATTTCCATAGAACTGATGATAAGTTCAAGTCATCATTACTTACAATCATGCTGTAACTTGAAAATTAATCTCTGAATACCTTTCCTGTAATTCATCTGGCAAGGACTTCACAAACATCCTTTTTTTTCTAAACTTCAGCTTTGGTTTGTCTGTTAACTCATAATTGGATTACTTCTCCGCTGCGCAACTCTGATTTTAACAATTCACCTTGAGATAGAAGTAATACACCACTATTACCATATAAAATCTCTTTGGATAATCCTTTGACTTTATAACTTTGTAGTTACTATACGTAACCGTCTTACATTATAATTTCTCTTATGGTTTAAACCACCTGTTAAACTTACTGACTGCTCGACGCTTGACTTTGCTTTTCTTTTCGAACATAAACGAAATTCTTACTTTCACGAAACACGCCGAAACCTGTGAACCGTCTTTAACAATAAATACGAGCCCAACGATGCTCCTGTTAAAACAACTTAAGTTCATACATTATTTACTTGTGGTAACTTCTAGAAACATTCTATGACTTCCGGAATTCTCGTCTTTCATATACTTAATCGATTAATGATTCGAGCCTCATCCTATAATTATCCGTAGGGATTTCACATCCATAACCTTATCCCAAGACACTTAGGTCCACATAACTCTAACATAATTCTTGGTCACTCCGGAAATAATCCGTCTGTATAAACCCAACTTTTACCGGCTCTCCTGTAAATTCAAACGCATGCTACACCTCTTCGAGTACCCGATTAATAAATCTGTAAGTTTCAATACTTAACATTTTTTTTTTCCATTGGATCCTTCCTATAACTGATTACTGTATCCACAATTCCATTCTAATCTTGTTATCTGAACAATAGTCCATATGTCTTCTCGACCGTTACCCTCTTCACGGTTTCGAACAATCCAAGGTATATATTTCCTACCATCTTTAACATCTACCATCATAAGGTAATCTTTGTCGACTTACCGAATACTTGTGTAAGGAGCCCATTTAAAAGAAAACATAGAACTCCTTAACATTAACCATAGCTTTAACTACAACTTGTACGTTAGTGACAATCTTCCTGTTCAATCTTCGAAACCGGTTTACTATAATCCGCCAACATCAGATTCAATCTTTAATCCATACCCTTACCGGGGGTTTCCTTTACTTATCGCTACGCTCGCATTCTTTATACCAAGCATCTTGGTGTCCACAATAAAAGAAGGTAATCTACTTCATCCATCCAATATTTCGCTTAATACTTAAATAAGTCTCTTACATATCGGATGTCAAAATCTCATCCGGTCAAGTGCGCAAGTCTTTCCATTCTTACACTTTTTATCCTTACTGGAAGTCCAAAGCTTCCAATGGTTAACTGGTCAATCCTTATTCCAAGTCGCTGGATTAGGTACCACAATCCTTTGCATCTGCAGCCGGAATTAAAACTCTAATCAACCCTTAACTTCAACTTTCCAATTACGGTTCCCGTTAGGATTCCAAATCATTCTTCAGAGTACACTATAATCCTTTACTCTACACATCTCCTCGGAGAAGGCATCGCTCAAGGATGCGTCCAACTAGTTAAGGTACTTGACCTTACTCTTAAATACCTCTTATATTCCTGAAACTATGCCATTAACAGGCTTCAATCCCTTCATTACTAGAGAACCGTCCTTTGACATTAAATACCTCGCCAATTTCCGTCTTAGAATCTGACGCCTTAACCTTCACCCTTTGAACACTTCTTTCCTCCTTGGTCACATTCAGCTCTCGGATATTTGTCCTAACTGTCATATACTAGACTGAGTTGATCAGGCTCAACTAGACATGACATTCAGAACAACATCTGGAACCCAATGATTCCACTACTTTTATTGAATCTTAAACGACCCATGGCACGGTCTGAATCGACCTGCTCTGATACCAATTGTAACACCCATACTAATTTTAACTAGTATATTAGCATGTGCGTTAAACTGATACTGGATACATTTAAAAATTTCAATAATAATAAACATACATTACAAAAGAATGAATACATGTTACTCGTTGTACAAATATTTCAATACTATAACAATACTTATACAATATCCATTACGCTCCTGGGCTGATACACAACGAGCAACTGTACTCCATCCAGCATCTCTATGAAGAACTTCATCACGAACCTCTGACTTACCTATAAACCTGCACCAGAAGGAAAGGGATGAGACATGATGTCTCAGTGAGCTCTAGCCCAACCTACTGTTGGCGACCACAGGGAACCTAGGGTCGCCATGCCTACCTTGGCAATCTCGGGGATTTCCTAGGATCGCCAAGTCTTTAACTGCCTATGACTATAAATCCTCCTGTAACTATAACTTAAACTGCCTATAATCTCTTATTGTAACTGTCTATAGCCATAACTGTAATCTGCCTATAACTTTAACTTAGTGATCGAGGGAAAACCTAGGACCACTTTCTAATAACTGTCTATAACTATAACTATAACTATGAGTTTCCTGTGACTATAACTGTAACTGTGACTTTGACTATAGCTGTAAAACATAAAACATATAAACAGTTCGATAGCAGTTTTATGTTAGCTGTTAGCGTTGAACAAACAATTATCTGAGTTCATTTTACGGAGGGCACCCCGGGTGGAGCAACCCCGAGATACGTCTCCCTATAAACCGGTGAAATTCCTATCATATCAGGCTAACACCGGACTCCCTATGAAACGTGTGGACAACCCTCTCGGTGAAGTCCCATCCGGCGAATCCCGGAGTCTGATGAACACGCCCTATGACTGTAACTGTAAAACGTGCAAGCACGCCATTATCTTTGATCTTTAATTCTTTAACTTTAACGTATGAACATATAATCTGTTACTGTGATCAAAACAATTCTATAAAGTATAAACTATAATCTTTGATTCTTGGCTTATCGTTCTCATAAGCCACCTATAACCGTTGAAGAATCAACACTATAACTTACCTATAACTTTGATTGCCGAAGCATTCCTATTATTCTCGTATTCTAAAATGAATACATCTATAAGCATGTTTACCTAAAATAGGTTCCAACTTGATTATTATCTCATTCTTGGATTCGTGTAAACGGAAACGAGTCCGTAACATGGCCGGTAAGGGTTAAACCCTAAACTAGGTCTTAGCTTCACTATGATTGCTTATGGATTAGTATAATCCTCTCTTATCTTAGTACCTTTCCTTGTCTTATAATTCATCTATACATTTCCCAAAAGATGGGTCTTTCATTGTCTAAGAGTACCACTTAATCACTACTAATCGTTATGAAGTCCGAGGTAGCGTTGGAAAGCCGGAGTGGTGCGAGAAATGATGAAAAAACATAACATGTGCTGCCCTGTCACATCGTGTCACGATTTGGAAATCGTGACACGATTTCCTACTCAGAAAATGGGTTTGTTCCTGCCTGTGAAATCGTGACACGATTGGAAAATCGTGACACGATTTTACCTGCAGTTAGACAGCATTTGGCAAGTTTTAAACGTGATTTTTCACCATTTCAGCTTATCCAACATACCCAGACATCATAACATCCCTAAGGCTCAATTTCTAAAGCATATAGCCAGTATACTTCATGAATAATCAAGAATTAACATGGAAAGGCAAATAGGGCATTAAACCATAAACTAGGTCATAAAACTATAACTTATGAACTTGAACAAAATGGGTTATAAACCCTAGGGAGCTCACCTCAAATCATCTTATCAAAGCTTGCCAAGCTTCCAAATCCCTAATCCTAGCTTGATTCTCCTCAAACCCTAGCTTCCAATCCTTTCCTTTTCTTGCTTTTCTTTAGCTTTACTCTTGCTCCATCTTTCCCAAAAGCCATACATGCTTGAAATACAAGATTATAAGATGAAGTTTGATGAATTATGGCAAGGAGGGGGAGGCGTGTGAGTGGAAGAAGAGAGGGAGAGAAACCAGTTTGGAGAGGGAAGGGAAAAAGGAAAGAATGACAAGAAAATATCTTGTTTTCCTTTTAAAAACAATTCTTCTTAATTCAAATAATTACACAAATGCCATTGCCACATATTACTACTTTGCCATTGCTTCCATTTAAACTATCTCTGATGCATCGCCTCAATACTGATAAATATCCAAGTACTAAGCGGGATATTACAAGGTGTCACCGTATATTGTGTACTTGGTGTGTCAAAAATCAAAATAGCATTTCTGAACTAAAATGCAATGAGAGAGAAAATATTGAATAGAAAATAAATAAAACGGGACAATTTCTACGTTACAATTGAAAATTTGAGTGTACTGATACATACAGTCTGTAAATTAATAGCTAAATGAGTCTATAAAATATTTTTTTTCCTGAATTTTTATTACTATTTAATAGGAAATATTGATTATCATTTTTATTATAAAATGATAAACAATGAAATAATGCTTTTTCTTATGAAACGTTATTTTCTAAAATATAATAGTCGACAAATCATCCTTTATTTTATATAATGATCGTTAATTTATTGATTTATAAGATAAGTGTACCGTAACTTTAATTTATGAAGTGTGTCATAGAAGTTCTTATAAAACAACAGAAAGAAAATTGATAATACATGAAACAAAACATTACAAGATCGACGCGATCTTCATCTTCAAATATTTTATATTTAATCAGAAAAATAAAAACTAAAAAGACTTTTGGAGACAGGTTGTAACACATTTTGTCATACCCCATTTTTGACCCGTGTTCAATTCGTTTCGCTCGTTTTTAAGCCAGAAATTTTCGTCGTTTCAGACGAAATTTCGGCAGGGAGGTATTTTAAAATACCTCATTTTTGTTCCGAAGGCGACTTTTTTTTATTTTTTATTATTAGTTATTATTATTATTTTTTATTTTATTATTTTTGTTTATTCTTTTTTTATTTTCTTATTTTTAGTTTTTTCAGTTTTTTATTTTGTCTTTTTTTATTTTCGTTTTATCATTAATTCCTTTTTTTTATTTTTTTACTGTTATTATTTATTTAGTTATTTTCAGTCCATTTTCTGTCCAAGGCCCAGAGGGGCATTTCAGTCTTTTTCGTTTTTACTCCTTTTTTTACTATAAAAGGCATTCAATGCACAGTACACAGGACACAATTCCCGAGTACAGTACCAACCAGTCAGAACCACCACTAGCAACACCCACAAACCACCCACAACCACCAACACAATCCATTTCCGGCCACCGGAAAACCAAAAAAAATCAAAAATTCAAACAACCACAGATCATCATATAAACAACGCAAACAACCATCAACATAACCATAATCACAAATACGGTCATAAACTCGTCAACAAACAAAATCATAAACCCAAATCCATCGCACCGAACTAGACCCACACGGATCCTGTAAACAAAACACGAATCATAAGGCCGAATCACAACATGAACTGAAGCTTTACCCAAAACTGAGTCGGATCCGAAGCGGATTAAGCAATAACACTAAAGTACAGTTTTAAACCAAAACAAAGAGAAGGTGTTTCTCTTTTCTTTTTTTCCTCTCCTCTCTCAGACTTAGATCTAGGTTCTGTCTAAAAAGATTTTAAAGAACAAAGTTCAGATTCGTGAAGAGCTCGAAAATGGATATCTGGAGATGTAAAGTTTTAAAAAAATGGTGACGTTTGCTTTGCCGGCGCGGTGGCGCCGCCCTCTGGGCTCAGCCACCACCGCGCCGGATTCCTATCTCTGTTCATGTTTCAGCTAGAGAGAGAGAGGAGAAGGAAAGAAGAGAGAGGGAGAAGAGGAAAAATGGCAACAAAACCGGCCTCTTGGCCTTTTATAGACGAACCGAACCGGTCCGGTTCTGTTGAACCAAACCGGCCGGAAACTCCTTTCCTTTCGGCCCACTGGGCTTCGCTCAGACCAACCCTCTCCTTCTTCCTCTTCTTTCTCTGATTCCTGCTCTCACCCCCCCCCCCCCCTTTTTAATTCTGCACCCCCCTTCTTCTTCTCTATTCTTTTTTTTATTTCTTATTTCTTGCACTTTTATTTTTTTTATTTATTTCTTTTATTTTTTATGCACTTTATTTATTGCCTTTAATTTCCAGTATCCATGCATTTTTTTTTATTTTTTTTTTTAATTTTATTGCATCATATTTATTTATTGTCTTGCATTTTTATTTTCTTTTATTTTATGCATCATATTTAATTTTATGCCTCGCATTTTTTATTTTCTTTATTTATTTTCCAGCATCATATTTAATTTTCTGTCTTGCATTTTATTTTTTCAGCTCCATATTTATTTTTGTCTTGCATTTTTATTTTCTTTTTATTTTTCTTATGTCTTACATTTTTATTTTCTTTTGCATCATATTTACTTTATGTCTTGCATTTTTTATTTCTTTTTTTATTTTATTTTTAGCATCATATTTATTTTAATGTCTTGCATTTTATTATTTTCTTTATTACTTTATGCACTTTATTTATTTATTGTTTTGCATTTCATGCATTTTTTTTTTTATTATTTATTTCTTTTAGCATATTTACTTTAATGTAATTTTTATTATTTTTTGTCATTTATTTTATTGCTATTAGAATGTATCTAGGTCCAATGTAAAAATATAAATGAGAATATGCACCGACACCACATTTTTTTTTTTTTTTATGCTTTATGTCGAGGACGATATCGTAATTTGGACCGTATCCGAGGAAAAGGACCCTCACTTGATCCAATGTCATTTTGAGGGATCCGGCGCGTTTAGACTTTCTCAGCATAGCTTAGTCTCTGGACCTTAGGACTTAATCAAAATTTTTACAAAAAAAGTCAAAAAAGTCAAAATCCAAAAACATTTTATAATCAAAATTTAAAAAAAAATCAATATTTGTCATTTTCTTTCTTAATCAAATCTTTAATCAATCAAAACTTTTTTTTAAAAATTAAAATCGATCAAACTCACTTCTTTTTATCCTTCTATGCCTTTACGGCCTCCTATCTATCTTAAACTTTTTTTTCAAACTTTAAAATCAACCAAAACCAATCACTCATCTTTTTACCCCGAACTACGTGATTTTGATCCCGCTCGGGTACGTAGGCAAAAGACTTTGTCTTTCCAAATCAATAAAAATAACAAAAACATTTTCCCTTTTTAAATCTCATCTTTTTAATATCTTTTCACACTTAAGCATTTATTTTACAAGCAAATAATCAATTTAGCATAAAGATAAAAATAAGCAAGAGGTTCCTATAGAGTACTATAGACGTTTAGGGTGCTAATACCTTCCCTTTGCGTAACCAACCCTCGGACCTTTGATCTCTAAAAATAGGGTTTTCGAACTTTCTCCCTTTTCCTCGGAAAAATAAAAGATCGGTGGTGAACTTAAAATTGCGAGTCAACGCTAATTAATAGCTTGATATCCAAAAATCACCGCGACAGAAAAATGGCGACTTCACTGGGGACCAAAACCCTAAGTGGGTTAAACCTATCTTGCTTTTCTTTACCTCTATGCTTTATTATCATTTGTAATTGTAAATATGTGCTTAAGTGTTTACCTTTTGACGTGAGTGGTGAGATAAGTCCTACACCCGGACTTGAGGGAAACATAAGATAGGATGGTGGTATAATCATAGTGGCTTTCCGAGAGTGAGTTTCGGATGTGGCACATGTGATAACCCCGCTCAATGGAGGAATCTTGGAAGTATTATTATGTTGGCATGAGTAGTCGTGTTTGGCATTGATATTTTCAAGTGACCTATGAAGTTGAGGACCTTTAGTTACCTAACCCATCTTGGCCTTTTAGGACGTAGTGCGGTGACTAATCAAGAGTAGTCTTGAATTGGTTGATACGTGATACTACACTCAAACGAGACTTTCCTACGGACGTTGTTGGACCGGGAGTCAGTTCCGTAACCCGACAATGTTCGGAAGTGGTCAATGACTTTGGGAACTCGGTAGAACCCGTGATACAGGTACATATGAAACCATAGTTCTTACCAAATGGCGTGTTTACCCTTGACTCCAACATTTTCGACCTAACCTCACCATGTTTTCTCCGTACTTTGACATAATCATGCATACATGCATCCATGCATAAACTCTTTTCTTTTTCATCCAAATTATCAAAGGACTTAAACAAGCTTTTTGTAAACATTGTAGATATGGACGTCCCACTAAGAAGCACTAGGAAGTACCTTTTCAGAAAAACCAACTTGTTGAGATTAAGGGAGCTAGCATCTTTAGTAAGTGATCCAGTTGATTTTCAAGCTCATCATGGGAAATTGCTCAGAATTCTTAGAGTAGATGTTGAAGAAGGATGCCTGGAGACCCTGGTTCAGTTTTATGACCCGCTCTACCACTGCTTCACCTTTCCTGATTACCAGCTTGTCCCCACACTTGAAGAGTACTCATACCTAGTTGGTTTACCCGTACCAGACAAGATACCATTCCACGGTCTTGAGCCTACCCCTAAACCCTCCGACATCGCAGCTGCTCTCCATCTTGAAACCTCCATCATCCAAGCAAACCTTACCTCTAAAGGAGGCCTCCAAGGTCTTCCCACCCACTTCCTCTACCAACAAGCTTCCATATTTGCTGAAGCAGCTAGCACACTTGCCTTCCATTCCGTCCTAGCCCTCCTTATATATGGCCTTGTACTCTTCCCAAATATTGACAACTTCATCGATATCAATGCCATCAAAATCTTCCTTTCCAAAAACCCCGTACCCACTCTACTTGCTGATACCTACCACTCCATCCATGACCGTACCCAGGCTGGCCGTGGAACCATCTCTTGTTGTGCACCCTTACTCTATCAATGGTTTACCTTCCACCTACCTCAATCCCGTGCTTTCAAGACCAATGTTGACAATCTTTCTTGGCCTCACAGAATCATGGCTCTTGACCCGTCGGACATTGTTTGGTACCAAGCAGCTAGTGACGTTGGAGAGATTATTGTGAGTTGTGGTGAATACCCCAACGTACCTCTTTTGGGTATGCGTGGCGGAATTAGCTACAACCCGTTTCTCGCTCGACGACAATTTGGGTACCCAATGAAGTCAAAACCAAGCAACCTTGCCTTGACTAATGAATTCTATCTTAACCATGGGGATCCCTCGAACAAAAGAGAAAGATTCGCACAAGCTTGGAGCGCTATCCGCAGACTCAGCAGAAGTCAGTTGAAGAAGAAATCAGATTATGTGCATGAATCTTACACTCAGTGGGTTATTGATAGGACCATGAGTTTTGGCCTACCCTACCATCTACCTAGACATCTATCCTCCACCATCCCACCATCATCCTTGCCCATCCCCTTTGACACTAAGGAAGAGTTTCATGAACAATTAACCAAAGAAAGGCAAGAAAAGGAAACATGGAAGAGAAGATACCAGGAGCTCGAGCGAGAGCATGAGACCTTGAAGGGGAAGCTAGCCCAGCAGAGTCGCGAGCTCTTCGTCCAGAACCAGAGGATAATTGAGAAGGATGACTTGCTTCGTCGGAAAGATGCTTTGCTCCACCAAGATGCTAGGAGGAAGAGGAGGTTTATGGATTCGATCTCTAGTGCACATTCAGATTCCGAGGATCCATCTGCTCCGGGAGTCTGAGCTTGAAGTTCTTAGGACCTTATGTTTAGATTTTAGCTCCTGAAATCTCTTGGCTTGTAAACAAAAAAAAAACTCTTTGTAATATTTCAATGCTTTAGTGAAGTGTTCAATTTATGATGTTTACAATTGCTCTAACAAGTACTTCGATAATAATTTGTTCTTTTTCTTTTTTGCATAAGCATAAGCATGCATCATGTTGCATTCACAGTTTCCCAAATTGAGTCTCACACTATGTTCACTACTTAAAGGTTAATCAGCCGTCGTCCAAGGAAAGTGGCCCGACGAGTTCTCAGAAAACCAACTCGCATTTACAACACCAGAGCCAATCGAAAGAGGATGGATTTGGTTGAACAAGAGAATCAGAGTCTCAGGGAAGAGGTTGCCACCTTGCGGGAAGGAATGGATAGGCTAACGGCTATGATGAATGCACTCTTGGCAGCCCAGAACTCTCAAGCTGCCGCCACTGTTGTAGAGCAGCCTCCTGTGAGCATGACCCCGTTGTCTACAGTGACTTCTCCACCCCTCTTTATGCCTCCAGGTTGTACATGGGGGATGCCGCCTCCAGTCAGCGGAAGCTCCCAGCCTGTTGTGTCTGAAGCTCCACTCTTTTTCACCCAGCAGTCAGCATCGGTTCCACAACCCGGCACATCTTTCCCTCAAGCTGCCGTAACTTACTCAACACCGCTGGTCCATACTATTCAACAGGAGGGTGAGCCGATTTACCATGCTGAAAGTGTTGCAGCCTTCGACAAGATGGAGGAGCTCCAAGAAAGGTTCGATGGTATGCAAAGAGAAGTTGAAGCTCTCCGGGGAAGGGACTTGTTCGGGAAGGATGCCCGTGAACTATGCTTGGTCCCGAATGTTACTATCCCTCACAAGTTCAAGGTGCCAGATTTTGAGAAATATAAAGGAAATTCTTGTCCCCGCAGTCACTTGGTGATGTACGCGAGGAAGATGTCCATGTATACTGACAATCACAAACTGCTTATCCATTTCTTCCAGGACAGCCTGACTGGGGCCGCTTTGAAATGGTATATGAACTTGGACAGTGCAAGCATCCGTACTTTCAATGATCTCGGTGAAGCCTTTATCCGGCAGTACAAATACAATCTGGACATGGCCCCAGACCGCGATCAACTCCGGGCAATGACGCAAAAAGAGAAGGAAACGTTTAAGGAATATGCCCAGCGCTGGAGGGAGGTGGCTGCCCAGATTGTCCCACCATTAGAAGAAAGGGAGATGACAAAGATCTTTTTGAAGACTTTGAGTCAGTTCTATTATGAGAAGATGGTTGCAAGTGCGCCAACGGATTTCACTGAGATGGTCAACATGGGGGTGCGACTAGAAGAAGGTGTCCGAGAAGGACGGTTGATGGTGGAAAGTGCCCCTGCCGCAAACAATGCCAAAAAGTTTGGAGGCCATTTCGCGAAAAAGAAAGACCAGGAGGTGGGAATGGTAGCCCATGGTAATCCTCAGCAAAATTTCGCCCCATACCGTCAAGTTGCAAATGTTGCATCCTCTACCCCAAACCCAGCCTATCACCAACAGAGACCACAATACCCTTACCAATATCCCCCACAACAATACCCTCCGCAACCATACCATCAGCCACAATATCCTCAACAACAACAAAGTCGCCCTCCAACCCCTCAACAACCATATCACTCACAAAACTGCCAGAAAACAACTTTTGATCCCATCCCAATGAAATATGCTGACTTGCTTCCCGCCTTGCTCGCCAAAAACCTTGTCCAGCTCAAGGCGCCTCCCCGCACACCAGAAATTATACCTCCCTGGTATCGGCAGGACCTAACTTGCGCCTTTCACCAAGGAGCGCCGGGACACGATGTTGAGCATTGCCTTGCTCTTAAAACTGAGGTGCAAAAGTTAGTTCGGGCCAATTTGTTGTCTTTCAAAGATCAAAATCCTAACGTTCAGGCAAACCCTCTGCCGAACCATGGGTCCGCTGTCAACATGATACAGGATTGTGATGAAGATGGTGTTATCTTGGACGTCCAGCATGTTCGAACTCCCCTAGTCCCCATACATATCAAGATGTGTGAGGCAGCTCTGTTTAACCACAATCATACAGCATGTGAAGTGTGTTCGGTGGATGTGAAAGGGTGTCAGAAGGTACAAAGGGACATACAAGGGTTGATAGACAGCAAGGAATTGATCATCACGAGGAAAGATAAGGAAGTATGTGTCATTACCCCTGAGTTTCAGCGTTTGGAAATAAGTTATAACAGTGGGAATCCAGCTGTTACTCCACTAGTGATCAGCTTGCCGGGGCCTATGCCGTATGCTTCTATGAAAGCGGTCCCCTACAAATATAGTGCCACAATGTTGGAAGGAGGGCTGGAGGTGCCTTTGCCCTCCCTGACTCCTGCGACTTCTGTGGACAACATCGCCAGTGACAGCAGGGTCCTGAGAAACGGACGTGTTATCCCTACTTTGTTTGCAAAGAAAGTAAATGATCCGGCTGTGGAGCAGATGACAGTGAATGGCCCGGGTGCAAAGAAGGAAATAGGCCAGTCCAGTGGGACCAGCAAAGATTCTGACCATGATGAGATTCTAAAGCTGATTCAGAAGAGCGAGTATAAAGTGGTAGATCAGTTGCTGCAAACTCCCTCCAAAATATCCATCTTGTCTTTGCTACTAAACTCTGAAGCGCACCGTGAAGCTCTAATGAAGGTGCTAGATCAAGCTTTTGTGGAGAAAGACGTGACGGTTAACCAGTTGGACAGTATAGTAGGAAACATTACTGCCTGTAATAATTTGAGTTTTAGTGATGAAGAGCTTCCTGAGGAGGGGAGAAACCACAATCTGGCGTTGCATATATCGGTGAACTGCAAGTCTGATGCTCTGTCGAATGTACTTGTGGACACCGGTTCCTCTTTGAATGTGATGGCCAAATCCACATTAGATCAACTCTCCTATCAGGGGCCTCCCATGAGAAGAAGCGGGGTGGTTGTTAAAGCGTTTGATGGATCAAGAAAGTCTGTTATCGGGGAGTTTGATTTGCCCATCACAATTGGGCCGTCTGTTTTCCAGATTACATTTCAGGTGATGGACATCCGAGCTGCATATAGTTGTCTCTTGGGTAGGCCATGGATCCATGAAGCAGGGGCCGTGACATCAACATTGCACCAAAAGCTGAAGTTTGTCAAGAATGGGAAATTGGTTACTGTGAGCGGAGAAGAAGCTTTGATGATTAGTCATTTGTCAGCCTTTTCCTTCATCGGTGCTGATGAAACTGAAGGGACTCCTTTCCAAGGCTTGACTGTGGAAGATAAGGTGCCCGAGAAGAGTGAAGTGTCTTTTGCTACTTGGAAGAGTGCACAGAAGGTAGTGCAGGAAGGAACAGGGGTAGGATGGGGAAAGGTTGTGCAGCTACCGGAAAGTAAAAATCGTGAAGGACTGGGATTTGTTGCAGGATCATCAAAGAACAGTGCTGAGTCAAGCTCCATTAGTAACACCTTTTGTAAAGCCGGGTTCATCAATGACTCGCCAGAGGCCAATGCTATCTCGGAAGATGTTCCCGAAGAGATAGTACCTGCTTTTGTCACACCTGGAAAGCTTGTTCGCAACTGGGACGCGGTTGACATCCCTTCAGTAGTTCATGCGTCAAAGTAATGTGTCTTTGTTTTTCTGTTTGTTTGTTTTTCAAAAAGATCCTTTCGTCTAGCCCAGGACGAAAGTGCAATCATGTAGGGCTATCTTGTTTCAAGTACTACTTTCATTAATAGAAAATGTGGTTTATCCTGATATTTATATTTATTGCTTTTTTCTGGAAAATGGTAACACAAAAAACCCAAAATATTTTATTTTTATTTCTTGTTTTCACTCAATTACAAAAAGTCTGCATTCTCCACTCATTCTCTAAAATCAACCATAAATCATATGCAGACTAAACATCATCGAGCCCGTTGAACATGGTAACTCTGCACTCTCTCCCAACTTCGAATTTCCTGTCTACGAGGCCGAAGAGGAGGAGGATGAGGAAATCCCAGATGAAATTGCTCGGTTATTGGAACGTGAGAAGAAAACCATTCAGCCTCACGAGGAGTTAGTGGAGGTGATTAACCTGGGAACCAAGGAAGACAAGAAAGAGGTCAAGATTGGGGCATCGCTTGAAACAACTGTCAAACGAAGGGTGATTGAATTACTCAAGGAATATGCTGATGTGTTCGCATGGTCATACCAGGATATGCCCGGTTTGGATCCTCGTATTGTGGAGCACCGTTTGCCTTTGAAGCCCGAGTGCCCACCGGTCAAGCAGAAACTGAGAAGAACTCGCCCTGACATGGCTCTCAAGATCAAAGAGGAAGTACAGAAGCAGATTAATGCAGGTTTTCTTGTCACATCAGAGTATCCTCAATGGTTAGCCAACATAGTGCCTGTTCCAAAGAAAGATGGCAAAGTCAGAATGTGTGTCGACTACCGGGATTTGAACAAGGCTAGTCCGAAAGATGATTTCCCTTTGTCTCACATCGATGTATTGGTTGACAGCACTGCTAAGTCCAAAGTTTTCTCCTTCATGGACGGTTTCTCTGGATACAATCAGATCAAGATGGCAGTTGAAGACAGAGAAAAGACGTCTTTCATCACACCATGGGGCACCTTTTGTTACAGGGTGATGCCTTTCGGGTTGATAAATGCAGGTGCCACTTACCAAAGAGGCATGACTACTCTCTTTCATGACATGATGCACAAAGAGATAGAAGTGTATGTGGACGATATGATTGTGAAGTCGGGTACTGAGGAAGAACATGTTGAGTATTTGCTGAAGATGTTTCAACGGCTGAGAAAGTACCAGCTTCGATTGAATCCCAACAAATGCACTTTCGGTGTTAGATCTGGAAAACTCTTGGGTTTCATTGTTAGTCAGAAGGGTATTGAGGTAGATCCGGACAAGGTCAGAGCTATCAGAGAGATGCCAGTTCCACAAACAGAGAAACAAGTGAGAGGATTTCTTGGGCGGTTGAATTACATCTCCCGTTTCATCTCGCATATGACAGCCACATGCGGGCCCATATTCAAGCTGCTTCGGAAAGATCAAGGTGTTGTTTGGACTGAAGATTGTCAAAAAGCTTTTGATAGTATCAAGAGTTATTTGTTAGAACCTCCAATTCTTATCCCTCCAGTTGAAGGAAGGCCTCTGATCATGTACTTGACTGTGTTGGAAGATTCTATGGGTTGTGTGCTCGGACAACAGGATGAGACCGGAAGGAAAGAGCATGCCATGTACTACTTGAGCAAGAAGTTTACAGATTGTGAGTCCAGGTACTCCCTACTTGAGAAGACTTGTTGTGCACTAGCCTGGGCCGCCAAGCGTCTTCGTCACTACATGATTAACCACACCACCTGGTTAATATCCAAGATGGACCCGATCAAGTATATCTTTGAGAAACCCGCTCTGACAGGAAGAATTACTCGTTGGCAGATGTTGTTGTCCGAGTATGATATCGAGTACCGCACTCAGAAGGCAATCAAGGGTAGTGTTCTTGCTGACCATTTGGCTCACCAACCAATTGAAGATTATCAACCCATCAAGTTCGACTTTCCTGATGACGAAATTATGTATTTGAAGATGAAGGATTGTGATGAACCATTGCTTGGAGAAGGTCCAGATCCCGAGTCTAGATGGGGCATGATATTTGATGGGGCAGTGAATGTCTTTGGCAATGGAATTGGGGCAGTTATTATCACTCCTGAAGGTAATCATCTTCCGTTTGCTGTGAGGTTACAGTTTGATTGCACCAACAATATGGCAGAATATGAAGCATGCATCCTGGGCATTGAAGAAGCCATCGATTTGAGAATCAAGAACCTTGACATTTACGGGGATTCAGCTCTCGTAATCAACCAAATCAAAGGAGAATGGGAAACTCGCCACCCCGGTTTGATTCCGTACAAAGATTATGCAAGGCGTTTGTTAACTTTCTTCAACAAGGTGGAGCTTCACCACATCCCTCGTGATGAGAACCAGATGGCGGATGCGTTAGCAACTTTATCTTCCATGTATGAAGTGAGTCACCGGAACAATTTGCCAACAATCAGAATTCAGCACCTCGAGAGGCCTGCTCATGTGTTTGCAGTCGAAGAAGTTGTGGATGATAAGCCATGGTTCCATGATATCAAGTGTTTCCTCCAGAATCAGGAATATCCACCTGGAGTATCCAACAAAGACAGGAGAACTTTGAGAAGATTGTCTGGTAATTTCTTCCTAAATGGGGATGTCTTGTACAAAAGAAACTTTGACATGGTACTACTCAGGTGCGTAGATAAGCAAGAAGCAGAACTCTTGATGCACGAGGTACATGAAGGCTCCTTTGGAACTCACCCCAACGGACATGCAATGGCTAGGAAGTTGTTGAGAGCAGGTTATTACTGGATGACCATGGAAACAGATTGTTGCAAGCATGCCAGGAAGTGCCACAAATGCCAGATTTATGCTGACAGGATTCATGTACCACCAACTACACTCAATGTTCTTTCTTCCCCGTGGCCTTTTTCTATGTGGGGCATTTATATGATTGGTAGAATCGAACCGAAAGCTTCAAACGGGCATCGTTTCATTCTAGTGGCTATTGATTACTTCACCAAGTGGGTTGAAGCAGCATCCTATGCAAATGTGACCAAGCAAGTGGTAGTCCGTTTTATCAAGAATCAGATCATTTGCCGTTATGGTGTGCCTAACAGAATTATTACAGATAATGGAACAAATTTGAACAATAAGATGATGAAAGATTTGTGCGAAGAGTTCAAGATTGAACATCACAATTCTTCTCCTTACAGACCTCAGATGAATGGCGCAGTTGAAGCTGCAAACAAGAACATCAAGAAGATAGTACAGAAGATGGTGGTCACATACAAGGACTGGCATGAGATGCTACCGTACGCTTTACATGGATATCGCACTTCAGTGCGTACCTCAACAGGGGCAACCCCTTTTTCTTTGGTGTACGGTATGGAAGCAGTACTCCCTGTGGAAGTTGAGATTCCATCAATGAGAGTCCTAATGGAGGCCCAGTTATCAGAGGCTGAATGGTGCCAAAGCAGATATGATCAGTTGAATCTAATTGAAGAGAAACGCATGAATGCCTTGTGCCACGGACAACTTTATCAACAGAGGATGAAGCAAGCTTTTGACAAGAAGGTTCGTCCTCGTGTGTTCCAAGAAGGAGATCTCGTGCTCAAGAAAGTTTTATCTTTCCAACCCGATTCCAGGGGCAAGTGGACGCCTAATTACGAGGGTCCATATGTCGTCAAGAGAGCTTTCTCCGGTGGTGCTTTGACTCTTACGACTATGGATGGTGATGAGCTCCCTCGTCCCGTGAATGCCGATGCAGTCAAGAAATACTTTGTCTAAAAAATAAAAGAACAGCTCGGTAAGTCGAAAACCCGAAAGGGCGGCTTAGGCAAAAAAGAGCGTCTCGGTGGATCGAAAACCCGAAAGGGCGGTCCAGGCAAAAATTAGAGACATCAAACAGAAAAAATAATCATCCTGATAGGTCGAAAACCCGAAAGGGCGATCTATGCAAAAATTAAGGATCAAAAGACAAAGTAACTGCATTGGTCTGATCTCTATTCACTTGGAGCATAATCAAATGTCAAAGAAGCTCTGAATCTGAAGCATCCAAACAGTGGAATTCAAAGTTGTCAGGGAGGATAGTGGTTATTATGTTCAATGTACCTTCAATTTATATTTACCATTTTCCAAACTTTGTAAGATCTGTGGAGTCATGCCATCGGCAGGTCACCGCTCTTTTAAATAAATTTGAGCCTGTTGTCTTTCATTTGGAATTCTCATTTATCCAGCTCATAAAACCTTTTCTATTTTTGATAGTAGCATTTGAAACAAAATATTTTTTCAAAATCATAAATATTTTTCATGTCTTTTTGGAAAGCACAAACAACAAAACACATTTTCTTTGAACTCATGAATAAGTGAAGGGTGCGTCAACAGCTGTCCCGAGAACGGATAAACTTTGCAGGCTAAACATGGTCAATTGCTTAAAAAAAAGGAGAGGAAAAAATACATACAAAAAGAAATGAAAAAAGAGAAAAGAAAAGAGCTCGGTAAGTCGAAAACCCGAAAGGGCGGCTTAGGCAAAAATGAGCGTCTCGGTGGATCGAAAACCCGAAAGGGCGGTCCAGGCAAAAATTAGGGGCATACAAAAGAATATATTCCCGGTGGACTGAAAACCTGAAAAGGCGGTCCAGGCAAAAGTTAGGGATTCAAAAAAGAAGAAAAAAAAAACAAAATAAGCATGACCATAGAAGCACCAGTTCTTCTACTATGGTTTTCGGATTGGCACACTCTCCCCAGGAAGTGTTCACCCCATCAGTTGTTGCATATGTTGGGTTTTACCCCGCCAATATTTTGTTATGTTTCCAGTGGCATCATCCCCATGGAAGATTGCCGAGTGTTTGTGATGCGACGTCGGGCCACTTTCCATATTGCCTACCCAATCTTGTCTCATCAAGTTTGTCTTTCATACAACCATACAAGTCAGTCTTTCATATAATCGTACAAGTCAAACAATCACAAGTTAATCAGTCACACGGTCATACAAGTCGTGTCGTCATTCATTGCATTCATACATTCATGCATACACACAGTCATGCATATACAATAAAAACAATATCATTCATACATGGTTGCATTAACCACCACGAGTCTTGCCTCAAACATCTTTCCATATCAATCAACCGTGAATAATTTGTAACCCTCTTTCCCCAAGTGTCATCCCTAGTGTGTCTGGTCCCGAGATGTCACTCCCTCTCCGCCAAGTGGCAATTCTTTGTTGAGCAGTTTGTGCACCCTTTGCTCTTTTCTTGTCATCAATGACTCGTTCGGCAATAGCCCGAACAGCTGACATTTATCCTTTTTGTTCTCTGTCGTCAGTTGACTCGTTCGGCAATAACCCGAACAGCTGGCATTTATCCTTTTTGTTTCCTGTCGTCAGTTGACTCGTTCGGCAATAACCCGAACAGCTGGCATTTATCCTTTTTGTTTCCTGTCGTCAGTTGACTCGTTCGGCAATAACCCGAACAGCTGACATTTATCCTTTTTGTTCTCTGTCGTCAGTTGACTCGTTCGGCAATAACCCGAACAGCTGGCATTTATCCTTTTTGTTTCCTGTCGTCAGCTGACTCGTTCGGCAATAACCCGAACAGCTGGCATTTATCCTTTTTGTTTCCTGTCGTCAGTTGACTCGTTCGGCAATAACCCGAACAACTGGCATTTATCCTTTTTGTTTCCTGTCGTCAGTTGACTCGTTCGGCAATAACCCGAACAACTGGCATTTATCCTTTTTGTTTCCTGTCGTCAATTGACTCGTTCGGCAATAACCCGAACAGCTGGCATTTATCCTTTTTGTTTCCTGTCGTCAGTTGACTCGTTCGGCAATAACCCGAACAGCTGGCATTTATCCTTTTTGTTTCCTGTCGTCAGTTGACTCGTTCGGCAATAACCCGAACAGCTGACATTTATCCTTTTTGCTCTCTGTCGTCATTTGACTCGTTCGGCAATAACCCGAACAACTGACATTTATCTCCAGTGAAACTATGTGATCCCCCAGTGGAGTCAAACCCCGTTTCTTTTAACCGACTCGGGTATCCTTTTGTTTTGTTATCCCCAGTTGAATCAGCTTCGCCATCTTGCATTCATACTTGCATCGCGAGCATTCATAACTTTACATGCATAACATTGCATTCATAACAGTTTGCATTTGAAACTGGTCAAAAATGGTGTACTCTGTATTTAAGTCTCTTCGACCCGTCGATCTAAAAACTTCACTTTTAAATCTCCGTAACGAAGAAACTTAAATAGGGGCATCTGTCATACCCCATTTTTGACCCGTGTTCAATTCGTTTCGCTCGTTTTTAAGCCAGAAATTTTCGTCGTTTCAGACGAAATTTCGGCAGGGAGGTATTTTAAAATACCTCATTTTTGTTCCGAAGGCGACCTTTTTTTTTTTTTATTATTAGTTATTATTATTTTTTTTTATTTTATTATTTTTGTTTATTCTTTTTTTATTTTCTTATTTTTAGTTTTTTCAGTTTTTTATTTTGTCTTTTTTTATTTTCGTTTTATCATTAATTCCTTTTTTTTATTTTTTTACTGTTATTATTTATTTAGTTATTTTCAGTCCATTTTCTGTCCAAGGCCCAGAGGGGCATTTCAGTCTTTTTTGTTTTTACTCCTTTTTTTACTATAAAAGGCATTCAATGCACAGTACACAGTACACAATTCCCGAGTACAGTACCAACCAGTCAGAACCACCACTAGCAACACCCACAAACCACCCACAACCACCAACACAATCCATTTCCGGCCACCGGAAAACCAAAAAAAATCAAAAATTCAAACAACCACAGATCATCATATAAACAACGCAAACAACCATCAACATAACCATAATCACAAATACGGTCATAAACTCGTCAACAAACAAAATCATAAACCCAAATCCATCGCACCGAACTAGACCCACACGGATCCTGTAAACAAAACACGAATCATAAGGCCGAATCACAACATGAACTGAAGCTTTACCCAAAACTGAGTCGGATCCGAAGCGGATTAAGCAATAACACTAAAGTACAGTTTTAAACCAAAACAAAGAGAAGGTGTTTCTCTTTTCTTTTTTTCCTCTCCTCTCTCAGACTTAGATCTAGGTTCTGTCTAAAAAGATTTTAAAGAACAAAGTTCAGATTCGTGAAGAGCTCGAAAATGGATATCTGGAGATGTAAAGTTTTAAAAAAATGGTGACGTTTGCTTTGCCGGCGCGGTGGCGCCGCCCTCTGGGCTCAGCCACCACCGCGCCGGATTCCTATCTCTGTTCATGTTTCAGCTAGAGAGAGAGAGAGGAGAAGGAAAGAAGAGAGAGGGAGAAGAGGAAAAATGGCAACAAAACCGGCCTCTTGGCCTTTTATAGACGAACCGAACCGGTCCGGTTCTGTTGAACCAAACCGGCCGGAAACTCCTTTCCTTTCGGCCCACTGGGCTTCGCTCAGACCAACCCTCTCCTTCTTCCTCTTCTTTCTCTGATTCCTGCTCTCACCCCCCCCCCCCCCCCCCCCCCTTTTAATTCTGCACCCCCCTTCTTCTTCTCTATTCTTTTTTTTATTTCTTATTTCTTGCACTTTTATTTTTTTTATTTATTTCTTTTATTTTTTATGCACTTTATTTATTGCCTTTAATTTCCAGTATCCATGCATTTTTTTTTATTTTTTTTTTATTTTATTGCATCATATTTATTTATTGTCTTGCATTTTTATTTTCTTTTATTTTATGCATCACATTTAATTTTATGCCTCGCATTTTTTATTTTCTTTATTTATTTTCCTGCATCATATTTAATTTTCTGTCTTGCATTTTATTTTTTCAGCTCCATATTTATTTTTGTCCTGCATTTTTATTTTCTTTTTATTTTTCTTATGTCTTACATTTTTATTTTCTTTTGCATCATATTTACTTTATGTCTTGCATTTTTTATTTCTTTTTTTATTTTATTTTTAGCATCATATTTATTTTAATGTCTTGCATTTTATTATTTTCTTTATTACTTTATGCACTTTATTTATTTATTGTTTTGCATTTCATGCATTTTTTTTATTATTTATTTCTTTTAGCATATTTACTTTAATGTAATTTTTATTATTTTTTGTCATTTATTTTATTGCTATTAGAATGTATCTAGGTCCAATGTAAAAATATAAATGAGAATATGCACCGACACCATATTTTTTTTTTATGCTTTATGTCGAGGACGATATCGTAATTTGGACCGTATCCGAGGAAAAGGACCCTCACTTGATCCAATGTCATTTTGAGGGATCCGGCGCGTTTAGACTTTCTCAGCATAGCTTAGTCTCTGGACCTTAGGACTTAATCAAAATTTTTACAAAAAAAGTCAAAAAAGTCAAAATCCAAAAACATTTTATAATCAAAATTTCAAAAAAAATCAATATTTGTCATTTTCTTTCTTAATCAAATCTTTAATCAATCTTTAATCAATCAAAACTTTTTTTAAAAAATTAAAATCGATCAAACTCACTTCTTTTTATCCTTCTATGCCTTTACGGCCTCCTATCTCTCTTAAACTTTTTTTTCAAACTTTAAAATCAACCAAAACCAATCACTCATCTTTTTACCCCGAACTACGTGATTTTGATCCCGCTCGGGTACGTAGGCAAAAGACTTTGTCTTTCCAAATCAATAAAAATAACAAAAACATTTTCCCTTTTTAAATCTCATCTTTTTAATATCTTTTCACACTTAAGCATTTATTTTACAAGCAAATAATCAATTTAGCATAAAGATAAAAATAAGCAAGAGGTTCCTATAGAGTACTATAGACGTTTAGGGTGCTAATACCTTCCCTTTGCGTAACCAACCCCCGGACCTTTGATCTTTAAAAATAGGGTTTTCGAACTTTCTCCCTTTTCCACGGAAAAATAAAAGATCGGTGGTGAACTTAAAATTGCGAGTCAACGCTAATTAATAGCTTGATATCCAAAAATCACCGCGACAACATTCTTCTCATTTTTAAATTAATTTGACTTTAAAATGTTTTGTTTTGTCTAGTACATGTAAAAATGAAGTGACGATCAAAGATATACTACCTCTGTCCCTAATTATAAGACCATTTTGAGAGTTTTTTTTGTCTCTTTTTATCAGATTCTTTTGCTATTTTCAATTACATTAATTATTTCTTTACCAACATACTCTTATTTATTTTGCATCATTTTCTTCAATCAACAATAAATACTATGTTGAAATAAAATTGTAAAAACAATAATAACTATATACAAATTTAATACTACTACTACTAACTTTCTTAATTCCCAAGATTTTGGCAAAAAAATTAGGGACGGATGTAGTATTTATTATCATTACATGAATTAAATTAAACATGATCAAATAATAGGAAAAACTTGTTGGAACAATTTGTATGAACATCCCTTCTTAAAGTTTTGATGATAAAAAAGTGTTAAATAGAAAATTGGTTATTTGCTAATGCTTTGTTCAAGTTATTTCAGAACCACGTGTTTAATGATCAGTATTTGATAATGGTTATGGAAGAACAAGCTTAGAGCAAGAAAGGAAAGCTTAGAAGCCAAGGTACAAGTTTGAGAGAAAACTGGGTCTGAAGGGGAGTCTGAAGACTGAGTCTGAGAGATGCGTCTGAAGCTGGAGTCTGAAGGAAGCGCCTGATGAACAGTGCTTCTAAAGGTCAACAAAAGTCAACGTCTGAAGAAGTGCGTCTGATGAACAGTGCTTCTGAAGAAGTGCTCCTGAAGAGAGCTTCTGATGTACTGTTCACACAGAAGCTTCTGAAGACTGATGTGGCAAGAAAAGCAACTGTTACTGTGCGCATTTAATGCCTGGATATGTCAGAACAACTCCAATGGAACAGTTGTCTCCCTGACTCAAACATTCCCCAACCTTTAAGGAAAGCAATTTCAAAAATGGCTGCTTCACTCTGTTTTCTACAAAACTTCAGCAGACAATTTCAGCTATCCTAGCTCTCAATTTGCAACGACTCTTTGCTTAATTTCTGCAAGTCTTCAACAACTCAAATTTCCTCTATAAAAGGAAGAAGAATTGAAGAAGAAATTGTCTAAGACTCTTTGAACAAAACTACTGAACCTGTGCTCTGTTTCTGTCCAGAATTCATAGCTCACAAAACTCTTAGAAATTCTTTCATCTATTGTATCTTAGAATTTCTTAAGGTTAAGAGTCTTAACCTGTGTTGTATTAAGAGAACACCTCCGATATTTTATCAAGTGTTCAACCCAAACTTACCTTCTTTGTAAATCAGTTTGGTTTAAGTCTTAGTCTGCGTACTAAGCATCTTAAGTCTCATTACTTAGTGTTTTGAGCAAGCTGTAACCTCATTCCTTTGTGGTCTGAGCAGGAAGTCTCAGTACTTTGTGTCTGAGCATTTGGAAGCCTCTTGACTTAGTGTCTTGAGCATTAGAAGCCTCTTCCTTTGTGGTTGAGCAATTGGAAGCCTCTTCCTTTGTGGTTGAGCAACTGGAAGTCTCTTCCTTAGTGGTTGACCAATTGTAATCATCTGATTATAGTGAAAATCTCTTGTTGGAAAACAAGGGGACTGGACTACTTCCAACATTTGGAAGGAACCAGTATAAAACATTGTGTGTCTCTCTTTCCCTCTCTCTTTTCATTTTGAATCCGCTGCAATACTCTTTGATAATAGTTCAGAACATGTTTTTGAACTAGTCTTAAGCTTTGAAAAGAAAGAAAACCCGTTTTTGAGTACACATAATTCAACCCCCCCTTCTTGTGTGAGTTTTTCTCACCTTCAGTTGGTATCAGAGCTCCGGTTCTGATATTAACACTTAACAGTGTGTCAGTAGGATCCTGAGAAAAACATGTCATCTGATAATGAAGGTTCACCTCCACCCCAACTCAGAAATCAAAGAGGTACTGGAACATCTTTCTCATATGATAATGGCACTGATGAAAGAAAATCCAGGTCACACAATAAACCTCCAATGTTTACTGGTGATCCTGAGAAGTTCTCATGGTGGAAGAGTAAAATGTACAGCCATATCATTGGTATAGATGATTCACTATGGGATATTATAGAAGATGGAATCACAATCCCAGTTGATGAAGAAGGTGTTGCTGTCAACAGAAGAGGGTTCAGTGATGCTGAGAGGGAGATATATAGAAAGCACCACAATGTCAGAGGTATTATTGTTGATTCATTACCTCACAATGAATATCAGAAGCTGAGTGACAAGTCAACAGCCAAAGCCATTTTTACATCCCTCTGCTCTAACTATGAAGGTAATAAAAAGGTTAGAGAAGCTAAGACAAACATTCTTGTTCAGCAATATGAATTGTTCAGAATGAAAGAGGATGAAAATATTGAGACAATGTTCTCAAGATTTCAGACTCTGGTTTCTGGACTTCAGACTCTTAAGAAGAGTTATACCACAGCTGATCATGTGAACAAACTCTTGAGAAGTCTGCCATCCAAATGGAGACCCAAAGTGACTGCTATTGAGGAAGCCAAGGATCTGAATACTTTAAGTATTGAGGATCTTATAAGCTCCCTCAAGGTTCATGAACTGGGACTTAATGAGGATGAGTCTGTTAGAGAACCAAAATCATTAGCTCTGAAATCTAAAAGAAAGCCTGCTAAAGCTTTGAAAGCAATTGAATCTGAAGAAGAATTTCCTGAGGGAAATTCTGAAGAAGACTCAGATGCTGATGAGCTTGCAATGCTCTCTAAAAGAATTCAGTATCTAATGAATAGAAAGAAAAAATTCTCAAAAAGAAGCAGTAACTTCAGAGGATCTAGTTCAAAGAGGGAATATCAGAATGGCTGCTACAACTGCAAGAAGCCTGGGCATTTTATTGCTGACTGTCCTGATCTTCAGAAGGAAAAGTCTAAAGAAAAAGCAAAGAAACCCAGCTAAAAGTCCAGTAACTTCAGAAACAAGCTTAAAAAGAGTCTCATGGCAACATGGGATGATCTGGACAATGAGTCTGAATCTGATGAAGAAGAAGCAAACCTGGCCTTGATGGCAACTGCATTTTCTGATGCAGAGTCCTGTTCAGATTCAGATGAAGAAGATGAGGTATATTCTGAACTCACTAGATCTGAATTAATTGAAACAGTTAAAGATCTTATGAGTCAGCTAAAAAGCAAGTTAGGAGAAATTAAATCTTTGAAATATAAAATTAACTTGTTGTCTGAAGAAAATCTTAAACTTCAGAATCAAATAATTAAATATGATGAAGAAGTTGAAGAACTCAGAAAAGAGGCTCATAAGAAATCTGAAGAGGTTTCTAATGAACATGAAATAGCTCTTCAGGGTTTCATTTTAACTGGAATCAATAGAACTAAATTTGCCTCTATGCTTTATAATATGGTCAGAAACAAAGGTGAAGGCATTGGCTATGATTCATTCAAACCTTCAAATGAATCAAACTCACCTTCCTATTCTGGAAATATTTTAAAAGGCAATGGTATATGCTTTGTGCCTGCTTCTGATAACTCTGAGAAATTGAAAATGGCAGAAACTGAGACTGAGTCTGAAGTTCTGAACTGCTCAGACTCTAAAACTTCTGAACCTAAGAGTAAGATGAAGGCAGATGTTAAAACCTTGCCTAAATCTAAGTCAAAAGGTTCTAAGTCTAAGAGTAAGAGAAAATCAGACTCTAAACCTGAAAATGTTTAGAGTCTGAAAAGTTCAGAACCTGGAACTAGTAAGTCTCAGAATCTGAATAATTCAAATTCAAATTTTTCAAAGACTGGGTTTATTAAAACTTCAAAATCTATTAAACCAGTCAATACAAAACATTTTCAATCTCTGAATGTTAAGCAAAGCAAGCAAAAGCAAACCAATCAGTTTTCTGCTTCTAATTGTTTTAAGAAAGGCAAAACTGAAGCTTGCCTTGTGTTTGAAGCTAACAAAGTTAGAATCCTGAAGAAACCAGAACCAAAGTGCTCAATGGTTCAGACTCTAAAGAACTCAACCAAAGACTTTTAAGTCTAAGGTTTTAAAGAAATCTGAGTCCAGACCATTGAGAACTCAGGTTCTAAAGAACTCAGGTTCTGAAAACCAGACTTATTCCAGATATAAAGACTCATATCCTAAGTATCAGAACAAGTCTGAATATCATAACTTCAGATACAAGATGAAAAAGCCAAAACCTTTCAGAACTAACCCCAAAGGACCCACGAAAATCAGGGTACCTAAGTCTGAGATCATTTCAATTGCAGATATGCTTGTCATCCAGAGAAAAGGAAAAGTCCTGGTACCTGGACAGTGGATGCTCGCATCATATGACAGGAGACAAGTCTATGTTCCAAAACCTGAGTCTGAAAGAGGGAGGAACTGTGGGGTTTGGAGGAAGTCAGAAAGGAAAGATCATTGGTACTGGTAAGATAGGTAATTCTTCCCTGTACATTGATGATGTTTGGCTGGTAGATGGACTTAGACATAATTTACTTAGCATAAGTCAATTATGTGATAGTAATTATGAAGTCTTGTTCAATAAGAACACTTGTACTGTAATTAACAACAAGGATAAGTCTGTAGTGTTCAAAGGAAACAGGAAAAACAATGTTTATAAAATCAACTTTTCTGAATTGGTTCAGCAGAAGGTAGTTTGCCTTCTGTCTGTGAGTGATGAGAAATGGGTTTGGCACAAAAGGCTGGGACATGCTAACTGGAGACTCGTCTCTAAGCTTAGCAAGTTACAGCTGGTTAGAGGCCTACCTAAAATTGATTATCACTCAGATGCACTGTGCAGTGCATGCAAAATTGGAAAGTTTTCAAAAACTTCTTTTAAGTCTAAAAACATTGTTTCCACCTCTAAACCTTTAGAACTTCTTCACATTGATTTGTTTGGTCCTGTTGGAACAGCTTCAATCAATGGGAAGAAGTATGGACTTGTAATTGTTGATGATTATAGTAGGTGGACTTGGGTTAAATTCCTTAGAACCAAAAATGAAACATATGATGTGTTTTACAAATTCTGCAAACAAGTACAAACTGAAACGGACTTAAAGATTTCAAAAGTCAGAAGTGATCATGGTGGGGAATTTGAAAATGAACCTTTTGAAAATTTTTGTGAAGATCATGGAATTCTCCATGAGTTCTCATCCCCTAGAACTCCACAACAAAATGGAGTTGTAGAGAGAAAGAACAGATCTTTACAAGAAATGGCCAGAACCATGATCCATGAATCTAAAATTGCTAAGTACTTTTGGGCAGAAGCTGTAAACACAGCATGTTATATTCAGAACAGGATCTATATCAGACCTATTCTGAATAAAACAGCATATGAACTTTTGAAAGGAAGAAAACCAAGTATTTCTTATTTTCATCAGTTTGGTTGTACTTGTTACATACTAAACAATAAAATCTACCTAAAGAAATTTGATGCTAAGGCTCAAAAGGGTACCTTTTTAGGTTACTCAGAGAGATCTAAAGCATACAAGGTGTATAATTCTGAAACACATGTTGAAGAAGCTATACATATTAGATTTGATGATAAGAAGCCTGGTAATAAAATACCAGAGCTAGTTGAGAGTTTTGCAGATATCAGACTCTCAGAAGAACCTTCAGAAGCTGAACCTAGCTTAGAGTCTGAAGAAGGTTCAGTAGCTGGAAATGGTGAAGATTCTGAGAAACTCTCTGATAATGATACTCCTCCTGAAGCTAATCAAGACCAGCATGGTTCTGAACAAATACCTAATGGTTCTTCTGAAGCTAATCCACCCAGAACCTCATTCAAACACAAGTCTTCACATCCTGAGGAGCTGATCATTGGGAACAAGAACAGTCCAAGGAAGACAAGATCAGCATTCAGTCAGAATGAGTCTATGCTTGGCCTGTTATCCATGATTGAGCCTACAACTGCTGATGAAGCACTTAAAGATGATGGTTGGATTGTAGCAATGCAGGAAGAACTGAACCAGTTTCAAAGGAATGATGTCTGGGATCTAGTTGTGAGACCTGATTATAAGAACATCATTGGAACAAAATGGGTGTTCAGGAACAAGCTCAATGAACAAGGAGAAGTGATAAGAAACAAGGCTAGATTGGTAGCTCAAGGGTACAGCCAGCAAGAAGGAATTGATTACACAGAAACTTTTGCTCCAGTTGCAAGACTGGAAGCAATCAGGTTACTTCTTTCTTATGCTGTTAATCATGATATCATCTTATACCAAATGGATGTTAAGAGTGCTTTCTTAAATGGTGTAACTACTGAAGAAGTGTATGTAAAACAACCTCCTGGTTTTGAAGATATTAAAAATCCAGATATTGTTTTTAAACTTAAGAAATCCTTGTATGGTCTGAAACAAGCTCCTAGAGCTTGGTATGAAAGACTAAGCAGTTTCTTGATTAAAAATGATTTTGTAAGAGGTCAAGTTGACAATACACTTTTTAGAAAAACTGTTAAGAAAGAAATCTTAATTGTGCAAATATATGTTGATGATATCATATTTGGTTCTACTAATGCCTCTCTTTGCAAAGAGTTTTCTAAGTTAATGCAGGATGAATTTGAAATGAGCATGATGGGAGAGTTGAAATTCTTCTTGGGAATTCAAATCAACCAATGCAAAGATGGTGTTTATGTTCATCAGTCAAAATACACTAAGGAGCTTCTGAAGAAGTTCCAGCTTGATGATTGCAAGCTGATGACAACACCAATGCATCCTACCTGCACCTTAAGCAAAGAGGACAATGGCTCAAAAGTAGATCAGAAGCTGTATAGAGGTATGATAGGTTCTCTTTTATACTTAACTGCTTCTAGGCCAGATATTTTATTTAGTGTATGTCTGTGTGCTAGATTCCAGTCAGATCCTAGAGAATCTCATATGACTGCTGTCAAGAGAATCTTTAGATATCTGAAAGGAACAACTAATTTGGGACTTCTGTATAAGAAATCCTTGGATTATAAGCTAGTTGGATTCTGTGATGCTGATTATGCTGGGGACAGGATTGAAAGAAAGTCCACCAGTGGAAACTGTCAGTTTCTTGGTGAAAATCTGATATCCTAGGCCAGCAAAAGACAAGCAACCATTGCTTTGTCAACAGCTGAAGAAGAATACATCTCAGCTGCAAGTTGTAGCACACAACTGCTCTGGATGAAACATCAATTAGAGGATTATCAAATTCATGCAGATAATATTCCAATTTATTGCGATAATAGTGCTGCAATATGTCTGTCTAAAAATTCAATTCTTCATTCTAGAGCCAAGCATATAGAAATTAAACATCATTTTATAAGAGATTATGTTCAGAAGGGAGTTTTAGATATTCAGTTCATTGATACTGATCATCAATGGGCTGATATATTCATAAAACCCCTAACAGAAGAAAGATTCAATTTTATCAAAAAGAATCTGAACATGCATTTTATCTCTTGAAAATATGCTTGAATCTGAATGAAAACCTTGATTCTGAGTTTGTTATAAGCTAAGACTTATCAGACACTCATTTTCTGAGAGTCTGAAGAAAGTTAAGCCTGAAAAACTTCAGAGTCTGAAGGATCAGAACCTGGATTTTTTGACTTATGAATCTGATAGGAGTCTAATGTTTGGTCAGAATCTGATAAGTATAACCCTGGGCAATGATGATTAATGCTTTGAAAGTTTATACTCTATCCCTCCCAAAGTCATCAATATAAAAATGTGATTTTCTGCTTTTATATCAAATGCTAAAATTGCTTAACAAACAATTTCAGTTGGTATCAGTCTATTTTTAAAATGTTTTAACACAGACACATTTTTCAAATGCTCAATTTGTATCAGACAATGTTCAGGTTTTCAGAACTTATTTTGAAATTGGTATCAGTTCCGTGTCTGAAAGAATTCAGAAGCACTTGAATTTTTGAGTCCACATTGAACCAAATGCTATATCTTGGTATCAGCACTGAACCATGCTTTGGTATCAGGCTCTGATATAAGTTCAGTTGTGCTTAAATCTTTAAGTAAGTATATGATCTGAACAAATTTTGGTTAAAACAGTTCAGGCTTGCTCTGATACTGAACAAATTATACTGAACAACTATGTCTGAACAAAGAATGCTATGATCAGAAGCTCTAAACTATCTTTTTCTGCTTCTGAACATCATTCATTTTTCAAAAATGCAATGTCATATACTTCATGAAAAATCAAGACTGCTCTGATTCTCATCTTTGCTGCTTGATTACTTATATAATTGCATGATTATCTCACATGTTTCTCACACTCTCTTAAAAAGGGGTAGAAATTTTCTGAAATTTTTCTTTTCTGAAAACTTTTTGTTGATGACAAAAGGGGGAGAGATGTAAAACAAGTATTAAAGCTCTTGAGCTCACAATATAAGTTAAATTCTGTCAGTAATTTGCTTATGAAAGGGGAGTAAAAGGCATTAAGACCTGAGGCTCTGGACATAAGTTAAGTTCTGAATGAAATTAACTTATGAGAACTGATTTTAATTCTTAGCCTCTGAATTTAATTTTTGTGAGATATAAATTACACTTGGTGAGTAAAATGAATTTAAAATAACTTGGATAAGACTCAGGGAGCTTACAAAACTCATCCTGTGGATTATCAGACTTAGGGGGAGAGCTTACAAACCTCAGAACCTGAAGTCAGCAAGTTATTTATAATTCTGAGTGTTAATTTCACTTGATTATTTTAAAGTTGAGTTTAATTAACTTAGATAAAAATCAAGGGGAGCTTACAAACCTAACCTTGAGGACTGTCAGACCTAGGGGGAGCTTACAAACCTCTCCTGAAGTCAGCTTGTTAATTAAACTTAACAACAATTCTGAAATTTTCACATTTGTGATTTAAACTGAACTTAATTAACTTGGATCAGACTCGGGGGGAGCTTACAAACCTCACACCCTGCAGTTAACTTGTTAATAAAGTTAACAACAATTTTCTGATTAATACTTATGTTTGTCATCATCAAAAAGGGGGAGATTGTTGGAACAAAATGTGTTAAACAACTCTCTTCTAAATTAAGGGGGAGATTGTTGGAACAATTTGTATGAACATCCCTTCTTAAAGTTTTGATGATAACAAAGTGTTAAATAGAAAATTGGTTATTTGCTAATGCTTTGTTCAAGTTATTTCAGAACCACGTGTTTAATGATCAGTATTTGATAATGGTTATGGAAGAACAAGCTTAGAGCAAGAAAGGAAAGCTTAGAAGCCAAGGTACAAGTTTGAGAGAAAACTGGGTCTGAAGGGGAGTCTGAAGACTGAGTCTGAGAGGTGCGTCTGAAGCTGGAGTCTGAAGGCAGCGTCTGATGAACAGTGCTTCTGAAGGTCAACAAAAGTCAACGTCTGAAGAAGTGCGTCTGATGAACAGTGCTTCTGAAGAAGTGCTCCTGAAGAGAGCTTCTGATGTACTGTTCACACAGAAGCTTCTGAAGACTGATGTGGCAAGAAAAGCAACTGTTACTATGCGCATTTAATGCCTGGATATGTCAGAACAACTTCAATGGAACAGTTGTCTCCCTGACTCAAACATTCCCCAGCTTTTACGGAAAGTAATTTCAAAAATGGCTGCTGCACTCTGTTTTCTACAAAAGTTCAGCACACAATTTCAGCTATCCTAGCTCTCAATTTGCAACGGCTCTTTGCTTAATTTCTGCAAGTCTTCAACAGCTCTAATTTCCTCTATAAAAGGAAGAAGAATTGAAGAAGAAATTGTCTAAGACTCTTTGAACAAAACTACTGAACCTGTGCTCTGTTTCTGTCCAGAATTCATAGCTCACAAAACTCTTAGAAATTCTTTCATCTATTGTATCTTAGAATTTCTTAAGGTTAAGAGTCTTAACCTGTGTTGTATTAAGAGAACACCTCTGATATTTTATCAAGTGTTCAACCCAAACTTACCTTCTTTGCAAATCAGTTTGCTTTAAGTCTTAGTGTAACACCCATATAGAGATTGCCTAGGATCTCTTACGAGTATTAAAATTTCGTACTGGATACATTAAATACAATACAGAACGTTGTTTATTAAATACACAATGCATAAGTTTATGATACAACTCAAAATCCGATACAAAACATTCTTCATAATATATATACATCATGATACAATATCATATACAACATCCAAGAAACATAAGCAGCACGATCAATCCGTAGCTTTCTCTTTACCTTTACGTCGTGCTACCTGCGAAGAACCTGCACCAGAAGGAAAGGGATGAGATATAACGTCTCAGTGAGCTCCTACCCTACCAACTGTTGGCAACCACGGGGGTAACCTAGGGTTGCCGTGCCTACTCTCGGCAATCTTGGGGATTCCTACGATCGCCGTCATTCTTTGCTAACTTCGCGACCAAGGGGAAAACTAAGGTCGCTACATGTCTTTACCATATCTCCTCATATGCTATCTTAACTTATCTTGTGCTTAGTGATCAAGGGGGAATATCTTATGATCACTTCTGGTTCACTAGGAACTAGTCGTCCTATTTCTCAATACATATAAATAAACTTATTCATCTTCTCATATCTTAAGTTAGAAGTTAGCGTTGAACAATCAATAATTATCTGAGTTCATTTTACGGAGTGCATCCGGGTGGAGTAACCCCGAAGTACATCTCCCCTCTAACCGGTGAAAATTCCTATCATATCAGGCTAACACCGGACTCCTCTTGTCGTCGTGCGGTCATCCTTGCGGAATAACACGTCCCACTAGCGTGAACCTCCTGTGTCCCACTAGCGTGAACAACAGAAGACACGACTTAATAATTTTAACTTACGCGTATACCTCCCGTGTCCCACTAGCGTGAACGACAGAAGACGCGATTAAATATGTTTTAACTTATGCATGAACCTTTCGTGTCCCACTAGCGTGAACGACGAAAGTCACGACTTAGAATTCTTCATAATAGTCTTTACGTTTGCGTGAACCATTCGATTCCCACGGAAGGCATGAAATTCCACTTGGGGGGTGGAGAAGACCATGAGTACATCGTGGGGGCCGTTAGTTGCCAAATCCCGGATGTTACACTTAGTCTGCGTACTAAGCATCTTAAGTCTCATTACTTAGTATTTTGAGCAAGCTGTAACCTCATTCCTTTGTGGTCTGAGAAGGAAGTCTCAGTACTTTGTGTCTGAGCATTTGGAAGCCTCTTGACTTAGTGTCTTGAGCATTAGAAGCCTCTTCCTTTGTGGTTGAGCAATTGGAAGCCTCTTCCTTTGTGGTTGAGCAACTGGAAGTCTCTTCCTTAGTGGTTGACCAATTGTAATCATCTGATTATAGTGAAAATCTCTTGTTGGAAAACAAGGGGACTGGACTACTTCCAACATTTGGAAGGAACCAGTATAAAACATTGTGTGTCTCTCTTTCCCTCTCTCTTTTCATTTTGAATCCGCTGCAATACTCTTTGATAATAGTTCAGAACTTGTTTTTGAATTAGTCTTAAGCTTTGATAAGAAAGAAAACCTGTTTTTGAGTACACACAATTCAACCCCCCCTTCTTGTGTGTGTTTTTCTCACCTTCAAAACTAAAACACGTTTAACTTATAAGTATATAACAAGATAAATGATTTATTTCATTACGTGACTTGAAATTGATATCGTCAACATTATATATTAACAATAAGACATTATTTGTTAATTCGATCCTTTGCATGGATGGCTCCATCCTTGGGAATCTCTCATCTTAGGTATCAAATCAAACCTTCTTTCCATAAACGTTTATGGAAAGAAGGTTTGATTTGATACCTAAGATGAGAGAATCAATAACTACTTGCATACCTGTCGGAGGTCCATAGTAAGAGTGATAACACGCAAAATACACTGTCTAAGTAACTTAATTTTTTAATTGTTTTAGGGCCATTTGTTGTGTTTTGCATGATATCTGCTGGTATTTTGATGTGTTTCAGGAACCTAGGGTGTAGAAAGCAAAAATGAAGAAAAACGGTAAAAAAGTAAAAAAGGCTAAAAAAGTCCACAAGTCAAATGGGAAGTCAACACCTATAGTCAGATTGAAGAATTCATCTCCACTTTCAGAAGCAGTTACCTCCACTTCCTCCATGTTCTCCACCTCTTGGGACACTATCAGAAGCACTACTGATGAATTTGTTGCCTATAAATAGACCTTGAAGAATCAGTTTTTAGGGTATCCAATTGTGAAACCTTTTGCAACCGTATATTATTACAAGCTTTACAACCTTTATTTTATGCAAATTCATTAAGTATTCAGCCATTACTAGTTCTATTATTTTTGCTTGCTGCTGTCACGTAACTGTTCAAATCCAATTGTCGATTTATTTTTGCTTCCTCCATGTTCTTTTATTTTCCATCGCTTATGTTATATTGTTGGATTCCCATTCATTCAATTCCATATTCCATATTGTTTCGCCTAAACAAGTTATTATACCATTCAATTCCAATTCCTGTTGCTGCTGCCACTCTCATTTATATTGCTGATTGTTTCTCTGTTGGCGTGGCCAATCCTCTTGATTAAAGTTGCCATCTGATAACAGGTTCGGTCCCTTTTAATTCTTCTTATATGAATTCATTAAAGTCAAATTTTGTGTATAATTTAATTATGTCTGAGTAGATTTATATAGAGTCCGGAGTATGATGAACGTTGTACCAATGGTACTCTGTTAAGTTGTATGATTAGAAATTGTAACAGGAATTATTTTTAAGTCTGAAAATTCTGATTTTTAACGATAAATATTTACAGTGAAAGCTGGAATAACGCGATACCGGTCTCATGTCGAAAGAGTGAAACTTGTATCTGTCAGTAGAATTTTCAGGAATTAACTTTAAAATTCAGCGAAAGCGTTCTCTTTAATTAATTTAGAAATTACAAATTTCCAAAAAAAGATTTTAAAATTGTAACTGTGCATGCGAAAGCTGGCAGTTATAAGCTTAAAATCTGGTAACGGGCGCGCGAAAGCCGGCAGTACCTTTAAATTTGCTTTCTACTAAAAATAAGTTTTCAAGCAAAAACTGATTATTTTTCAAACAGAGTTTTTGAAGTTGTAAGGCGTACGCACGAAAGCGGTCGAATAGATTACAAAGTCAAAACTCGGTGTCGTGCACGCGAAAGCTGGCGACCCCTTTAATTTAATCCTTTTTACGCGCGAAAATATTTTCCTGTTATAATAATGAAATACAACTTAACAAGTATTCACGGTCGACGCGAATTATATTCCGGTCTCTCATCATTAAAAGTAATTAAAAACAAGTTATTTTCCCAATTTTGCAACCAAACTAATTAGCATCGCCTTAGATAAACAACGTGACAATAGATAACGGTACTTGACATTGGTCTCTGTGGGATTCGACATCTTTTATACTAAAACCGATATTTCCGTGCACTTGCGGTCCTATCAAGTTTTTGGCGCCGTTGCCGGGGACCAATTTTGGCAATATCGTAACTCCGTTGTCACACCGTCTAGACTAAGGCAATTTTATTTTTCTTTTTCCTTTAATTTTCTGTCGATTGTATGCCTAGTACTCGCTCTTCTGAGGACGAGTTAGAACAACCGATCGACGAAATCGAGCGTCTTTTTCGCGTTAGACGCCAAATAGAACGAATACACGCCCAAATGGCCAACGAAAACCGTCCTCTTAAGGACTTTGCCATCCCATCTCAGGATGAGCCGCACTCAAGTATTGTTAACCCGACGATTCAGGCTAACAACTTCGAGTTGAAACCCTCTCTGCTGCAAATCGTGCAGCAGAACCAGTTTTCCGGAAACCCAACGGAAGACCCGAATTTGCACCTCTCCATTTTCGTACAATTCGCTGATACGCTTAAATGTAATGGCGTCGACCCCGAAGCCATTCGTTTGCGTCTATTTCCTTTCTCCCTAAGAGATAGAGCCAGAGCTTGGCTACAATCCCTACCGTTAAATTCCATAACGACATGGAATGAACTCAAGAAAGCGTTCCTTGCTAGATACTTCCCACCGAGCAAAACGGCACAACTCAGGAACCAAATCAGTTGCTTTAGGCAGTCAGACGGTGAGTCGCTTTTCGAAGCATGGGAGAGATATAAGGAATTAATGAGAGCTTGCCCACACCACGGATTAGAAAAGTGGTTAATAATTCATACCTTCTACAATGGTCTACTCTATAACACGAGAATGACCATTGATGCCGCTGCAGGAGGGGCTCTCATGAACAAACCATTTAATGACGCCTATGCCCTTATTGAAAACATGGCGCAAAACCACTACCAATTGGGGAGTGAACGCACTCAAATTGGGAAAACACAACCCAAAGCAGGAATGTACGAAGTTAGTAACCTTGACCACATGAATGCTAGAGTGGATGCGTTGTACCATAAGCTTGATAACCTGACCATCACTCCACCTACCCCTATAGCTGTTGTAGCACCTAACTGTGAGGTTTGCGGGACACCTGGACACACTCCTACTGAGTGTCATCTGTTAGTAGGGACATACCAGGCAAACTACGCGCATGGTAATCCATATGGACAAAGAAATCCTAATTTCTCATATAAGAATAACAATCCTACCTTTGCGCCCAGTCTTGCACCTGCAACACCCCCTAGTTGTCAAGGCCAAAGAGGAGCCCATGTTGCTCCTACTGCTCCCAAAAAAGTCAAACCTTGAGCTAATGATGGAAAACTTTGTCATTGCTCAGGCTCAGCAAAACAAAGACTTCCTGAACCAAAACATCCATACTAATGAGATGATTAAGCAGCTTGCATCTAAAGTTGACACATTGGCCACCCATAACAAAATGTTAGAAACGCAAATTGCACAAGTGGCCCAACAACGAGCAGTTGCGCCTTCGGGAACCTTCCCTGCGCAACCTCGACCAAACCCTAAAGGGGAGCTGAACGTTGTTACCCTGCGCAGTGGAAAAGAGTTAGAGAGCCCATGTGAGAAGAAAGGCGCTGAGATGGAGTCTGTGCCCACTAAGAGTGAGCAAATCCTAAAGAGAAAGGAGGTGGTGGAGGAAGAAAAAGAGAAACCATATGTACCTCCACCCCCTTACAAACCTCCGATCCCTTTCGCTCAGAGACTAGCTAAATCAAAGAGCGAGGGACAATTTAAGAAATTTATTGAGCTCTTGAAGAAGCTCCATGTTAATATCCCTTTCACAGAGGCCATTACTCAAATGCCCTCTTACGCCAAATTTCTAAAAGAAATTTTGACAAATAAGAGGAAAATCGATGACGATGATATTGTTGCACTCACTGAAGAGTGTAGCGCTATCATCCAGAATAAGATGCCACCCAAATTGAAAGATCCAGGGAGTTTTTCAATCCCTTGTGTTATTGGCAACTACGTCATCGATAAAGCGCTCAGTGATTTGGGTGCTAGTGTGAGTCTTTTGCCCCTTTCCGTCTGCGAGAGACTCAACCTAGGAGAGCTAAAATTGACCAGGATGTCCCTACAACTTGCCGATCGATCTTTCAAGTACCCGGTAGGAATACTAGAGGATGTACCATTGAGAATCGGCCAGTTGTACATTCCCACCGACTTTGTGGTGATGGACATCACTGAAGACTCATCTATCCCAATCCTCTTAGGAAGACCTTTCCTAGCTACGGCTGGTGCCATCATAGATGTAAAGAAAGGAAAACTTACCTTTGAGGTCGGGGATGAAAAAATTGAGTTCATCTTGTCAAAATTCATGAAAAACCCCTCCATCAACGACACGGCTTGATTAGTTGATATAATTGATGAATGCATTAAGGAGCATGCGTCAGGACCACCTCCCATTGAGGAAATGGACGTGTCCTTCACTGAAACTAAGGGAGACGAGGCAAGTTCCCATCAAGAAGAATTGGATGTAAATCCAATTCATCAAAATGAATGCCTCGCCCTTCTTCCCACTTCGACTCAAGAGAAGCCGAAATTCGAAATGAAAGAGCTACCCAAGAACCTTAGATATGAATTCCTAGGATTTAACCGACCAGTCATTGTAAGTGCTGACTTAGGAGAGACTGAAACTGAGAAACTAGTTGCTGTATTAAGAAAATACCCGGAAGCAATAGGGTACTCAATCGATGACCTCAAAGGTATTAGCCCTTCAATTTGTATGCATAAAATTTTACTCGAAGAGGACTACAAACCCTCTAGAGAACATCAAAGAAGGCTGAACCCGAACATGAGTGAGGTTGTTAAAAAGGAAGTACTGAAGCTTCTGGATGCAGGTGTGATATACCCTATCTCAGACAGCAAGTGGGTGAGTCCAGTTCATGTGGTACCAAAGAAAGGAGGAATGACAGTGGTGAAGAATGAGAAGGGAGAGTCTGTGGCCACACGTACGACCACTGGATGGCGCATGTGTATAGACTATAGGAAACTAAACAAAGCCACAAGGAAAGACCACTTCCCTCTCCCATTCATAGACCAAATGCTTGAGCGCCTAGCTAAGCATTCCTACTTCTGTTATCTTGATGGTTACTCAGGATTCTTTCAGATCCCTATCCACCCGAGTGACCAAGAAAAGACGACCTTCACGTGCCCTTATGGAAAGTTTGCCTATCGGCGAATGCCTTTCGGGCTATGCAATGCGCCCGCCACCTTTCAGAGATGTATGATGGCAATCTTTGGGGATTTCCTTGAGGATATCATGGAAGTCTTCATGGATGACTTTTCAGTATGCGGGTCAAGCTTTGAGGTTTGTCTGGCAAATTTGGAGAAAGTCCTTGAACGATGTGTGAAAGTTAACCTGGTACTAAATTGGGAAAAATGCCACTTCATGGTGAAAGAAGGCATAGTCCTCGGACATCTAGTGTCTGAACGAGGAATAGAGGTTGACAGAGCAAAGATTGAGGTGATTGAGAGGTTGATGCCTCCTACCACAGTAAAAGAAGTCCGAAGTTTTTTAGGTCACGCTGGTTTCTACCGGCGGTTCATTAAGGACTTCTCAAAAATCACTAAACCACTGACATGTCTTCTGATGAAGGATGCTGAGTTTATCTTTGATGAACAATGCCTAGAATCCTTCCAAAAGCTAAAGCAAGCGCTAATCTCTGCACCAATAATGCAGCCTCCAGACTGGAATCTTCCTTTTGAGATTATGTGCGATGTGAGCGACTATGCAGTTGGTGCTGTCTTAGGACAGCGAAAAGACAAAAAGATGCATGCGATCTATTACGCTAGCAGAACCCTTGATGATGCTCAAGTTAATTATGCAACTACTGAGAAAGAGCTTCTGGCCATTGTTTATGCTATGGACAAGTTTCGTTCCTACTTTGTTGGATCGAAAATTATAGTCTACACTGACCATGCAGCCATCAGGTATCTGCTTAGCAAGAAAGACGCAAAGCCTAGACTGATTCGGTGGATATTGCTACTACAAGAGTTTGATCTGGAGATCCGTGACAAGAAAGGAATGGAAAATGTAGTGGCAGACCACTTGTCTAGGCTGAGTGACGTGAAGCGAGAAGAGCTTCCCTTAGATGACTATTTCCCTGATGATAGACTGATAGCTTATGTACAGACGCAGGCACCTTGGTATGCTGACTTCGTCAATTACCTCGCTGCTGGGGTCTTGCCTCCTGACATGAACTATCAGCGGAAGAAAAAGTTCTTTCATGATCTAAAACAATACTATTGGGATGAGCCTCTCTTATTTAAAAGAGGCGCCGACGGTATCTTCCGTCGATGCATCCCTGAGGAGGAAGTGGAAAGCGTCCTTACCCATTGTCATACCTCACCCTATGGTGGGCATGCAAGCACGACCAAGACTGCCTATAAGATTCTCCAAGCTGGGCTATACTGGCCCAACCTCTTTAAGGATGCTCATGCGTTTGTTGCGAAGTGTGACCAGTGCCAGCGCACGGGAAACATTTCCAAAAGAAATGAAATGCCACTCAAGAGCATCCTAGAGGTTGAAATCTTCGACGTGTGGGGTGTAGACTTTATGGGACCTTTCCCATCCTCCATGGGTAACAAGTTCATACTCGTAGTGGTAGATTATGTGTCAAAATGGATAGAGGCCATTGCCTCTCCTACAAATGATACACGAGTAGTCATTAAGTTGTTCAAGAAAACCATCTTCCCTAGGTTTGGAATCCCCAGGTTAGTCATAAGTGACGGCGGATCTCACTTCATCTCAAAGCAATTTGAAAATCTTTTAAAGAAGTATGGAGTGAGGCATAGAGTTGCAACCCCTTATCATCCACAAACAAGCGGCCAGGTGGAAGTCTCTAATAGAGAAATCAAATCAATCCTAGAGAAAATTGTCTCGACCTCGAGAAAGGATTGGGCTGCCAAGCTTGATGATGCACTCTGGGCCTACAGAACCGCCTACAAAACACCTATCGGGACCACACCGTTCAAACTTGTCTATGGGAAGTCATGTCACCTTCCGGTGGAACTAGAACATAAAGCCTTTTGGGCTGTTAAAGCCCTTAACATGAATTATCAGGCTGCTGGAGGAAAAAGGGTGTTAGAATTGAATGAGCAGGAAGAACATAGGTTAGACGCCTACGAAAATGCCAAGATAATATAAAGAATGGACGAAAACATGGCATGATAGGCGCATAATTAGGAGAGATTTTAAAGAGGGGGAGCTTGTGTTACTGTTTAACTCCAGGTTGAAATTATTCCCTGGAAAGCTTCGCTCCCGTTGGTCTGGGCCGTTTCAGGTAAAAAGAGTAACGCCATCTGGCGTAGTTGAAGTTTGGAGTGAACCCATTGGCTTGTTTGTAGTAAATGGGCAAAGGTTGAAGCATTACGCTACCGGAGAGAATGTTGAGAAATGTGCTTGCTTCACCTTGATTGAACCTTGAGAAAGTGAGCGTTAAGGAGTCGAGCTACCGACATTAAATGAAGCGCTGCGTGGGAGGCAACCCATGGGTTTTAGTTTAGTTTAGTCAGCTAAATGAATAAAAAGATGAATCCAAGTTTATCAGCACCATAATCTACCCCCTCCCCCATATTTTCATGCTAACTTTCCTGCAGGTACACACCATTTCATGATCAGGCGTATGTACACGCCCCCTGCTGACCCCAACGACGATTAATCTGTTGGTAGTGTTTTTCCTTTTTTTTTATTTCATTGAGGTCAATGTCAGTTTTAAGTGTGGGCGAGGAATTTCCCACCTTAACAGTCTAATTTTAAATTTTTGAGTCAATAAAATGTGTGTTTTTGCTTTGTTGTTTAATTCTCCCGCTTCTTGAACCAATAAATATTGTGTCATAATTTCAAATTTTCTGCTTCTCAAATTTAAGGCTGAGTTTGATGATGATTATGTGCATGAAAACACCTTCTGCTTTTTGAGTTTTACTAAACCCACATCAGTTTCATTGTGAACCCTTCTCTCTGAGAAATTCACAAAGTTGCAGTCTTTGAGTAAGTGTGTAGATTGGTATTTTAAGGAACGTAGTGTCTAACTTTAGGTGGTAAAATTTGTCTTCAAAATTTCAAACAAAAAGTAGTATAAGTTAGTGTGGGGAATAAAAGTAAATGGTCAAAATAAGGTGTAAATAAAAGGGGTCAGAGCACAAAAATATGAGCCATTGACTTCGGTTGGTATGACTCACCATCACTAACTTCCCGGGGATGATATGGTTACCCTCAAAAATAAAAATAAAAACGCTTCTGCAGTTCCCCATAAGCTAAGCGAATAAACACCACGAAGACTAAAATGGCCAAAGAAAAAAATTCCCACCTAGTTTATATGAAATGGAAGTGAAATTTTGTCGATGAGTTTACTTTTAAAGTTAAAACATATTTTCTTCATAATGCTCTTTTTACACAGGAGCAATAAAAGGGCTGGACTTCACACACACACACACACACTCACTTGAAACTGTTGTTGGGTTGATATGGTTCACGAAAAGCACCTAGGTTGTGATAAGCGTGCCCTGAGAACGAAGCCTTGAAAAAAAAATGCAATGAATTTTTGGTTGATTATGTCTTTTCTAAATTGTGTTGCTGACGTCTCTTGCCTTTTGCTTGAGGACAAGCAATGGTTCAAGTGTGGGGGAGTTTGATAACACGCAAAATACACTGTCTAAGTAACTTAATTTTTTATTTGTTTTAGGGTCATTTGTTGTGTTTTGCATGATATCTGCTGGTATTTTGATGTGTTTTAGGAACCTAGGGTGTAGAAAGCAAAAATGAAGAAAAACGGTAAAAAAGGAAAAAAGGATAAAAAAGTCCACAAGTCAAATGGGAAGTCAACACCTATAGTCAGATTGAAGAATTCCTCTCCACTTTCAGAAGCAGTTACCTCCACTTCCTCCATGTTCTCCACCTCTTGGGACACTATCAGAAGCACTACTGATGAATTTGTTGCCTATAAATAGACCTTGAAGAATCAGTTTTTAGGGGATCCAATTGGGAAACCTTTTGCTACCGTATATTATTATAAGCTTTACAACCTTTATTTTATGCAAATTCATTAAGTATTCAGCCATTACTAGTTCTATTATTTTTGCTTGCTGCTGTCATGTAACTGTTCAAATCCAATTGTCGATTTATGATCTAGTTCCATATTGTTCTTTTATTTTCCATCGCTTATGTTATATTGTTGGATTCCCATTCATTCAATTCCATATTCCATATTGTTGCGCCTAAACAAGTTATTATACCATTCAATTCCAATTCCTGTTGCTGCTGCCACTCTCATTTATATTGCTGATTGTTTCTCTGTTGCCGTGGCCAATCCTCTTGATTAAAGTTGCCATCTGATAACAGGTTCGGTCCCTTTTAATTCTTCTTATATGAATTCATTAAAGTCAAATTTTGTGTATAATTTAATTATGTCTGAGTAGATTTATATAGAGTCCGGAGTATGATGAACGTTGTACCAATGGTACTCTGTTAAGTTGTATGATTAGAAATTGTAACTGGAATTATTTTTAAGTCTGAAAATTCTGATTTTTAACGATAAATATTTACAGTGAAAGCTGGAATAACGCGATACCGGTCTCATGTCGAAAGAGTGAAACTTGTATCTGTCAGTAGAATTTTCAGGAATTAACTTTAAAATTCAGCGAAAACGTTCTCTTTAATTAATTTAGAAATTACAAATTTCCAAAAAAATATTTTAAAATTGTAACTGTGCATTCGAATAGATTACAAAATCAAAACTCGGTGTCGTGCACGCGAAAGCTGGCGACTCCTTTAATTTAATCCTTTTTACTAGCGAAAATATTTTCCTGTTATAATAATGAAATACAACTTAACAAGTATTCACGGTCGACGCGAATTATATTCCGGTCTCTCATCATTAAAAGTAATTAAAAACAATTTATTTTCCCAATTTTGCAACCAAACTAATTAGCATCGCCTTAGATAAACAACGTGACAATAGATAACGGTACTTGACATTGGTCTCTGTGGGATTCGACATCTTTTATACTAAAAGCGATATTTCCGTGCACTTGCGGTCCTATCAAAGAGTCATCCTCATCTGTCTCATCTCCAACACCATTGCATTTACTACTCCCACTCCATTTGAAATACCAAAATAAAAGAAAAATAATATATGTTTTAAAACAATTATTTTGACATTTTCAAAAGTAGTTAACATCGTATATTTTGTGGTTAATTTAGTTGTGAAATTGGTTAATAATACAACTTAGTTTTTGTGTTACAAAAATTATCCTCTATGATAAAAAAAATATTTTAAAAAATAAAAAGAATGGCCAAAAAAACGACTCTTCACCATATTTATACGTGAACAATGCAAGTGCCACCGTATATTGTGTACTTGGTGTGTCAAAAATCAAAATAGCATTTCTAAACCGAAATGCAATGAGAGAGAAAATATATAATAGAATATACAATAAAACAGGATAATTTATACATTACACTCGAAAATTTGAGTGTACTGATACATACGGTCTGTAAATTAATAGCTAAATGAGTCTGTAAAATATTTTTTTTTTATTCTGAATTTTTATAACTAATAATAGGAAATATTGATTATCCTTTTTACTATAAAATGCAAAAATTTAGCATGGTTATTATAAACAATGAAATGATGTTTTTTCTTATGAAATGATATTTTCTAAAATATAATAGTCGACAAATCACTCTTTATTTCATATAAATGATCGTTAATTTATTGATTTATAAGACAAGTGTACCATAACTTTAATTTATGAAGTGTGCCGTAGAAGTTCTTATAAAACAACAAGAGGAAATTAATTATACATGAAACCAAAAAAAAAAACGGGATCGACACGATCTTCATCTTCAAATCTTGTATATTTAATCGGAAAAATAAAAACTAAAAACACTTTTGGAGACAAGTTGTAACACATTCTTCTCATTTTTAAATTAATTTGACTTTTAAATGTTTTGTTTTGTCTAGTACAGGTAAAAACGAAGGGACGATCAAAGAAATATTTAATTTCATTACGTGAATTAAATTAAACATGATCAAATGCTAGGAAAAACTAAAACACGTTTAATTTATAACAAGTTGGTACGTAACATTACTTTTATTATGCGAATGAAAAACTAACACACGTTTCACTTATAAGTACATAACAAGATAAATGATTTATTTCGTTAAGTGACTTGAAATAGATATTATGAATATTATATATTGAAAAAACTAAGGCTTCGCATTAGGAACCAGATCATGGATTTGGACCGGTAGGAACTTGCCTTTTGATCCCATGATTGACACTATTATCATTTGAACTTTCCACAGCAGGAACTGGATCAGGAGATTGTGCTGAGTTAGGACCTGTAGGAACTTTCCTTTTGATTTCACGAATGAAATTGTAATAAGTTGGCATGGCCATAACAGGAACTGGATCAGGAGATTGTGCTGAGTTAGGACCTGTAGGAACTTTCCTTTTGATTTCACGAATGAAATTGTAATAAGTTGGCATGGCCATAACAGGAACTGGATCAGGAGATTGTGCTGAGTTAGGACCTGTTGGTACTTTTCTTTTGATGTTATAACTTGTCGGACGATCACCGACAACAAGAGAAATGAACAAGAGAGACATTACAACAACCAAATAAACTTTATGAATTCCCATCTCTTGAGTTTGAGTTTTGAGTTTGATGTATACAAAGACCATGCACCTATAAATAATCTATTAGTAATTATAATTAATAATTAATAATTAGGTATAATCCTTTGATTCTTAGTTTTTTTGCTGACATGCTATTTTTTCAAGTATTCTCATGTTATTTATGAAAATGGTCAACCGTCAACGGTCAATTATACTTATGATTATACCTTAAATGTTCGATGAAAATAATTCTAATTGTTTTTTGAAATAAAAATAATTCTAATTTGTATACCTTAATATTCGGTCTTAATTACAAGAAAATCATATTAAAATATATCAAAACTATTTTTTTTCACGAAAGGATCAAAACTATTAAATGGTCAATAGTCATTTTAGGAAATAATGGTGAATGACCGTTAAATTAGAATGCAGTTAAGTGTGACGACGGTTAACAAATTTCAGCCTTGATCATTTTAATCCTTTTCCATTATTTTGATTTAATATAATCCTTTATTTATATCATTTAAATTAATTAATTTTTATTATAATTTCATGAATCAAAGATTATGTTGATGGCCTTAGAATGTTGCCACACAAGCCAATTCTTGTAAGATCAATGAGAGGACTTTGCTAAAAGCTTCACATGTATTATTAATACATGTATTATTGATAGGTATCAAATAATTAATAGATATCTATACGCACTCATTCACTTTAATCTAACAGCTCTTTAAAAAATTACTATATGGATGGGCTTCGGCCCTCTTTGTAATAAAAAAAAATTACTACATTGATTGTACTAATAAATTTATATCATTGCATTTAAAAAATAATTAATTTGTTTGCACAAAATTTTTTTACAAACTTTTTAATAATTTAAAAATTGAGTAAATAGTCACTTTGGTCCCTGACTCAGGATTAAATATAAAGTTGTCCCTGAATGTGCAGTTTCATTATCAGTTTAGTCCCTGACGTTAAAAACTTATGTTAACTGATGAGGTGACGTGCATGAGGTGTCACAAGGACTAAAGTGAAAGTAGAAAATGGTCACTTTGGTCCCTGAACCAAAAATCAATATCCTCAAATTGAATCTCAAATCACTAAATCCCGAATTTAATCTCGAAATCCCTAAATTTCATCTAATTCCCTCTTTTGTTCAAAATCAATTTCTTTTTTTGTTGTTGTTAATTCTCTGGATTGACTAAATTCTAATGTTTATAAGAAATCACCGTATTTTACTCCTCAACTCCAAAAAGTATAATCTTTCCCTCATTCTATAATGTAAGTGCAGTGAAGCTGATTTGTATGTTTCTACATGCATGTTTTGGACGCTCTGCGAAAGCTTCAGACTCTGAACCTTCAGAAGCTGACTTCAGAGTCTGAAGGTTCAGACGCAGGGATCGCAGAGCGACGCTCAGGGTCGCAAAGCGAACCTGCCCAGAATGACATTTTTTATTGTAAACAACAGTACCTTGCCAATGATCTTTGATATGCTTTGGGGTAGTGATATACAAGAACCTTCAAGGATTAATCTAGGTTAAAGATATGTATCATACCAGAGTGATGGGTATTTTATCCGTAGAAGTTCAAGTAAGAACAAGAGTTGTTATAGATGGGTTTACAAGCCCTAAGCATGACACATGATAACGATGTGTCTAGATCCTGTGATAGGATAACAAGTTGATGTACTCAATTAAGTGTACGAAAGTACAAGGAATGTTTCAACATTCAAAGCTTCAGATAAGCTTAAGGGGTTCAGTTTCCCAACATGTTTAAGTGGCTTATGAGAACGATAAGCGTAGAACCTTATATTATAGGTTAAGTATCACATGATTAATTATGTGATGAATGCATCAGATATGCATAGGTTCAGAATGATGTATTAGATGTACACATGAATTAAGATTTTGTTTGACGTGTCCAGCAGGCTCCGGATTATGCCGAATGGGACTTCACCGAGAGGGTTGTCCACACGTGAGGTTATAAGTTATATTTATATACATAAAGAATATGCTAATATGTTAAGTCGTGACTCTATGACTCCCCGCTAGTAGTGGAGTTAAGGTACCCCGTTAGTAGTGGTTAGGCGTTCTTCGGATGTAAGTCCTACACGGCAAAGATTAAGTTAAGTCGTGATTCTCAGACTCCCCGTTAGTAGTGGAGTCGAGGTTCCCCGTTAGTAGTGGACAGGCATTGTTTCTATGTAAGTCCTACACGACGATAAGAGAAGTCCAGTGTTAGCCTTAGATAGGAATTTCACCGGTATGAGGGGAGATGTACTTCGGGGTTACTCCACCCGGATGCACTCCATAAAATGAACCAAGATAAGTAAATGTATGTTCAACCCTAACTTACTAACTTTATGTTGAGCAAGATGTATATGTATTTATTACATAAGTTTATGGCAAGTACTGTTCAGATAACAATTATCAGAAAGTGATCATAGGATGTCCCAGATCACTAGCTATGAGATTATGTTATGATTATGAAAGAGATATGCAGTGATCCTAGTTTTTCCCTCGATCACTAAGTTATCAGGTTATAGTCTAGTTCTTATGACTATACAGTTATCAGTTTCAGGCAGGTGTAATCCCTTATGGGAAAGGTTAAGACATGGCGATCATAGCAATCCCCGAGATTGCCGAGAGTTAGTGCATGGCGACCCTAGGTCTCCCCGAGGTTGCCAACAGTGGGTTGGGTGGAACTCACTGAGACATTATGTCTCATCCCTTTCCTTCTGATGTAGGTTCACAGGTTGCACGCAGCAAAGGTAAGGAGAAAGCTTTGGACTGATCATGCTGGCTTTCTAGTTTTCAGTTTATCTTGTATTCAGATGTTGTGTTATGATGTATAATACCAGAGATGTTTTGTATTACCAGTTGGATGTATTAATACATTATGTTATGTATATTATTCAGTCAAACTTTTTTTGTATTGTAAATTAATGCATACAGTACGAAATTTAATACTTGTAAAAGATCCTAGGCAATTTTTATATGGGTGTTACAAGATGGCAAACCATGTAGGTACTTTTATTTTTTAAATATTTTTTATTGATAATAAAAAAAGCCCAGAATTCTTATGAACATTCATCTTCTTTATCTTCGTCATTTTTTTAATTAAAAAAATCATCCAAATACACCTTAAAATTGCATGATCTTTGAGTTTTATTTACTTCCATATTCTTTTAAACTCCAAAATCACAATCACAAATCTTATTAAACCCCAAATTTAGTATTTGCCAATTTCATCTTTTATGAGACTACTTAGTCCTTCAGGAATTTATTCTGAGATTGGCTAATATGATTGAATCTGTCTTGGGAGAGATACCAGTTGTGGATAGTAAAAGGTTGTTTCGGTTTGAGGGAGATCAGTTGTGGGTAGTAATGGGTTGTTTCAATTTGAGGGAGATCAGTCATGGGTAGTAGTTGGTTGCTTTGGTTTTGAGAGAGATTTAGCAACAACACAATTGAAACACCAACACTCACATCCAAAAACAAAAGCAAAGACACAAGAAAAAGGAAACAGTAGATCAAGTGCCTAAAAACAATTCTATGAAGGCTGAAGCACTACAAGAAATAATTCCACTCAAACTAAATATCAATTGACAAATGTGAAGTAACTAATAATTCAATAATGAACACAGTGACGGATCCAAAAGTTTTGATTTCGGGGGTAAGATTTTATATGATAAATATTCATACAAAATTTTTAGCAATGCAAAAGTGATAAAATAATAACATTATTATCACTAAACAAAATACTTGACATTATAAACATTATACTGTTATATATTGGAAAAATCAAAGACTCGTTAACATCTACAAATTAAAATTGTTACGTGTCTTTATATTTAAAAAGTATGGTAAATATCTTTTAAAATTTCATCTCAAATGCATTTACACATTTGATTTTATAAAATTCATGAAAAAATTCTCTTTTTATAGTATAAATTTCCATTTAATGGGGGCAATCTATTATTTTAAGAGGGGAAAATAGCTAAAATATCAAAGATTTAACAAATAATATAGAAAAAATAGTGGTGCCCCCAATTTACTCTAGGTACATCCGTCCCTGATTGAACACGACATTCACTATTGAATCGATTTGTACAATCAATATTAACGCACAACATTGTAAATTGAATACAATCACAAATCAAACATATTCTTAAAACAATAAATCGCTAACAACAAGAATAGACAATGATTTGACCAATGACTACATCACAAAAAAGGTTCCGAGAAAATAAAAGATAGAGAAAAGAAGAGAAACATCGTGATTTATATAGGTTCCCCAGTCATCCTGGATATGGGGTAAATTCTCTCTTGATGGACGATGTAATATCCCGCTTAGATGTAACAGTTATCAGTGTTAGAAGTTTATTATGCAAGCATGGCAATTTGGTAAATAAGTGGGAATGGAGGAATATTTAAATAAAAGGGAACAAGATATTTTCTTTATATCTTCTCTCCCTTCACTCTCCCAAAAACAGATTTCTCTCCTTCCCCTCCCTCAAACTCACGCCTCCTCACTCTAGCCTTCACCCACCAAGCCTTCATCCTCAATCTTGAGAGATTTATGCAAGCAAGCTCAAGTTTTGGAAGTTAGAACAAGAGAAATAAGAAGAGAAGCAAGGGAGAAACAAGGAGATAAGCTAGGGATTAAAGTTCAGAATTTTAACAAGCACCAATCAAGGCATAGGTGAGCTCCCTAGGGTTTTAGAACCCGTTATGAGTAAGTTTGAGAGTTATTTATATTTTGAGCAATTTTAGAAAAAATGTCCTAATCTATGTTATTTGCTAATTCCTTGTTCCAACTATGTTTAAACTGTTTATATGCTTAAGAAAATCCTTTTTATACCTTTGGGGAAGCTTGGGTGTGTTAGAATGGTTTGGAATGATGAAAATTGCATTTTCTGGGTTTTCTGGACCTGTCATGGTCGCTACAGCGAGCTGGAGCTCGCTACAGCGACCATGCAGGATTTTGTTCTGCCTACGGTCGCCACAAGCGACCAGGCCATCGCTTCAATCGACCAGCCCCATAACAGCCATGACAGCTTAGCTGTTTTGGGTGTTCTGGAGCGCGTAGACATGGTTTTTCGCATCCGATTTCTCCATAAACATTTTAGAAACAATAACTACCCTTCTAACTCATTCAAGAGGCTCCCAAAAAGGATGAAATTATAGGGAACAAGGATTATGCAATAACATTATAAATGTTATGAATTGTTTAAGGTTGTGAGATCAAAGTCTAGATGAATACAGGAATGTTTCCAGTAACTAGGCAGCGGCTTATGAGAACGATAAGCCTATGACAATAGGTTCATATGATAAGTATTGGGAGATTGATTCCCTAAGAAATGCATTGAATATGCAAAAGCTCATAGTAAAGTATTAGACGTACTTTTAAGAACTTAAGATAAGAATTAATGAGAATGAGAATGCACTCAATTAAGTGTGCGTAAGCACAAGAATGATCCAATGATCATAGTTAAGAGCCTTTTTATAGGTTAAGCATTTAAGAATGATTACTTAACGAATGCATTAGATATGCACCAGAATATGAAACGTATTAGATATACATATGAACTTAAGTTAGGAATTTAATGATAAAGATTATACGTGTTCATCAGACTTCGGATTATGCTGGATGGGATTTCTCCGAAAGGGCTATCCACACGTAAGTTATAAGACTATGTTAAACGTGTCCAGCAGGCTCCGGGATACGCCGGATGGGACTTCTCCGAGAGGATTGTCCACACGTATGTTAAAAGATTAAGCATGTTCAGCAGACTCCGGGATACGCCGGATGGGACTTCTCTGAGAGGGTTGTCTACATGCAAAGTTAAGTTGTGTTCAGCAGACTCCGGGATTCGCCGGATGGGACTTCATCGAGAGAGTTGTCCACACAACGATAAGAGGAGTCCGGTGTTAGCCTGATATGATAGGAGTTTCACCGGTATGATGGGAGATGTACTTCGGGGTTACTCCACCCGGATGCACTCCGTAAAATGAACCAAGATAATGATTGTTTGTTCAACGCTAACTTCTAACTTAATGTTATAAGAAAGATGAATATGAATATGTATACGTATTATGTACTAAGAGTTAAGACAAAGTAGTCATTAGACATCAGCAAGTGATCATAGATTTTCCCCTCGATCACTAAGCATAAGGTTATGTATATGATAAGTATAAGATGAGATAAAGACAAGTAGCGATCCTAAGTTTCCCCCTTGATCGCGAAATAAGTAGAGAATGACGGCGATCGTAGGTATCCCCAAGATTGCCAAGAGTAGGCACGGCGACCCTAGGTTTCCCCCGTGGTTGCCAACAGTAGGTTGGGCTGGAGCTCACTGAGACTTTATGTCTCATCCCAATCCTTCTGGTGCAGGTTTACAGGTTAGCAAGATGTTCATGAAGATATTCTTCAGGAAGTCGCTGGATGGAGTGCAGTTGCTCGTCATGGACCAGCTCAGGGGGGTTGTCGGATTTTATATGCATATGAGAGTGTAATTGTAAATGATATTTGGATATTTGTATAAACGAGCCAATTGTACTCATTCAGTAGTTTTGTATGTATTATTATTATTATTGAAAATTTTAATGTATCCGGTATCAGACTAATACACATGCTAAATATTCTAGATAATTTAGTATGGGTGTTACAGACGAATCCACCATAGTTTATTTATACTATTTCACTTTGTTGAAGAGGCATAAAAGTGCTACAAGGTTTTTGTTACAAGTAATTTTCCACAATACACCAACCTTTACTACTCAAAGAAGTAATGTCTTAGACCTACTCTAAAAAGATCGCCTTAAATTTTGATCAATCGACGAATTTAGAACTTGATAAGTGCCATTTTTTGTGTTGTTTTACCAATTTATTTTTGGCACTTATAAACTTACTTTACAAGTAACATAAAGACACCCCTCCCAAAAAAAACATGTAAATATGAAGTCATTATACTTATAATATCAATTCAGCTACTTTTACCCATTTCCCTTCCTTTTTGTAAGTATTTTGAGTTAATTTGCTAATGAAAATAAAAAGAGCAAAGATTCTGAGTTTAAGTAATTCTGGTAAACAAGCCAAAACAATCCAAAAGTGAGTCGAGGCAGAAAGTTAAAAAATTGACACTATTCAGGATCCTGTCAAATCCGTTGGGCGAGCAGAAATCTGCTAAGCAGATTTATAAATTATGTCAAATCCGCTGAGCAAGTAGAAATCTACCAAGTGGATTTAGAAATCTTGTCATATCCACTGAGCAGGCAAAAATCCACTGCGTGAATTGAAGGCAGCTTAAAAGGAGGTTTATGAGCAGGAAAAGGCTTAATCTTGAGAAAGATTAACTCGCTAAGTGAATTTTTGCTCACTAAGCAAATTTTCACTTTCTAGACTCTGTAAAAAGAGGCACATATCTAATTTTTTAGGGAGATCACAACAAAATATAGACCCATGGAAAGAATTCCATAAACCAAGAAATGAGGAGAGGGTGATATATAGGAGAGAGTTACGACGAAGGAGAACAAGGAATCGGCTTCGATGTCAAACCTTATTTTTTCTTGTTTCTTATTGTAAAGTTATGTGTAACTAATCCTCTTCATTGACATAAGCTTAATCAAATTCTTGCTGTGTTGAATTGCAAGAAAAATCCCACAAGATATTGGAGGAGAAAAGAAACCTTCTTATATCCTTTAGAATCTTGAGCTACCTCAAATTCCTCGAGAGAAACACACCATTGCATAACCTTAGAGTATCCCCTTAATCAATGAAACAATCTTGAAGAAATTGTTTTTACAAATCTTTTTGAGAGAAAAAGAGTAAAGGGGAAAGTAATTAATGATTTTAGTAATTAAAAAAATGAGAGAAAATTATATTTATAGGTTGAGGGTTTTGAAACACTTTGTGACTGAAATTTGTAAAAATACAGTGTAAATCGTTTCGTATAAAGCTTCAGTCGATTCACAAGGTCAAGAACACGTCCTGGTTTATTTAAGAATGATCTCATTGAGATGACTAATGAACCGATTCATCGTCATCCGATTGATGGATGAATGGATTCATCATACCTCTTTATAAGAAATGAATCGATTAAAAAATGAATCATATCTTTCTGTTTCATTGAATCGATTCAAATTGTTTCACATGACATCTGAATCGATTCGTGCGTGTAAAAATCATTAAAAATTAGTTGAAAATTACATTGTGACCTCCAACTTTGTAAAATATAATTTCCACCTTAAATTAGGTTAGCACAGGTTTTATGCAATGATGCAAAGTATGTATGTGTAAGAGATAATGAGTCATAGAGTAGAGGGACACAATACAAATCTAAGACTATTATCATTTGCATAAAAAGACATCAATCAAAACATAGGCTAACATAGAGACAAATGAACTACAAATTCCCCTTTTTTGATGTTATCTACCAATGAAGTTTTAAAGCCAAGCTCCCCCTAAATTTGTGCCTTGTCTTTAAGCATCTTTGTGCGCATAAAACTTCGGTCTATCGTCCCCCTTTGACATTAGCACAACGAGCCAAAATATGTAGCATACAAGGACAAGACGTGCAACTAAACAAATTATGTTGCAAAAAAATCCAAAAATCAACATAGAAAAGGATACCAAGGTACAATACAAATGCACCATAAGTCATGCACCAAATTAACATATGGCAAACAAACAATATCCAAATATGCAAAAAATATCAAGTAGATAGAAAAGAAGATGCAATAAAACATAAGTCGGGGCAATTTGTGTAGTATGAGTTGGGTGACAAGTTGAAGACATTATTTGTTAATTCGATCCTTTGCATGGATGGCTCCATCCTTGTGAATCTCTCATCTTAGGTATCAAATCAAACCTTCTTTCCATAAACAGACGCATCTCACCAAGGGAATCAATAACTACTTGCATACCTGTCGGAGGTCCATAGTAAGAGTCATCCTCATCTGTCTCATCTCCAACACCATTGCATTTACTACTCCCACTCCATTTGAAATACCAAAATAAGAGAAAAATAATATATGTTTTAAAACAATTATTTTGACATTTTCAAAAGTAGTTAACATCGTATATTTTGTGGTTAATTTAGTTGTGAAATTGGTTAATAATACAACTTAGTTTTTGTGTTACAAAAATTATCCTCTATGATAAAAAAATATTTTAAAAAATAAAAAGAAATGGCAAAAAAAAAGACTGTTCACCATATTTCACTACAAAAAACGCGCTTGATTGTGGGGGTTATTTTAAGGAGGTTTTAAAAAACCCCCGCAAATTAGTCGAAATTTAACAAATGGTTATTAATCTGCGGCGGTTTAAAACCCCCTCAAAATTAAAGCAATTTTTCCACTATTTTTCACTCATCCCGCTTGTGCGCCCGCTTATTTTTTCATTTCCCCCTCTTTTATTTTATTTCATTAAAAAAAATCCTTATCCTTCTCTCTTTCTCACTTTCTCTCCTCTCTTTCTCACTTTCCCTGCCGTCGCCTGGTATGTCGCTGCCAACTCTTATCCATTAATAACCACAACGAAACTCCTTCAACTTGGTCGCCTGGTATCTTTGAAACCTCTTTGCTTGCAGAGGCAGGAGTTTCTCTCATAGAGCGCTTCGCGAAAGAATCGTGTGGCGCGGTGGTAAAGGGGTTAAAGGGCAGAAAGATTAGTTCAAGTTTCTTCCGCTTCATCTCCTCTGATACTTGTTCTGCGTGCCACTTACAAAGGTAGGTATTTTTCTTCTTTTTCCATACATCAATTTGTTCTATCATTTTGGAATTAAGGTTTAATCAAATTGTCATGCCTTGTTTTTGATTTGTATAACGATTTGTATGTTTCTAATTTGTGATTTTAAATTTTAGGGTTTCTAATTTGGGGAATTTGATTTATGTGCTCCTTCAAATTTGATTTGCCAATGTGTGATTTTGGAATTTAGAATCAGAACCAGGATTTTTGAATCTCACTGCACAAGTTATTTTTTAATTTGTTCTCTGTGACAAGTGTAGAGATTAGATATATCTGAGCTATGAAAAGTGAAAAACCATTGCTTTTGTTATTTGTGTTTTGTTTATGATTTCTACGTAGTTGATAAAAAAATGATTTGAAAATGTGGTGTGTGGAGTTTGGTTATTGTTTAGGGTTTATTGCTGTTTGATTTTTGAGAAATGGATTGTTGGAATTGTTATTTTCAGGTACATTGTTTGCTGGACAAGAATAGTTTGCTATCTTCTGAGCAGTATCAACTCCATAGTTTGCTATCTTCTGAGTGGTGTCATTGGCATATTCAGAAGCTTCTTTGGTTTTCTAAGCAACATCTCCTGCAAAGTCTTTAGACTTGTATGCTGCATCATTGTCATACTCTCTAGTATTGTGAGCAGCATCACCTGCATAGTCTCTTGACTTGTATGCTGTATCATCATAATAGTCTTTAGCTTTTGGTGCAGCATCACCAGCATAGTCTTTGGTCATATATGTTGCATCTTTGGTCTTCTCTGCAGCATCACTTGCATAGTCTTTAGATTTGTATGCTGCATCATTGGCATATTCTCTTGTCTTTTTTGAGTGGTGTCGTTCTCTTTTATGTTGTATGTGGGATGTTTTCATGTGTTTTTCTATCTCTACATTGTCCATGAATATTAAATTTTTCTTTCAGCTTGGAGTAGATACAATTCCAGTCCTCGTTGGCCCAGTAACATACTTTTTTCTCGCCAAGCCTGCTAACGGTGTTGATCCATCCTTTAATCTTCTTTCTCTCCTCCGAAAAGTCATTGCAGTATACAAGTAAGAATCTAAGTTGTGGAGAATGGTTAATAATTTACGCTTTATGTTTATTGGCCTGTCTAGATGTCTTACTTGAGTTTATCTTGCTCACAGTTTTGTGATTTTTTTGTTGAAATCTACGTGTGTTTGATGTTGTCGTATGCGTAGAATAAGAAATTTAACTGAATTTTTAACGTTGATTATGGATTTGATTTTTGATCTTGCTCATTTTTGTGCTTGATAGATGAAGTAACAGTGTAATTCTAGTTTTGCTTTGCTTTGTGTATTTGTTTTTGATTTGTGATCTGAAGTTTTGAATCCATTCACTTCACACGAATTTGAAGTTTTAAAGTTTTGTGTCTAAATTATATTTTACAATGTTTTGTGTTGAGAATTAGTGGTGAATATAGTGTTTCAACATGTCAGTGTTTAAATGGATAAAAAGTGGACATAAGATCTGTTGTTGTTTTTGGTAAAAATTTAAACTTCATATAACCATTGATGTTAAGTTCATTATGTAATTTTGTTTGGCAATATTTTGAACCAAGAGATTGAGAATATGTAAGCATCCATGTCATGTTCAGAAGCTTCATAGATAGAGGCTATGGTTTCCTTAGCTGCATTTACTATGTTACTTGCTTTCTCTGTTGTTGTGTCCTTCACTTTTTAGCCTTCTCTGCACGGTATTCCCTTGTCCATGATCATCACAATCAATCCTCAACATAACTACCTCTACCTATTTTCATACATTAGCCATTTCATACATTATCCATTTCATTTTCTTAAACAAAAATATATATTCCATGTGTATTTTCCTTGGCATGTTTGGCAAAATGTTTTATTGATTTTTTTTGTCGAACAATAACCAAGATTGCTTTAAGTACTTTTAGTTAATAGACTTTTCTATTATCATTATAGCAACAAAGTGCTAACAAAATATTTCTCAAATTTAGATATTGAAGATGATGAGGATAAATCTAGTGAGAGGGTTAATGAAGGTTGTAACAATGAGGAGAATAGAAATTTTTGGGACAACCAACTTCAGCTTTTGCAGGTAATTAATCAATTAGTTCATGGTCTATATGTATTAATTGAGTTTATATTTTCTTAATTATAAATCTTGATATATTAGCATGTTTGCAACAAAAAGTAATTTAGTTGCAGCTACATCTTGACTATTCTACATTCTTATATCATGTATGTCTCAATGAATTGATGTTTTATAATTTGAGATCTGGAAATTAAATGCAGATCAAATATTAAATTTTTAAATAAAGATAAGATTATGTTATGTGTAGAATAGGAATTAATTGGACAAAAAGATTGTCTTAATTTGTTTGTTTTCCTCGTTAAGCATTTGAGGTTTAACTTTGAGAGGTGTTAGTTTTGTGTTGTGTTGACCCAAATTGGTTTTGATTTTGTGCAGACAAACCTATATAGAACAAGTTCTGTTGAAATGAGCATAAGGAATGCAACGAAAGAAGCAATTGAGGAGATAGATAGATCAAAATTAGAGTGTAGTTGTAGTAGACAGAGTGGTGCAGCCAGATCATGTCCAAACTGTTTTATGAGACAAGTCTCTAGCCAGCTTCAAAATGCTGGTTTTAACAGTGCAATTTGTAATACCAAATGGACAAGCTCACATAATCTTCCATCAGGTAATTTGATTTAATTATTAATTTTTACACTTTAAACAATCATTCAATTTATAATATGATATAATATTTCTTACCCAGGAATCATAGTAACAAGTTTCCGTGACTTGTAACTTGGATGCAAAACCATTTCGTCTCCGTGATAGTAACAAGTTTTGTTTTATGGGTCATCGTCGTTTTCTGCCCAGGAATCATAGATTTAGACTGATGAAGTAGCTAGCTTCTTTGGTCCATCAAATGTAAGTTCTGTTATGAATGTTTCATCACATGCTATACTGTATACATCTTGATCGGTTTCAAATTCTATGCATAGCTGCACATTCCATAAACACAAGAACCTCTATTGTCGCACTTGTTACCACATTTCCCACAATGCTTCTTGTTACTCCTAGGATTCACACATTTACCTTCACAACATATCTTTGGAAAGCTACATTTCTTTCCACACCTCCCACAATTAACCATGTCTGTGGTAAAATTGACACATTTGTTGTTGCAACAATCAGGGCCTGCGCTACCTTTGATATGGCAAATCTTGTCAAATATTTTAACTAATGAAGTGTTTTCTTTTTTAATTTCAGTCTTCAGATCTTGCAAGTGAGCCTAATTCGCCTTTGAACGGAAGAGGATCATGTGGTGGAAGCAACATCTGATGTTTTTTAGATTATATATAATGGTAGAACTAGAGATATTGACTCTATGTTTTGTTATGATGATATCCCTTTTAGAGGAAGACATATTTTATGTTATTATTAATTATGTTTTGTATTGTCACAATGTCACAATTGATATTAGATTATATATGGGTATTTTGGACTACAATATTTAAGTTATTGACCATATTTATTTTTGAATTGAGTCATGTATTGATAAAATTTAAATCTTACAATACCATTAAATTGCAATTAAAAATAAGTGTAGCTTAGATAAAGAAAAAAAAAATTATATCATTTTATTAGAGGAGGTTAAAAACTCCCAGAAAACAAACAAAAAGGAAATTTAAAAAAAAAACAATGTATCTAAGGAGGTTAAAAACTCCCACAAATAAAACACTCATATTGCGGAGGTTTTTGATATGAATACCAGGGGTCGCAAAAAACCTCCGCAGATAATTTGTGGGATTAGTATAAGCGGGAATTTTCAAAACTCCCGCAAAACATCCTGCGGAGGTTAAAAACCGCCGCAATATAGAAAAAAAAACCGCCGCAATCCATGTGCGTTTTTTGTAGTGTTTATACGTAAACAATGCAAGTGCCACCGTATATTGTGTACTTGGTGTGTCAAAAATCAATATAGCATTTCTAAACCGAAATGCAATGAGAGAGAAAATATAGAATATAATATACAATAAAACAGGATAATTTATACATTACACTCGAAAATTTGAGTGTACTGATACATATGGTCTGTAAATTAATAGCTAAATGAGTCTGTAAAATAATTTTTTTTTATTCTGAATTTTTATAACTAATAATAGGAAATATTGATTATCCTTTTTACTATAAAATGCAAAAATTTAGCATGGTTATTATAAACAATGAAATGATATTTTTTCTTATGAAATAATATTTTCTAAAATATAATAGTCGACAAATCACTCTTTATTTCATATAAATGATCGTTAATTTATTGATTTATAAGACAAGTGTACCATAACTTTAATTTATGAAGTGTGCCGTAGAAGTTCTTATAAAACAACAAGAGAAAATTAATTATACATGCAACCAAAAAATTACGGGATCGACACGATCTTCATCTTCAAATCTTGTATATTTAATCGGAAAAATAAAAACACTTTTGGAGACAGGTTGTAACACATTCTTCTAATTTTTAAATTAATTTGACTTTTAAATGTTTTGTTTTGTCTAGTACAGGTAAAAACGAAGGGACGATCAAAGATATATTTAATTTCATTACGTGAATTAAATTAAACATGATCAAATGCTAGGAAAAACTAAAACACGTTTAATTTATAACAAGTTGGTACGTAACATTACTTTTATTATGCGAATGAAAAACTAACACACGTTTCACTTATAAGTACATAACAAGATAAATGATTTATTTGGTTAAGTGACTTGAAATAGATATTATCAATATTATATATTAAAAAAACTAAGGCTTCGCATTAGGAACCAGATCATGGATTTGGACCGGTAGGAACTTGCCTTTTGATCCCATGATTGACACTATTATCATTTGAACTTTCCACAGCAGGAACTGGATCAGGAGATTGTGCTGAGTTAGGACCTGTAGGAACTTTCCTTTTGATTTCACGAATGAAATTGTAATAAGTTGGCATGGCCATAACAGGAACTGGATCAGGAGATTGTGCTGAGTTAGGACCTGTAGGAACTTTCCTTTTGATTTCACGAATGAAATTGTAATAAGTTGGCATGGCCATAACAGGAACTGGATCAGGAGATTGTGCTGAGTTAGGACCTGTTGGTACTTTTCTTTTGATGTTATAACTTGTCGGACGATCACCGACAACAAGAGAAATGAACAAGAGAGACATTACAACAACCAAATAAACTTTATGAATTCCCATCTCTTGAGTTTGAGTTTTGAGTTTGATGTATACAAAGACCGTGCACCTATAAATAATCTATTAGTAATTATAATTAATAATTAATAATTAGGTATAATCCTTCGATTCTTAGTTTTTTTGCTGACATGCTATTTTTTCAAGTATTCTCATGTTATTTATGAAAATGGTCAACCGTCAACGGTCAATTATACTTATGATTATACCTTAAATGTTCGATGAAAATAATTCTAATTGTTTTTTGAAATAAAAATAATTCTAATTTGTATACCTTAATATTCGGTCTTAATTACAAGAAAATCATATTAAAATATATCAAAACTATTTTTTTTCACGAAAGGATCAAAACTATTAAATGGTCAATAATCATTTTAGGAAATAATGGTGAATGACCGTTAAATTAGAATGCAGTTAAGTGTGATGACGGTTAACAAATTTCAGCCTTGATCATTTTAATCCTTTTCCATTATTTTGATTTAATATAATCCTTTATTTATATCATTTAAATTAATTAATTTTTATTATAATTTCATGAATCAAAGATTATATTGATGGCCTTAGAATGTTGCCACACAAGCCAATTCTTGTAAGATCAATGAGAGGACTTTGCTAAAAGCTTCACATGTATTATTAATACATGTATTATTGATAGGTATCAAATAATTAATAGATATCTATACGCACTCATTCACTTTAATCTAACAGCTCTTTAAAAAATTACTATATGGATGGGCTTCGGCCCTCTTTGTAATAAAAAAAAATTACTACATTGATTGTACTAATAAATTTATATCATTGCATTTAAAAAATAATTAATTTGTTTGCACAAAATTTTTTTACAAACTTTTCAATAATTTAAAAATTGAGTAAATAGTCACTTTGGTCCCTGACTCGGGATTAAATACAAAGTTGTCCCTGAATGTGCAGTTTCATTATCAGTTTAGTCCCTAACGTTAAAAACTTATGTTAACTGATGAGGTGACGTGCATGAGGTGTCACAAGGACTAAAGTGAAAGTAGAAAATGGTCACTTTGGTCCCTGAACCAAAAATCAATATCCTCAAATTGAATCTCAAATCACTAAATCCCGAATTTAATCTCGAAATCCCTAAATTTCATCTAATTCCCTCTTTTGTTCAAAATCAATTTCTTTTTTTGTTGTTGTTAATTCTCTGGATTGTCTAAATTCTAATGTTTATAAGAAATCACCGTATTTTACTCCTTAATTCCAAAAAGTATAATCTTTCCCTCATTCTATAATGTAAGTGCAGTGAAGCTGATTTATATGTTTCTACATGGATGTTTTGGACGCTCTACGAAAGCTTCAGACTCTGAACCTTCAGAAGCTGACTTCAGAGTGTGAAGGTTCAGACACAAGGATCGCAGAGCGACGCTCAGGGTCGCAAAGCGAACCTGCCCAGAATGGCATTTTTTAATGTAAACAACAGTACCTTGTCAATGATCTTTGATATGCTTTGGGGTAGTGATATACAAGAACCTTCAAGGATTAATCTAGGTTAAAGATATGTATCATATCAGAGTGATGGGTATTTTATCCGCAGAAGTTCAAGTAAGAATAAGAGTTATTATAGATGGGTTTACAAGCCCTAAGCATGACACATGATAACAATGTGTCTAGATCCTGTGATAGGATAACAAGTTGATGTACTCAATTAAGCGTATGAAAGTACAAGGAATGTTTCAACATTCAAAGCTTCAGATAAGCTTAAGGGGTTCAGTTTCCCAACATGTTTAAGTGGCTTATGAGAACGATAAGCTCAGAACCTTATATTATAGGTTAAGTATCACATGATTAATTATGTGATGAATGCATCAGATATGCATAGGTTCAGAATGATGTATCAGATATACACATGAATTAAGATTTTGTTTGACGTGTCCAGCAGGCTCCGGATTATGCCGGATGGGACTTCACCGAGAGGGTTGTCCACACGTGAGGTTATAAGTTATATTTATATACATAAAGAATATGCTAATATGTTAAGTCGTGACTCTATGACTCCCCGCTAGTAGTGGAGTTAAGGTACCCCGTTAGTAGTGGTTAGGCGTTCTTCGGATGTAAGTCCTACACGGCAAAGATTAAGTTAAGTCGTGATTCTCAGACTCCCCGTTAGTAGTGGAGTCGAGGTTCCCCGTTAGTAGTGGACAGGCGTTGTTTCTATGTAAGTCCTGCACGACGATAAGAGGAGTCCGGTGTTAGCCTCAGATAGGAATTTCACCGGTATGAGGGGAGATGTACTTCGGGGTTACTCCACCCGGATGTACTCCATAAAATGAACCAAGATAAGTAAATGTATGTTCAACCCTAACTTACTAACTTTATGTTGAGCAAGATGTATATGTATTTATTACATAAGTGTATGTTCATAGGATGTCCCAATCACTAGCTATGAGATTATGTTATGATTATGAAAGAGATATGCAGTGATCCTAGTTTTTCCCTCGATCACTAAGTTATCAGGTTATAGTCTAGTTCTTATGACTATACAGTTATCAGTTTCAGGCAGGTGTAATCCCTTATGGGAAAGGTTAAGACATGGCGATCATCGCAATCCCCGAGATTTCCGAGAGTTAGTGCATGGCGACCCTAGGTCTCCCCGAGGTTGCCAACAATGGGTTGGGTGGAACTCACTGAGACATTATGTCTCATCCCTTTCCTTCTGATGCAGGTTCACAGGTTGCACACATCAAGGGTAAGGAGAAAGCTTTGGACTGATCATGCTGGCTTTCTAGTTTTCAGTTTATCTTGTATTCAGATGTTGTGTGATGATGTATAATACCAGAGATGTTTTGTATTACCAGTTGGATGTATTAATACATTATGTTATGTATATTATTGTAACACCCATACTAATTTAATCTAGAATATTAGCATGTGCGTTAAACTGATACTGGATACATTTAAAATTTTCAATAATAATATTACATCACATCTGAATGAATACAAGTTTACTCGTTTGTACAAAAATCAAATACCATTACAATACTTATACAAAAGTCCAATAAGCTCCTGAGCTGGTACACGACGAGCAACTGTACTCCATTCAGTATCTCTCTGAAGAACTCCATCACGAACCTCTGGCTTACCTGTAAACCTGCACCAGAAGGAGTGGGATGAGACATAATGTCTCAGTGAGCTCCACCCAACCAACTGTTGGCAACCTCAGGGAACCTAGGGTCGCCAAACCTACCTTGGCAATCTTGGGGATTTCCTATGATCACCAAATCTTATCTTTATCCACAAAGGATATAAATCTACCTATGACTATGAGTCTGCCTGTAATTATAACTGTAAACTGCCTATAACTATAACTGTAAGCTGCCTATAACTATAACTGTAAACTGCCTATAACTACAACTATAAACTGCCTATAACTATAACTGTAACTATAAAACATAATTCATATAAACACATATTATGTTAGATGTTAGCGTTGAACAAACATTATTATCTGAGTTCATTTTACGGAGTGCATCCGGGTGGAGTAACCCCGAAGTACATCTCCCTATAATCCGGACAACCCTCTCGGAGAAGTCCCATCCGGCGTATCCCGGAGTCTGCTGAACATGCCTATAACTGTAACATACGTGTGGACAACCCTCTCGGAGAAGTCCCATCTGGCAAATCCCGGAGTCTGCTGAACACGCCTTTAACTTTAACATATAATTCTTTAACTTTACATATGCATATATGATGCATTAATCATATAATAACAATCACATAACACTTAACCTATAACTTAAGATTCTTGGCTTATCGTTCTCATAAGCCACCTATTAATTGTTGGAGAACCAACACTATAAGCTTATCTGAATCTTTGATTGTCGAAACATTCCTATTACTCTTGTATTCTAAACCGAATACTTCTCTAATCTTGCTTACCTAATGTAGGTTCTTGACTTATCAAAGTCGTATGCCTTCCTTAAGAGTTTATCAACTCACATGTAATGGATTTATCCATCTAATTCTTACCCTCATACTCTTAAATCTTGTTTTCCTATCAAAGGATTCGACATATCGTATCATTTGCCGTTCTTAGGGCTTACATATTCATTTAACCCTTGTTCTTGCATTTCCCGTACATTGCGTATTCCTTGCTCCTATAATATCTCAACCATTGAAAGCCTTTTGGGTGAGTTAAAATGGTGGATAATGCCTCTAAAATGTTTCAAGAGAAAACGGTTGCGAAAAGCCACGCCTATGCGCACCAGAACACCCAAAACAGCTCAACTGTCATGAGCTGTTCTGGTGTGGTCGCTACAGCTACGGCCTGGTCACTACAAGCGACCGTAGGCAGAACTCAAAACAGCGATGGACTGGTCGCTGTAGCGACCATGACAGTACAGAACTTGTTCAAAATCGTGTTTTTCCACCATTTTTGCTCAACCCAAGTTACCCAAGCTTCCCAACCATTTAGGAATGATTTTCTAATACCAAATGATAGTTTTTAAACATGTATAAGCAAGGAATTAGCAAGCATAGAGAATTAGGGTATAATTTACAAAACCTTGCTCACTCAACTCACTCAAAGTGGGTTCTAAAACCCTAGGGAGCTCTGATAAGTGCTTAAAAGTTGTTATATTTTGCTAACTTTTAGGGCACTTATGCTTACTTGTTGTACAAGTTACCTTAGGATTAGAGCGTAATTGTGTGAGAAATGCAATATTTGTGATCCTAATCCTTACCCCATGTGTTTATGCAGGAAATACATGCTTGAACCTGATTGATGCAAAGACATGAAGCTTTTCTTGATGCCATCGCTACAAGCGCAGGACTCATCGCTAGTAGCGAGGATAGGCAGGGATTTCCAGACATCCATCGCTTGAAGCGCAGCATCCATCGCTAGAAGCGAGCTTAGGCAGGGATTATCAGGAGTTCATCGCTTCAAGCGATGAACTGGACGCTAGAAGCGAGCCTAGGCAGGGAATTTCAGTGATCCATCGCTAGTAGCGACAGACCTTGTCGCTACAGCGACCAAAGGGGCGGTTTAATGCTGATGGTGACGTGGAGCTCTATGATTGGCCAATTGAAGTCCTCGCTACAAGCGACAGGCTGGTCGCTTGTAGCGAGCGTGCTTTTTCTCAGCATATTTAAGGATTTTTAAGCTCATTTCTATATATAGTTTTTTATCAGTTTTAATATTTTCCAGAGCTTAGAATATTTGTTATCTTTGAGAGAGAATAGGCATAGAGGGAGAAAAACTTCAAATAGCAATTAGATTTGGATTGAAGAAGATCTTAAGAAGCTTTGAGACATCAAGCTCTCACATATCTTCATCTTCCTTTCTTATTTTGCAAGAGTTGTCATGACAATGATCAACTAATCTCCTTTGTTGGGATTAATAGGTAATCAATCATTCATGTTGTAAACTTTTGATTATTCAATATATGATTCTAGCAATTTTTATATACCATTGAATTTCTTCTTGCTTTTCAATCTTATGTTTGATTTAAATGTTGTTGAAAAAGACTTTTGAATCTAGGTTTAGAATGATTTTCTATCAAGATAAGAAATTCTAGAAATGGGATTTGGTTTTGATAATTACATTATAGTATTGGATCATAATGCTTTTGGATCGTTTAATAGATTGAGAAATCATCGATTAAACGATACAATCGATCTCACGACGTCATTTGGGAAATCAATGATGTTGTTGAGCAATACGTAATAATGTCATATATAAGAAAACGCTAGAATTTGTATTGGTAATCAATCGGATATAAACGATGTTTGATTGATGAAAGTTAATCCTAACACCTTCTATGTCCTATTACTCTACTATTTATTTATAAAGTTTTTTAAAATGATGAGTAGTGTAGTATAAAAACAAGTTAAACCCTAACTTAAGACGATAATCGAAGTTGAACGGTTTATGATATCACATTAATCCCTGTGGAACGATATAAAAACTAATACTTACTTTTGTTCAATCAACAAGCTCACCTAGTACTTATGATGATCTTTACACCCAACTCACTCAAAGTGGGTTCTAAAACCCTAGGGAGCTCACCTAGTACTTATGATGATCTTTGCCAAGCTTTACAACCAAAACCCTAGCTTGGTTCTTACTCTTTTCTTGATTTTTCCTTAACTTTTCTCTTGCTTCAAGCTTCCCCACACTTGCTTGCTTGTAATACACCTGATCTAGGGAGAGAATTGATGGATTAGAGCTTGATGATGATGGTGGCCGAGTTTCTAGAGAGAGAGGGAGGAGAAATCAGCTTGCTAGAGAGAGAAAGGATAAGTGCAAATGAATGATTATTGCCTTGGCATAGTATTTAAAGCCCTTATACGTGAAATTAAGCTTTTGCCATTTCATACGTTTCATTCCTCTATTACTGTTAAAAGTCATGCCTGAGCGGGATATTACACTCTACCCCCCTTAAAAGAAATTTCGTCCTCGAAATTTAGAAAATCCTTCTGAGATCCTGAAAAGGTAAATCCTTTCTACCTCTTTCTCTACTATGCAAATCTCCAATTCTTTTTGCTTATTGGGATTCCATGGCAACTCTAGGGTCTGACATGAAGATTAATCACGCACCTCGATTAAACCATACTGGTTAAAACTTGTTCTTTAGCCGTGATTTCCATCTCTGTAAGTCAAAACATAGGACAATCTCTTTCCAGCCGAAAGGTCTGATGCATGTTACATAACTCTCACCTGTTAGGACGTATGGTTATCTGAACCAACATATCCATCTTATCTGACTATGTTCTCTGTTCGACATATTTCTTGCAAATCCAATTTAAAATTATTAAGTCTTGGATTTCCCTTACTGAATTCTATCAGTTCTTCTTTCATTGACCGTTCAATCTTAACCTGAAGACGTCGGGTCGATCTGATTTTCCTCAATTATTCCAACTTTCCGAGGAATCTATTACATTACTTTTAATTCGAAAGAATTCTTGTCTTTGACTTTCGCCTCGTAAGACGACATTTTACTGTTACAATCGTACCATTCCTTTTTTTTATATAGATTAGTCTTGCACTAAAAAGCATCTGATATTGAGTATTCTCAAACGGAAGTAAAGTCGATTACAACTACCTCCACAATTCAAAAGCAAGGAGGTGGCTGTACTTATGGTACAAGTTCCTTTCTTTCTGACATCCTGGTGTAACTATTATCACAACCATGAGCATTGTTCACATTCCCACTGCGGGAATCCTTAAGGGCTCGAGAAATCATATGAGCCACTCGTGCTCCGCTTTAATTAATCAACGATAACGCGTAGCTAAAGGTCTTAGGAGCTTATTCCTTCTAGGACTCTGACAATCTTGCATCATCAAGATATTCCTTACTCATGGGATTAATACTTTCTTTACCAATAATTTCAAACTTATGAAAGTTTAGTACAAGTGACGTGTGGCATAAGCCGTCTCACATATCATCATATAATACAGTCCATAGCACATAGCTTCCATACATGATCGAGTACGTGTACACTACTATCGGATACACAGTACGCCGCATCATCATTGTCCAACTAATGGGACATCATACTTAGTCAAAATATACTTGAGACAATGCCACGCCAACTAAGGTCACTCTTCTTACTCTTAACTCATGCTTGTATTCTTTGAGTATCCACAATCCCATAACGTAAATTATGGTTACATTCCATTGGCGTTATAAACTTATTTTGTTCAAAGACATTCTCTGTTTTTGAAAAGAAACTCTATTCTGATCGCTATCAGAATAGCACTCTTAAACTCTTAATCCTTTATTTCCTAACTTGAATTCACGTAACCCTTTACTGTAAACTATGAGTAATCTTCTGATCTGTGTAAAACATTCCCTTCCTCTAACTGTGAATATTAAGTTCAAGAATTTCTGAATTCCTCAACTAAGATTTGTTCGGTAACAACAAACCTGTTCTGCTTAAGACTATCCTGTTAAACATTACTGACTGCGCACCACGGTTACCGATACATGTCACATGACTGTAAAAAAATATGTTACACTACTATCTAAGTAGCATAAACTCTGCCTGATCAGTATACATAATACTAATCATAACCTGTTACATGCGACATGCTAGCATAACGTGGGTACGATGTGGAATAACCTCATAACTAATTATCTTTGGTTAAACTTACTATTCAAGTCAACTTGAAGTTACTGAGCTAAAATAGCTAGATTACCGTATTAGATGTGGCTTTCTTCGCTATGTACTTATTGTGCTAGGAACACATCCTTTAAATTTCTCAAACTGCTTCGATTCTCTTTTCTCATGAGTTTCGATGTCTGAAGCAATCCTCAACTTATCTCTTAAAATTTCCTGTTAGAACTGATGATAAGTTCAAGTCATCACTACTTACAAATATTTTGTAGCTTGAGAATTAATCACTGAATACCTTTCCTGTAATTCATCTGGCAAGGACTTCACAAACATCCTTTTTCTCTAAACTTCAGCTTTGAATTGTTCGTTAACTCATCCTTGGATTACTTCTCCGCTGCGCAACTCTGATTTAAACAATTCACCATGGGATAGAAGTAATACACCACTATTACCAAATTAGATCTCCTCGTTAAACTCATTCCTTAATGGCTTAAACCACCTGCTTAACTTATTGATTGATCGTCATCTGACTTTGTGTTTCCTTTCGGACATAAACAATATACTTACTTTCACGAAAATACGCCGAAACATGTAAACATTCTTTAGCAATAATTACGAGCCCAACAATGCTCCTGTCAAAACAACTTATACACTAGTTCTAGCTTTACTCTTCATATTCTGAATTCTATAACCATCTCATGGTTGGCTCAACATGTATATTCATTTAAACTTTGCAGAAACCCTACTGAAAGTATACCTGAAGCAACTTAAGTTCATACATTATTTACTTGTGGTAACTTCTAGAAGCATTTTATGACTTATGGAAATTCTCATCTTTCATATACTGAATCGAGTTCCGTTCTATAATTATCCGTAAGGATTTCACATCCACCACCTTTTCCAATACAACTTAGGTCCACATAACTCTATCATATCTTTTGGTTACTCCTCGGGTTTCTCCGGAAATAATCCGTCTGGATAAGACTTAACTTTTACCGGCTCTCCTGTAAGCCCAAACACATGTTACGCCTCTTCGAGTACCCAATTAATTAATCTTAAACTTCAACACTTATCATTTCCTATTGGATCCTTCCAGTAACTTATTACTGTATCGACAATTCACATCTAATCTTATTATCTGAATAATTCTCCATAGGTCTTTTCATCCATGGCCCTCTTCATAAGGTGATCTTTGTCGGCTTACCCGAATACTTGTGTAAGGAACCCATCAAAAGAAAACATAGAACTCCTTAACATTAACCATAACTTTAACTGTAACTTGTACGTTAGTGACGATCTTCCTGCTGCTAGAGCCTCACAATAGTTCTTGGCTAATTCCTACTTAATCCTCGAACCGGTCTGCTAAAATCCGACAACATATGATTCAATCTTTACTTCATACCCTTACCAGGGGTTTCCTTCACTTATCGCTAAGCTTGCGTTCCTCATACAAAGCATCTTGATGACCCATAATAAAGGAAGGTAATATGTTTCATCTGTCCAATATTTCGCTTAATCCATAAATAAGTCTCTTACCTGTCGGATATTAAAATCTCATCCGGTCCAAGTGCGCAAGTCCTTCCATCCTTACACACTATATCCTTACTGGAAGTCCAGAGCTTCCAATAATTAACTGATCATTCCTTATTCCAAGTCGTTGGGTTTGGTACCGTAATTCTTTACCTCTGTACCCGGAATTAAAACTCTATTCTACAATTCACTTTAACTTTTCAAATTACGGTTCCCGTTAAGATTCCAAATCATTCCTTAGAGTATTACATAATTCTTTACTCTACACATCTCCTCGGAGAAGGCATCGCTCAATGATGCATCCAACTAGTTAAGGTACTTGACCTTACTCTTAGATACTCTTAAATACCTCTTATATTCCTGAGACTTTGCGATTAACAGGCTCAGTTACTTCACTGTTAGAGAACCATCCTTTGGCATTAAATACCTTGCCAATTTCCGTCTTAAAATCTGACGCCTTAACCTTCACCCTTCGTACACTTCTTTCCTCCTTGGTCACATTCAGCTCTCGGACATTTGTCCTAACTGTCATATACTAGATTGAGTTGATCAGGCTCAACTAGATGTGACCTTTAGAACAATATCCAGAACCCAATGATTCCACTGCTTTTATTGAATTTTTAATGACCCATGGCACGCTCTGAATCGACCTGCTCTGATACCAATTGTAACACCCATACTAATTTAATCTAGAATATTAGCATGTGCGTTAAACTGATACTGGATACATTTAAAATTTTCAATAATAATATTACATCACATCTGAATGAATACAAGTTTACTCGTTTGTACAAAAATCAAATACCATTACAATACTTATACAAAAGTCCAATAAGCTCCTGAGCTGGTACACGACGAACAACTGTACTCCATCCAGTATCTCTCGGAAGAACTCCATCACGAACCTCTGGCTTACCTGTAAACTTGCACCAGAAGGAGTGGGATGAGACATAATGTCTCAGTGAGCTCCACCCAACCAACTGTTGGCAACCTCAGGGAACCTAGGGTCACCATGCCTACCTTGGCAATCTTGGGGATTTCCTATGATCGCCAAATCTTATCTTTATCCACAAAGGATATAAATATGCCTATGACTATGAGTCTGCCTGTAACTATAAATGTAAACTGCCTATAACTATAACTGTAAACTGCCTATAACTATAACTGTAAACTGCCTATAACTATAACTGTAACTATAAAACATAATTCATATAAACACATATTATGTTAGATGTTAGCGTTGAACAAACATTATTATCTGAGTTCATTTTACGGAGTGCATCCGGGTGGAGTAACCCCGAAGTACATCTCCCTATAACCTGGTGAAAATTCCTATCTGAGGCTAATCACCGGACTCCTCTTTAATTTGCATGTGGACAACCCTCTCGGAGAAGTCCCATCCGGCGAATCCCGGAGTCTGCTGAACATGCCTATAACTGTAACATACGTGTGGACAACCCTCTCAGAGAAGTCCCATCCGGCGAATCCCGGAGTCTGCTGAACACACCTTTAACTTTAACATATAATTCTTTAACTTTACATATGCATATCTGATGCATTAATCATATAATAACAATCACATAACACTTAACCTATAACTTAAGATTCTTGGCTTATCGTTCACATAAGCCACCTATTAATTGTTGGAGAACAAACACTATAAGCTTATCTGAAACTTTGATTGTCGAAACATTCCTATTACTCTTGTATTTTAAACCGAATACTTCTCTAATCTTGCTTACCTAATGTAGGTTCTTGACTTATCAAAGTCGTATGCCTTCCTTAAGAGTTTATCAACTCACATGTAATGGATTTATCCATCTAATTCTTACCCTCATACTCTTAAATCTTGTTTTCCTATCAAAGGATTCGACATATCGTATCATTTGCCGTTCTTAGGGCTTACCTATTCATTTAACCCTTGTTCTTGCATTTCCCGTACATTGCGTATTCCTTGCTCCTATAATATCTCAACCATTGAAAGCCTTTTGGGTGAGTTAAAATGGTGGATAATGCCTCTAAAATGTTTCAGGAGAAAACGGTTGCGAAAAGCCACGCCTATGCGCACCAGAACACCCAAAACAGCTCAACTGTCATGAACTGTTCTGGTGTGGTCGCTACAGCGACGGCCTGGTCGCTACAAGCGACCGTAGGCAGAACTCAAAATGCTGTCTGGTCGCTATAGCGACGGACTGGTCGCTGTAGCGACCATGACAGTATAAAACTTGTTCAAAATCGTGTTTTTCCACCATTTTTGCTCAACCCAAGTTACCCAAGCTTCCCAACCATGTTAGGAATGATTTTCTAATACCAAATGATAGTTTTTAAACATGTATAAGCAAGGAATTAGCAAGCATAGAGAATTAGGGTATAACTTACAAAACCTTGCTCAAAAGCATAAACACACCCAACTCACTCAAAGTGGGTTCTAAAACCCTAGGGAGCTCACCTAGTACTTATGATGATCTTTGCCAAGCTTTACAACCAAAACCCTAGCTTGGTTCTTACTCTTTTCTTGATTTTTCCTTAACTTTTCTCTTGCTTCAAGCTTCCCCACACTTGCTTGCTTGTAATACACCTGATCTAGGGAGAGAATTGATGGATTAGAGCTTGATGATGATGGTGGCCGAGTTTCTAGAGAGAGAGGGAGGAGAAATCAGCTTGCTAGAGAGAGAAAGGATAAGTGCAAATGAATGATTATTGCCTTGGCATAGTGTTTAAAGCCCTTATTCGTGAAATTACGCTTTTGCTATTTCATACGTTTCATTCCTCTATTACTGTTAAAAGTAATGCCTGAGCGGGATATTACAACTATTCAGTCAAACTTTTTTTGTATTGTAAATTAATGCATACAGTACGAAATTTAATACTCGTAAAAGATCCTAGACAATTTTTATATGGGTGTTACAAGATGGCAAACCATGTAGGTACTTTTATTTTTTAAATATTTTTTATTGATAATAAAAAAAGCCCAGAATTCTTATGAACATTCATCTTCTTTATCTTCGTCATTTTTTTAATTAAAAAAAAATCATCCAAATACACCTTAAAATTGCATGATCTCTGAGTTTTATTTACTTCCATATTCTTTTAAACTCCAAAATCACAATCACAAATCTTATTAAACCCCAAATTTAGTATTTGCCAATTTCAACTTTTATGAGACTACTTAGTCCTTCAGGAATTTATTCTGAGATTTGCTAATATGATTGAATCTGTCTTGGGAGAGATACCGGTTGTGGATAGTAGAAGGTTGTTTCGGTTTGAGGGAGATCAGTTGTGGGTAGTAATGGGTTGTTTCGATTTGAGGGAGATCAGTCATGGGTAGTAGTTGGTTGTTTTGGTTTTGAGAGAGATTTAGCAACAACACAATTGAAACACCAACACTCACATCCAAAAACAAAAGCAAAGACACAAGAAAAAGGAAGCAGTAGATCAAGTGCCTAAAAACAATTCTATGAAGGCTGAAGCACTACAAGAAATAATTCCACTCAAACTAAATATCAATTGACAAATGTGAAGTAACTAATAATTCAATAATGAACACAGTGATGGATCCAGAAGTTTTGATTTCGGGGGTAAGATTTTATATGATAAAATATTCATACAAAATTTTTAGCAATGCAAAAGTGATAAAATAATAACATTATTATCACTAAACAAAATACTTGACATTATAAACATTATACTGTTATATATTGGAAAAATCAAAGACTCGTTAACATCTACAAATTAAAATTGTTACGTGTCTTTATATTTAAAAAGTATGGTAAATATCTTTTAAAATTTCATCTCAAATGCATTTACACATTTAATTTTATAAAATTCATGAAAAAATTCTCTTTTTATAGTATAAATTTCCATTTAATGGGGGCAATCTATTATTTTAAGAGGGGAAAATAGCTAAAATATCAAAGATTTAACAAATAATATAGAAAAAATAGTGGGGGCAATTGCCCCCAATTTACTCTAGGTACATCCGTCCCTGATTGAACACGACATTCACTATTGAATCGATTTGTACAATCAATATTAATGCACAACATTGTAAATTCAATACAATCACAAATCAAACCTATTCTTAAAACAATAAATCGCTAACAACAAGAATAGACAATGATTTGACCAATAACTACATCACAAAAAAGGTTCCGAGAAAATAAAAGATAGAGAAAAGAAGAGAAACATCGTGATTTATATAGGTTCCCCAGTCATCCTGGATATGGGGTAAATTCTCTCTTGATGGACGAATCCACCATAGTTTATTTATACTATTTCACTTTGTTGAAGATGCATAAAAGTGCTACAAGGTTTTTGTTACAAGTAATTTTCCACAATACACCAACCTTTACTACTGAAAGAAGTAATGTCTTAGACCTACTCTAAAAAGATCGCCTTAAATTTTGATCAATCGACGAATTTAGAACTTGATAAGTGCCATTTTTTTGTTGTTTTACCTATTTATTTTTGGCACTTATAAACTTACTTTACAAGTAATATAAAGACACCCCTCCCAAAAAAAACATGTAAATATGAAGTCATTATACTTATAATATCAACTCAGCTACTTTTACCCATTTCCCTTCCTTTTTGTAAGTATTTTGAGCTAATTTGCTAATGAAAATAAAAAGAGCAAAGATTCTGAGTTTAAGCAATTCTGGTAAACAAGCCAAAACAATCCAAAAGTGAGTCGAGGCAGAAAGTTAAAAAATTGACACTATTCAGGATCCTGTCAAATCCATTGGGCGAGCAGAAATCTGCTAAGCGGATTTATAAATTCTATCAAATCCGCTGAGCAAGTAGAAATCTGCCAAGTGGATTTAGAAATCTTGTCATATCCACTGAGCAGGCAGAAATCCACTGCGTGAATTGAAGGTAGCTTAAAAGGAGGTTTATGAGTAGGAAAAGGCTTAATCTTGAAAAAGATTAACTCGCTAAGTGAATTTTTGCTCACTAAGCAAATTTTCACTTTCTAGACTCTGTAAAAAGGGGCACATATCTAATTTTTTACGGAGATCACCACAAAATATAGACCCATGGAAAGAATTCCATAAACCAAGAAATGAGGAGAGGGTGATATATAGGAGAGAGTTACGACGAAGGAGAACAAGGAATCGGCTTCGATGTCAAACCTTATTTTTTTCTTGTTTCTTATTGTAAAGTTATGTGTAACTAATCCTCTTCATTGACATAAGCTTAATCAAATTCCTGCTGTGTTGAATTGCAAGAAAAATCCCACAAGATATTGGAGGAGAAAAGAAACCTTCTTATATCCTTTAGAATCTTGAGCTACCTCAAATTCCTCGAGAGAAACACACCATTGCATAACCTTAGAGTATCCCCTTAATCAATGAAACAATCTTGAAGAAATTGTTTTTACAAATCTTTTTGAGAGAAAAAGAGTAAAGGGGAAAGTAATTAATGATTTTAGTAATTAAAAAAATGAGAGAAAATTATATTTATAGGTTGAGGGTTTTGAAACACTTTGTGACTGAAATTTGTAAAAATACACAGTGTAAATCGTTTCGTATAAAGCTTCAGTCGATTCACAAGGTCAAGAACACAACCTGGTTTATTTAAGAATGATCTCATTGAGATGAATAATGAAACGATTCATCGTCATCCGATTGATGGATGAATGGATTCATCATACCTCTTTATAAGAAATGAATCGATTAAAAAATGAATCATATCTTTCTGTTTCATTGAATCGATTCAAATTGTTTCACATGACATCTGAATCGATTCGTGCGTGTAAAAATCATTAAAAATTAGTTGAAAATTACATTGTGACCTCCAACTTTGTAAAATATAATTTCCACCTTAAATTAGGTTAGCAGAGGTTTTATGCAATGATGCAAAGTATGTATGTACGTGTAAGAGATAATGAGTCATAGAGTAGAGGGACACAATACAAATCTAAGACTATTATCATTTGCATAAAAAGACATCAATCAAAACATAGGCTAAGATAGAGACAGATGAACTACAAATTCCCCTTTTTTGATGTTATCTACCAACGAAGTTTTAAAGCCAAGCTCCCCCTAAATTTGTGCCTTGTCTTTAAGCATCTTTGTGCGCATAAAACTTCGGTCTATCGTCCCCCTTTGACATTAGCAAAAAGAGTCAACCGATATCGTATAAAATCCAGCACAACGAGCCAAAATATGTAGCATACAAGGACAAGACGTGCAACTAAACAAATTATGTTGCAAAAAAAATCCAAAAATCAACATAGAAAAGGATACCAAAATAAAAGACAAATAATATATGTTTTAAAACAATTATTTTGACATTTTCAAAAGTAGTTAACATCGTATATTTTGTGGTTAATTTAGTTGTGAAATTGGTTAATAATACAACTTAGTTTTTGTGTTACAAAAATTATCCTCTATGATAAAAAATATTTTAAAAAATAAAAAAATATGGCCAAAAAAACGACTGTTCACCATATTTATACGTGAACAAAAATCAAAATAGAATATAGAATAGCATTTCTAAACCGAAATGCAATGAGAGAGAAAATATAGAATAGAATATACAATAAAACAGGATAATTTATACATTACACTCGAAAATTTGAGTGTACTGATACATACGGTCTGTAAATTAATAGCTAAATGAGTCTGTAAAATAATTTTTTGTTATTCTGAATTTTTATAACTAATAATAGGAAATATTGATTATCCTTTTTACTATAAAATGCAAAAATTTAGCATGGTTATTATAAACAATGAAATGATGTTTTTTCTTATGAAATGATATTTTCAAAAATATAATAGTCGACAAATCACTCTTTATTTCATATAAATGATCGTTAATTTATTGATTTATAAGACAAGTGTACCATAACTTGCCTCTTGAAATAGATATTATCAATATTATATATTAAAAAAACTAAGGCTTCGCATTAGGAACCAGATCATGGATTTGGACCGGTAGAAACTTGCCTTTTGATCCCATGATTGACACTATTATCATTTGAACTTTCCACAGCAGGAACTGGATCAGGAGATTGTGCTGAGTTAGGACCTGTAGGAACTTTCCTTTTGATTTCACGAATGAAATTGTAATAAGTTGGCATGGCCATAACAGGAACTGGATCAGGAGATTGTGCTGAGTTAGGACCTGTTGGTACTTTTCTTTTGATGTTGTAACTTGTCAGACGATCACCGACAACAAGAGAAATGAACAAGAGAGACATTACAACAACCAAATAAACTTTATGAATTCCCATCTCTTGAGTTTGAGTTTTGAGTTTGATGTATGCAAAGACCATGCACCTATAAATAATCTATTAGTAATTATAATTAATAATTAATAATTAGGTATAATCCTTCTATTCTTAGTTTTTTTTGCTGACATGCTATTTTTTCAAGTATTCTCATGTTATTTATGAAAATAGTCAACGGTCAACGGTCAATTATACTTATGGTTATACGTTAAATGTTCGATGAAAATAATTCTAATTGTTTTTTGAAATAAAAATAATTCTAATTTGTATACCTTAATATTCGGTCTTAATTACAAGAAAATCATATTTAAATATATCAAAACTATTTTTTTTCTCGAAAGGATCAAAACTATTAAATGGTCAATAATCATTTTAGGAAATAATGGTGAATGACCGTTAAATTAGAATGCAGTTAAGTGTGATGACGGTTAACAAATTTCAGCCTTGATCATTTTAATCCTTTTCCATTATTTTGATTTAATATAATCCTTTATTTATATCATTTAAATTAATTAATTTTTATTATAATTTCATGAATCAAAGATTATGTTGATGGCCTTAGAATGTTGCCACACAAGCCAATTATTGTAAGATCAATGAGAGGACTTTGCTAAAAGCTTCACATGTATTATTAATACATGTATTATTGATAGGTATCAAATAATTAATAGATATCTATACGCACTCATTCACTTTAATCTAACAGCTCTTAAAAAAATTACTATATGGATGGGCTTCGGCCCTCTTTGTAATAAAAAAAAATTACTACATTGATTGTACTAATAAATTTATATCATTGCATTTAAAAAATAATTAATTTGTTTGCACAAATTTTTTTTACAAACTTTAATAATTTAAAAATTGAGTAAATAGTCACTTTGGTCCCTGACTCAGGATTAAATACAAAGTTGTCCCTGAATGTGCAGTTTTATTATCAGTTTAGTCCCTGACGTTAAAAACTTATGTTAACTGATGAAGTGACGTGCATGAGGTGTCACAAGGACTAAAGTGAAAGTAGAAAATGGTCACTTTGGTCCCTGAACCAAAAATCAATATCCTCAAATTGAATCTTAAATCACTAAATCCCGAATTTAATCCCGAAATCCCTAAATTTCATCTAATTCCCTCTTTTGTTCAAAATTAATTTCTTTTTTTGTTGTTGTTAATTCTCTGGATTGACTAAATTCTAATGTTTATAAGAAATCACCGTATTTTACTCCTCAATTCCAAAAAGTATAATCTTTCCCTCATTCTATAATGTAAGTACAGTGAAGCTGATTTGTATGTTTCTACATGCATGTTTGATAAATGTGTTTTAGTATAAAGTAAGATATGGTTGAAACTATTTTGATCATGTTTAGTTAAACCAAAGTTTTTAGGCATACTCAATTGTTTAACAGTTACGAAACATACATATATTTTTACTAAAATCACATTTGACATGAGACATACTATTAATTATAATAGTCCACACCATATAAACTAAACTCCTTTGATTGACAACACAAAAGATTTGGAGTTTACTGTGTTCATTTCTTACCACAAATCTCCACTAATTAACAACGACAAAAAAAGGAAATTGATGTTGAACAAAGAGGAAATTATATGAGATTTATGAATTTAAAGGATTTGAGGATTAAATTCGGGATTTAGAGATTTAGGAATTTGAGATTCAATTTGGGAAAATATTGATTTTTGGTTCAGGGACCAAAGTGACTATTTTATACTTTCACTATAGTCCATGTGACACCTCGTGCACGTCACCTCATCAGTTAACATAAGTTTTTAACGTCAGAGACTAAACTGATAACGAAAGTGCACATTCAGGGACTGTTTTGTATTTAATCCTGAGTCAGGGACCTTTGTGACAACGAAGTGTAAAGTCAGGGACCAAGGTGACCATTTACTCTTTAAAAATTACAAAAAAAAATTAGTAATTTTTATGAATTTCATTTTATGTAAAATGATGACAAATCAAATTATTTTATTTTTTTACTAAATGATGATAAAAGGATAAAAATACAAAATTAAAACAAGAATTATTATTTTTTGAAATATGATGTAAGAAGTTGAATACAGTATAAAAACACATTAGAGAGAGAGTTGAATTGTGTTTGTTGAGATTAAATCAAAAATCCCTAATTTGAGTTTTAAAGATAACAAACGTATTAAATTAAGTTTTATTAATTCTGATATTAATTGTTATTTAACTTGTGCTCTTGAGTGTTTATTTTAAGCCAAAAGGTATAAACATTAAATGACTATCAAGGAAGCATAAAGTTTTGTTGAAAGAGATTGATCTCAACTATGATCTCAAAAGTGTTGGAATATTTTGAACAAGCAAAAACGCACAAGGCCATGCAAGAATTAATATTGTCACATTTAAGGAAGCAATAGATATTGGAGGAATGAAATATGTCATGACAAGGATTTATTATCAAGGAGCTTACTTCAAATAAGCATGTGAACAAAAAGAACATATTTAATTGCATGTACAAAAAAGAACTCAGCCAACAAAGCATAAGAAGAGGACAATATATTTGTGACAACACACCAAGAGTATATGACAAAAGTGATACCATGTAATTCTATGATCCTTTGGTTATTCTTTATTATCACTTTACTACATGAAAAAGGAAAGCTACTACCTAGTACAAAAGTTCCCTTTCTTTGGGTCCAAGTTTGATATCACAGCAAGAAATGTTAAGACAATAAGCTGTACAAAGCTCACACCACACGCAGAAAAAAGGAACAAGGCTTCAGCATTCGCAGAGATCGATCTCAACTGGCAGAAATCAATCTCATCTCATGTTTCACTTAAAGCCTTGGCCTGCAAGTTTGAGGAAAGATAAGATTACTTTTTCTCCTATAAATAGAGGACTACAACAAGAGAAATATACACAACTTTTTGAGGAAATAACAAAGGCAAACTTCATTTACAACCTCTTTCATATCAAGTTGCAAATCGATCAAGAAAAAAATCCTAGTTTGAGAAAGATTCACATTTTCGTATTACATCTTATAAAGAAGATTAATACTTTTCAAATCAACTCTCATTAGTAAAGAAATTGATATTGTGCAGAAGGCACAAATTTTGTAAAAGCTCGCTCGTAACAGCAAGTGTCTAAACCCGTAACGGTTGAAAAAAATTGTTGTATAGATCAAGAAGATCTAAAAGAAAGAAGGAGTTGAGATTAAGTCATAACTCAACTACCTAGTGGAAAATCTCACAAGAACTGTGGGGACTGGACTAGCCCACGTTGGGTGAACCAGGATAAATTTTTGTGTGTGATTTTTCTTCCTTATCTCTTTATATTTATCATTCACACTTACACACACATTTAAATATTTCTTGGGTGGAGTTTGTCAAGCGACAAGCAAACGGGGTTGCTCATGCTCTTGCCGGAGAAGCCACGTTATTAGCTAGTCCAGCTGTTTATTTTTCTATACCCGATTGTATTGAACATCTTATTATTAATGAAATGCTATAAGCATATTTCCCTCAAAAAAAAAAAGGACTAGTGTCTTTTCGATTATGAAAAATCATCACTCACATTGACATCTCGTCCAAAGTTGTTCAACGCGGTGTGGTGCATTTTGGCCTTGCACCTATGCCTGAATTTCATGAGTGACTCTAGAAACTATGTCCAAGCTTTCATAGAGGTGGCCCCACCTCCAACACTCATATAGGTAAATCTATCAAGTGTACACCACAGTCAAGCACACCACTTAAATATATGAGTTATAGAGTTATTAAGAGTATAAACTCAACCTCCAATGGTGTAGTATACACTATCATACACTACAGGAATGAACTCTCAAAATTAAAATGGATAGTGTCTCGTCAAATTGACAAGTGACTTGTTCTTACCCATATGAACATAGCCTTGCAAATTTTCACAATCTATGTTGGGTTTCCATCACTCTTAATTTTTGTATTGGACATAATTTATCCCCCTCGATGTGTATATATTTTTCAGTATACTATGCATCACAAATAATAAAGCTACGACGTCTTTCGGTGAGTATCTCATGTATATTATCAAATAAACATCCATGATATATTATCAGATAAACACCCCACATAGGAGATAATTTAATTTATGTTTAGATTTATTGTAGATTTCTACTTGAAAATGTTTTCAAGCGACTTCACCACATTGAATAAATGTATTTTTATGTGTGAATTTTATTCAAGTCATATTGAATTATTTTCAAGTGGCAACACCCCCACATTGGGGAAAATAAATCCACACATAGATAAATCAAACATCATTGTATTATTTTAATACAATGGATAATTCACAGTATGTCACCAATATTTTAAGGTGTATCTCAATATATATCTCATGAGTTTATCAAGTGCCACAAAAATATATGGGAAATGCTTAAATTAATCTTAAGCGACAAAATCTTTTATTGCACGCACTTGTTTCACTCATGCATATCATTTATGTATCTCCATGAGTTTCTCTATTTTTCTTCCAATAATATTTCACAATCAAACAAAATTTTCTCAAATCAGTGTTCTCATTGCACACACACATCAACTTGGTTTCACATAATACATATATATACACATGTCAAATTTAATTCTCCCAATCATAAATGAATCATATGCCCCCACAATAGAATATATTTCACATAAACAAAGTGGACATGTCAATATAGTTATAAACAAGAAAAAATTTAACTTTCAGCAAGCATATTAAAAGAATATTTATGTCCGAATGAACACAATAATACAAAATCACCCAACGAGTACAAACACTTTTAGATCAATATATGACGATTAAAATATACTATTCTCGTACATTTAATTTGTCACAGATTATGTACCTTATTAAAAATGAATGACACCTGCATATCAATTAGCTCATCCATCATGACTAACATATATCATATACACATTTAAATTATTTCAATGATAGATAATATGGTAAAATAAAAAACAAAAATATATGACACATAAATTATAGTGGACATTCTCAAATCGCATTAATATGTCACATGCAAAACCAAAATTTAAATTAAAGAGAGAAAATATTTTTAAGTTTCTTCTCATGACCACATACCATACACACTATAATTAATTACTAGTAATAGATGCATGAGCACAAGAGAGTTACTTCAGAATAGTACAATTAAGAAAAATACAGCATTATATATCAATCATTGGTTCCACAATTTTTCTACAAATTAAGTCAACATGGTTTGTGTTCTACGAACGTACATTTATAAACAACAGTTACTTAGCTTCAAACTAGTTACGCATAAGAATGATGATAGTGATCAACCTTTATCTTTGTTTCTCTACCTAGCATCAATATTTGTCAGGCAAATAGGACTTATGCTAAGGCACCAAAAAATGCATTTATATTTTAAATAACGAGTTCTTGTCTTTTCTATACTTATCAATTCAATCAAGCATAATGATCAAATAAAATAAGAGGAACGAAACAAATTATCATAGTACCAGTTACACACATAACTCCACAATTTTGTACTACAAGTTTACAAATAAAATTCATCACAAAACTTGTATTTGTGGTTAAAGAAATGGAGGATGCGTACCTTTACAATGAAGACCATTTTAGAACTATATTCAGATAGTTTCCAACTTCTAATTTCATTAAGTTGCGAGCAACGTCAAATTTGCTTTCTAACAATATCAGTCTAATTTCAACTATCAAAATTCTCTATTCATCAACAAATAATTGAATTAACAAATTCAAAATAAAATTAACAATTCCATGTCAAATAATACTCGAGATTGTTGGAAAAATTAGACATAGAATTATTACAAAGTATAAAATCAAAGAGGAAAACATATCGATTATCGACTGAGGAGTGCAAATGCACCGATCTTAAGAGTGTTTTGCCACAATATGTAAGTTATCCGACACAGTAGGTCTCACAAGTAGTACTCTACAAAATACAACAATCAATTCTTGCTAGCACCATATGTGAATTAACAAGGTCTCGTTGGATATTATTTCTTATTAGTGACCGAATATGAAAATAAGAGATTGCGTAGCTTATTATGCTTGTATCATATTCATATATATATATATATATATATATATATATATATATATATATATATATATATATATATATATATATATATATGAGGAGGGATCCATTGACTCCAAGAGTAAGTCTAAACACTTACTCCAAATCCTTGCCATCAATTATTTTTAATCTAATGGTTTTACTGTTATTTTATTTGCTCCTTCCGTGAACCACTCGTAGGCTTTCTAATTTTTTTTTAATTCTCAAAATACTTGAATGAAGTCGTTGAATATCAGAACTGTTGTGGCCGTTCCCAAATTTGCTTGGATCCAAATCACCGTAATCTTAGAAATATCTCAGTTTTTGGTTTTATATTAGTGTTTTTTTTTTTTTTCAAACTTTGATAAATCCCAAAAAGTTTATTTCAGCTTTCACATTAGAATTGATAAAATTCAAGAGAAAGTACGGATTTGGAGAAAGAATTGATGGCAAGGATTCTCCTGAGGGAATGAAGAAGCAGAATATAGAACGTACGGTATGTATTCTAGTTGGTGCTCCGGGCAATATATTGATATTTTAATTATTGCCATCAATTATTAGAACCGTGGTTTTGGTGCTCACAAACGCAGAATTCTCCTGAGGGAATGAAGAAGCAGAAAGTACAGAATTAGAGAATGGAAAATCCTTGAAGGGGCCCCAAACGTCAAGGGAGAATGGATCGAACACGTTGCTCCTTCGACCACCAAAGAAACTTGGAATCAGCGACATTTTTGTTTTGTTATGTGATGTAAAACTGAGATTTGCAAATGGAAGTTTGTAAAACGCTCCTGAGTTTGGATTTCTTTGTTTTGATTTTTGATGGTTTTCTGAAGTTAAATCATATTGCAAAGATACCATTTTTTTTCAATTGATTAATACAACCTGTTAAAGAATTCAAATTAAAACTGGAAACAGTATTAACTTTTAGCTTAAGCATAACCAGAGCTAAAATATTCAAAAATAAAGATGTAAAACATCCAACAATACAAATGGGATAATTTCTTAACACACTATGACACTAACTAACAATATTAATCATTTTGATTTCTTTTCTTGCAAGTTCTGCTGTTGTGACCAGATTCACCACACTCATGACATGCTTTTCTTTTGACTGCTACTTGTTGAGCATGTGACAGTTCAATTCCACTCTTGAATCTACAATTTTGAGTGCATTTCTGCCCATCCTTCTTTCTCCCTTTTGTTTGTGCATTGCATGGATTTTTAATAGTCAATTCTGGTGGTTCACTTTCTTCCTCCGACAAGCAATTTTGGTTTACATTTTGGCTAGATTCCAAAGGTGAAATTCCATCACTTATAGCTAAATTTGATTTCTTCATTGTAATGGCTGACATACGAGTAGCTAAATTTTGCAGCACCACTCATGCTTTTATGACACCGCATATAAGACACACTTTTAGGGCTAACCATGGGATGGTTATGATCATTCTTAAATGAACATATGATCCAATTTCCTTCTATTGTACCTCTTGAAACAATAAGTGCGGCAAGACAACCAGTTCGAGAAGTTGAACACTTTCTTTTAGTTTGATTTGCGTCATCTTGGATTTCTTTGTTTATTGAACTTTTCACTATATGATGACCATCATTACAACATACCAAGACAGCTCTCTTTGGTTTAGTTGAGCGAACACGTACTCCAAAACCCATCCTTTTTGCAAATGAATTGTAAAATTCTCTAACCTTTTCTACAGATTTGAATTCCATCCCCTTACAAGGTTCACTATTTAATTCCTCACCAACATTAGGAGCACCAACTAAAATATCTTCTTCAGATATCTCCACATTTGTTGACTGTGTGGCTTCTTCAAGAACATTACCATCCATTATTGACTAATGCACCTGTCTTTTATAAAAATAATTGTCAATTCAAATCATTAAACAATAATCAAAATTATGATATATTTTTTTAACAGCATATTTATATACAGCAAATAATACCATCTTTATAAATTAGAAAAAAAATGGCCGAATTAGAAAGGCATCGATTTATCAAAAATAAAGAAATTAGAAAAGCTTCTATCAAAAAAATAAAATAGAAAGGCATCGGAAAAATAATTGGCATCACACATAAAATATAAGATAATTGACATTAAATTAGAAAAAAATGCACCTGTTTTTTGATAAAGCACATGGACAATTGGGGATAATTGATGTGTATTGTCAGAAAGATAATTGTGAATTGTTGTGTATTGGAAGATAGATGTGTGCTACTGTGGAGAGAGGAAAACACCCCAACTTAACAATTACTATTATGAATTAATCAGAGTCATAAATTATAATTAAAATGAATGGTCATGATTTGGAGTAAGTGTTTAGACTTACTCATGGAGTCAATGGATCCATTGACTCCAAGAGTAAGTCTAAAGACTTACTCTAAATATTGACCCTTGATTTTAATAGTAATTAATGGTTGTGATTGATTACTATTGATCCTTAGTCTTAGGTTTTCATACTCCTTCTCAAACAACCCGACAACAATACTTAATGCCCATTAAGAAGAATATTTGATTCATAATCTCAATATATATATATATTGGAAAGATAAATAAAATTTAAGTGTAGCTCATTTGGTAGGTACATTTTAGTGTGTTAGTGTGCAATTTTAATCACTAGATTATTTGATAATTTTTTTTTGCTTTGAGTATAAACAATAATTTCATTTACAAATATACAATTAATCATTAGAACTTGTTCCTTCAATGCTATGACCTTTATTCACTCTCAAATTCTACACGACCCAAATTATGTTTAATTATATAATATAAATAAAATCTGATTAATAATTTACTTGGGATGAAAACTAAAATTCAACATTTTTTTAAGAAAGTGTTATACTTCTCACCAAAATTTCGTTATCAGAAGAATAAAAGTAAAATATAAATCAACTTCAAATGGTTGTAAATTGTTTTTTAGATTGACAAAATACAATAACCATTAAAAATTCACGCACACAAATAAAAGAGTTATGATTCGAACTCTGATCGTGATGTCCGAAAAAATGTGTAACGCTCTATGAAACACAAACTCTGACACAAACACATAACACAACACGAAAATCGACACATCAACACCTTTAAATTAAAAAACATTGGACATTGGTACCATTACAAACACATGAATCAAAATATATATATACATGTCCATCTTAATTAATAAATTAATTTTATTTAAAAAAATTATAAAACAATATACAATCATATTTAACATTTTAGTTATCCATCTACTATCGTGAAAACTAAAAATGTTGCAATAAAATTTAATATATTTGATCCCTAGTTGATCAGGCTCCGATACATTTTTAATCATTGTAGATGTGTTTAAGATGTCTAAAAACCCTCTAAATAACTAAAAAAAAAACTCATTGGGACACTTGTTTGAGTGGTCAGACACATATCTAAGGAGTGTCGAAGCAAAAATAAAAATAAAAAAATTGGACACTTTTACGAGATCTTTAACAAGTGTCAAAAAATGATATATTAGTGTCGGACACCACAACACATCTACTCCAAGATGCATCTATGCTTCATAGATAAGTTCCATTTTTTTCATTGAGAAAAATATTATATCATACTTTTTTTAGCAAAAAAAAATTACATAAACGAAAACAATTTTTCATTTTAAAAAAGAAAAGGAAAAGAAGGAAAATACAGTTATGAAACAAAACAAGGTGTCAGAACAAGTCAACATTACAGAGAAACACTGGTAGGAAAGCAAAAAAGGAAGAAAAAAATATATAATATTTATCATATATTTACAAGACTGCCATTAATGAAAACTGGTTATTTTCCGCGTGTTTTCGATTCGCGATTCTTTTCGAAAGTGAAAGCGGAAATTGAAAAAATAGAAACGGTTTCCAAAAACTGTTTCTAGAAAGAAGCCTTCCAAACAAGTTTTTTGTTTTTAAATTTTTAAAAATCAAAAAACATTTTTGAAAACTAAATCAAACAAGCCTAATTATCCACGTGTTTAGTTCTCATACTAATTAATCACTTTTTTTAGGGGAATTAATCACATACTCTCTCCGGTCCTACTTATAAGAAAATTTTCAAAAAAAGATTTGGTACTATATATAAGAAAATGATACAACTTTTAAGGAGTAGTTATTGTTTAAAAGACTTTTCTATCTCTTATTTAAGGTTTGTCTTTTTAATATTAGTGGATGTATTTAATGTTTCGCAACTTTTTATAAGGGTATATTTATAAAAATAATTAAAAAGTTATAATAATTAATGATTGTATTGGTTTTGATGTTTTTTTGTTCTTCTTCTTATAATAAGGATCAGAGAAGTATTTACTTACAGTAAATCATATATCCTCTCGAAAAACAAACTATCATATATTTTTTTTTTTGAAATATCTGATGAAAAAAAGAATATAACATCAAAAGTTCTATCCCCGCCCTCAATATGAAAACTAGGTGTATTACTAACATTCTTTTGTTAAAAAGCAATGAAAATTTCTTAAAATGTAACTTTTTTTAATCTTATAAAAAAGATTTTCAATAGTTTTTTCACTTCCCCTTTATGACTTGATCTTTTTTCTTAAAATCTACTTTTTTTTTTGCACATGTCAAATGACCTTCCAACATCTTAATGTCCCTACTTAGGTCACAAGTTTGCGTTACCAAACTCGGCTCTTAAAATCTACTTGTAAATATAACTAAATGAACAAATAATTGAGAACAGTTTTATTATTTGAACAAGATGCTTTACTTTGAGCCACGAAATAATGTAGCTAACCTATACCTGATGCTGGTGCTGGCCATTACGTGCCCTGCCAACCTCTCCATTCCATCCATATATGAGAAAATCTTTACGCTAAGAATCTCTCTTACCTGCTTATATCTTCACATACTCTATACCTTACACCACGAAATCTCTTACGTCATATTCACCGTCCATGCATATATACTTCACCATACTACTCCACTAATTCCCTTTTCATTAGTTTTCTTCATTGATGCATATTTGTTCCTTTCTTAAGAAAACAAATCTTCTCGAACGTTATAAGACAGTTAGGCCTTATATTGTTTTGAAGCATAAAAAAGATAATAATCATACTTAAATGGGAGTACTATACAAGAAGGTACTCCAACCTATATACTTATAGACATGTATATTGCTCTTAAAGGAAATGGAGGAAAAAAAGTTAACACAACATTTGTCTTGACTTATAAGCTCATTTAAACAATTCACACAAATATAAAAAGTTGGGTAATATATACATTTATAATTATTTATATTAAATTTTGTCAATGTAATGATTTTCTAAATTTAATATTTAATAATTATTTTTCAAATCCTCTAAAAAAAGTCATGTAATATTGTACGCTTAGCTTTTTACTGATGGATTATGGGGCCGTTTGGATTAACTTATTTTAGAGCTTATATAAAACAGCTTATGCAAATAAATAAGTTTTTATGTATTATTTATAAGTTTTTAAGGTAGTTTATGAAAAAAACAGTTTATGAAGATACAATTTTCGTTAGTAAGAGCTTATAAATTAAAATAAAAGCTTATTTATTTACATAAGCTATTTTTTATAAGCTCAAACCAAACGGGGCCTATATATACTTCCTTAAATAAATTTCATCTCACTCCGAGGCTTCATTGAGATGTAAAACTTCTTTCTTTTTAGGGGTGAGATGAAAATCTTTTATGACTAGCAAATTAAGTTGCTATATAACAACAAATTACTATCATCAATATCAATATGTAGTAATTCCGGGTTCAGAATTGATATAGGAGAGGGTAAAAGTGGTTGACCAAACATAGAATAAATGTAACATTCGTTGGTATGAATGTGAAAGCACCAATTTAAAACCATTCATAAAATATTCATCACGCATATATAGTTTACATTATAAGAGTGTGTATTAGTTTTGTCAAAAAAAAAGGGGGTGTATATTAGTTAATTGAAGTAATTGGGACTCAAGGTAGAGAATCATCTTGTATAATATAGAGAGTGCTTTTCACCGACGCCAAATGATTGGGAGAGAGTATGAAAGTATGAATTTAAAATAGGGTCATGCATATATGAGGGGTGATTGTTGGATTATTAGCCAATGAGGTAGTGACTAATTTTCTAAACAAGTGGTTGAGGTCAACTGCACATGAATTCCCCTTCTTAGCAAGTGTGTATAGCTACTACTAATCATCAAGTCATGCCTATTATATAACTAGAAAAATAATTAATAATACAAGATAATCTGGCATGATCACAAAGTCATTAATTAATTAAGGATCTGTCTAAGCCATAATTACTTTGCTAGTGTAGTTTGTTAAACATATTATCAATTTTGGTCAAAAAAGAAAAACATATTTTCAGTTAAATTGGGTGCTTCAAAATTTGTTAAATGTGATGTTCTAGAAACAAATTAAGTAAGACAAAAAAGAACCAACAACAACACAAGCAAGAAAAGAAACTAAAAAGGAGTTATATAAATATAGAGTGGAGTTATATTGAAAGTTATCTTCGTTCTGAAATCCGTATTAAAAGTTATCTTCGTTCTAGTATTGATAGTTCCATTTTAGATGATAGTGAGAAATACAATGATAGTGACAAAAACTTACACCATGAATAAATCTTGACATATATAGTTACTCCGCCTAATATGTACAATATTATTTCAATCATCAAATTAAAAGTTTTATTGAATAGACCGACTCTGTAAATGTTTATAAAACTTTACAATTATTTCTTATGTTTCAACATATTAAATCAATTAAACATTTTTTTTTATAAAACAATACTAGTAAGTTTCGACCAATTATTAAAAAAAAAAAATAGACCAGTTATTAAATTACATAGCTACAAATTTTAATTTATCTGCAATTTTGTGTGCATTATCGTTAGTAAATATGGTGATATTCTTGAATGGCTGATCATTGGCAAAATTTAATGTCATTATTAAGTTATTATTAAACAAAATAACCTTGCTTTCACAGTACTAAAAACATTAAAATTAGTATAAAAATATAGTGTCGGAATAAAATAAGAAAAAACTTAGGTATAATTCTTTAATCACAAAAACTAGTGTGATATTTCACGTTTTTTACCTCTAAATTTTTCTAACTAAATTAACTTTTATAGTTGTATCAGAAAGAGTTACTCCTAAAATAAGTTTGTATATTGTAAAACAAAAAAAAGTAAGTTGGTCTCTACTCATAAAATACAAATAAAAATATAGAGGGAGAGGTGAAAGTAGAAAATTGTGTGTGGTTCCAGGCTTGCAAACCAATCCTCCTCCAAAAAGGAATCGTTGAGAATAAGTAATGGGTTTGCTTCAAAGCCAACCGAATCTCACTCGTTTCCTCCATTACCTCCTCACATATACTTCACAATACATCATTCTCTCTCTTGCCTACACTACACACCTGTATAATATACTAACATTATCCTTATATATAACTTCCAAGGTTGGAAAAGAAACCCTGGCAAAACCAAAATTAAAACAATTAAGGTTATATTTATATACTCTTCATCACGGGTTATACATGCACCTTTAAACCTTGTCTCACACCACTAATATATTAACTCTCATTCATCACCTTCTTATTTCATTCATTCATCTCTTACCTTGCACCCTCTTCTCTTTATTCCCTCTCAAATTACATTTAGTACTCTTTACCTTTATACGCACAAAAAAAATGCAAGTCTTAGAAGATCAACTCATGATGGTTTCCAAGGATCATACACAACAAATCATAAAAGGAAAACGAACAAAGCGTCAAAGGCTACCATCTCCACTTAGGTTAACTATGCCGGCTTCAAATTCTTGTAATGAAGGTACAAGTTATAATAATAACAACAACAATTCAGGAGGAATTGAATTTGTTAAAATTGATTCGCGCGATCGATCAGAAGAAGAAAAAGAAGAAGAAGATTTGGCAAATTGTCTCATTCTATTAGCTCAAGGTCATAATCATCATGATCAAAACACACATGTGTCAAATCATCACGATCACAATAACAACAAATCTTCAAATTTTTATCTTTACCAATGCAAGACTTGCAATCGTTGTTTCCCTTCATTCCAAGCACTTGGTGGACATAGAGCAAGTCATACCAAACCTAACAAGGCAAATTGTAATGTTACACAAGAAAAGCAAACACTTACAACATCTTCTTTTGTTGATGATCATTATGATCCAACCATGAATACCATACTCTCTTTGCAAGCCTTCACCGCCGCGACCCCTATTACTACTATTACTACTACTACAAAAAAATCAAAAGTTCATGAGTGTTCGATATGTGGTGCCGAATTCTCATCGGGGCAAGCCTTAGGGGGACATATGCGGCGACATAGGAATCTTGTGAACACATCTACAACGACAACAACAACAACAACTTCTATGAGTTTGAGTATTGGTAGTCCTAAATCTCATGAAGCTAAGAAACCTAGGAATGCTTTTAAGTTGGATTTGAATCTTCCAGCTCCAGAAGTTGATCAAAAAGATCAATCCAAGTTTTCGTTTCAGCCTAGAGAAAATGTTATTGCTTTCTCTAATTCTTCTTTGGTGGATTGCCATTACTAAATACTAAAGTTCCTCAAGTTTGTGTATTCGGCATTAGTTGAATATTGACCTTATTTTTATTTTATTTTTTACTTGTTCAGTTAAACTTGTATATGTTGATAATTCTTTCCATTCATTCTACATTGAAATTGAAATTTGAATTTATTCATTTAGTGGCCTGTAATTATTTAATTTACATGTACTGAATTCATAGTTGTGATTTTTTATTAGACAAATGTTACTAACTTACTATATTAGATGTTATGTTCATATTTTCTCAAGTATTTCCTTTAACTATTAGCTCAAAGTCATTGATCAACAATCCCCCATTTCGTGATTTAGTCAAATTTAATTATTGCAGTTTGTTATTATATTTTTTTGAAAACTCCTTACCCATTTTTATGAATTATATAATCGTGATGCATGTGATTAGAAATTGAAAGAGAGTGAACAGAAGAAGAAAGGAACTTGCCAACCATAAAACTGCAAACAGAAAGTTAGTTAGTTCCTTTGGGCCGGATTTGTGAGCTAGAAAGATAAGTTTCATCAAATTGTGTCATGTAGAAGAAAAAGTAAAATTTGCCATGATTTTTTTTTTACGATAATTTTGCAACAAAAATTAGTGATAGAAAAAATTATATCTCTAATTTTTTCGTCACAAAATATATGATCCAATTACAGCCAGATTTCACGTTTTCCTTCTTTAAATTTATATCTCTGGTATCTTTTATGAATACTGCTATAATGAGCTGATTCAGTCACAAGTCAAAACATGCTTCACCCTTTCTGCCTTATTTGCTCCTGTCACTAGTTTTCAATCTGCTCTAGACATATATTCACGGCATGTTAAATTAGTATTCTTATATTTATATTCACTTTGCGTAGAAAAATGTTTCTTTTAGGTACAATTCCTATCTTTATTCCTTTTTTTTTAATAAAAAGATGATTAAGAATGTAAGTGAAAAGTAGACTTACGTGAAAAAACTATAAAAGAAGCGAAAAATATGTGCTGCTTTGCGTGTAGTGAGTACAATCTTCTTTACAATTTTTAGGTATGTCACTTATTTTTATTGCGTTAATGCGTATAAATTATAAATTTTGTTTTTTTTTAAATTTTGGTTTTAATTAAAATTATTTTGATTTTGGTTAAAAGTATAGGTATAGATATTTTATACTTTCATATTGTAACAAAACATATACTTATATTTTTCTATGATACCAACAATATAGCAAATATAATATAAGTTTTTATCCTTTTGAATGACGCCAACAATATAACATTTTTTTATACGCAAATTTATTTAAAGGTATGATTGGAAGCGAAAAAACCATCTCAAAATCATGCATTCTTTTATATATACTAGCGAAAAGACGGTCATGCTTTCCACTCTTTTTATGACGCTAACGCGTGTAAATTATAAACGATATTTAATATGAAATTTTGATTTTGATTAAAATTATAAGTACAAATATTTGTGACTTTCAAATTGTAACAAACCCAAAAAACCATGTTTATCTTTTTCAATAACAACAGTAATTTAACAAATATAATATAAATTCTTATCTTTTTTAATACCACCAACAATATTAGGAAAATTTGTTTAAGGGTATAATTGGAATTATAAAAAATTCAGTCCAAAATCTCTATCCCCTTCATATATAATACTGGTAATATTGCTCCTATTGTATGGGATATTTCCTATTTTAATGGGATTTAATTTTTTTAATTAAAATTTAATGTAATATTATTGAAGGATAAAATAGTAAATAAAATAGTTTAAATGAAGGGTAAAATAAATAGTGAAAAAGTCAGTCCAAACTCATGTATTTTAAGCCTATTTTCTTTATATATAGTATAGATTATAGAAGATTATTTTGTTTAGACTAATAAGTTATTGGGTTTATGCTATTGAACTTTTATGTTTTTAAGTTAGTATCATTCATTAGGTATCAGAATATATTATCTTGTAACCCTTATTTTCATATGTTATGGTTTTGTCATTCTAATAAAACCTTAGCTACCTCTGTTAGCCTTCTTTATTATTATCTCTAATTCTCTATATTGTTAACATGACATCAAGAGCATAGTTTGATCCTCCTTGAACTACTTGTCCCTTCCGTTGTTGAGTTCTCAAAAGTTTGAGAATGTTGTGTGATCGGTTTGGTTTAATTTCTAGTGTTGATAGGGCATCATATGATATTTTATGCAATGTTTTTAGTTATTTTCTTTGCATTTGAAGACAAATAAGAGGTCATTTAGAAGAGTTGTCCATGGTTTGAGGACCATTTTTTTATTGTTTTCATTCGATTCGTTGTAATTCACTTTTATCCTAAATCATGCAACTTCATGGGTGTTTTGAGTCTTTAGTGAGAAATCATATGAATCGGGAAAGAAAGACATCTCATGAAGGATCAAGGGATGTTAATATTGAAGATAAATGGTTCTTATAAGGTTTTTGAAGATAATACAAGTTGACAGTACAAGGCAAGGGTCAAGCAACCGGAGCTTCAAGGCATGGTTTCCTCCTTTTCTTATTCTCTAGAGTATGTTTCTCTTTTCTTTTGTTATGTTATTAGTTATCATGATTAACTAAACCTCTAAGATTAGAGTTCTAAGATGAACCTCTATTTATTTGTTGGATGAAATTAATTTCTTTATTCGTTATGATTTGAGTTATATTTCTTTTTCATAGGTTTCACCGTTTACATCTTTTATAAACTAGGTTAGGGTTCCTAGCCTAAATCTTAAGCTTTAACTGAATCGTTACATATGACTTTTGCTCAAAAATCTTTAATTTATTAGGGACCCTTAGGGTATGAGGGTTAGACATCATCATGGAGTGTAAATCCTTTAGATGACAATTCAGGAGGCACACGAGGTGTTGAAGTCAAAGGATACTGTTGGAACAAAATGTGTAAACAATGCCTCTTTAAGTTTTGATGATAACAAGGTATTAAAAAGACAATTGGATATGCTAACGTTTGTTCAAAGTATGCAGGACCATAAACTAAAAATTATTCAAGTATCAATCAAGTTTGGGTCTGAAGGAACAAGTAAAGAGCAATGGAATTTGTAAGAAGCTTGTGTTGCAAGTCAGAATCTGAAGGATGAAGACTCAGACTCTGAAGGATCAGAAGCTGAAGACTCAGACTCTGAAGTCTGAAGGATCAGAAGTCAACTGGTGTCACTGTCAACAAGGACAAAGTACAACCACGACCTCTGCAAACTTCTCAGAATCAGAAACGTACTATGCAACTTTGTCTCCTTGGTAAAGACATCCAATCCATTTTAAGGAAATGATTCAAACGTTATTCTTCATGGTACGAAGTCCAAATCAAGGAACAAATCAACGTTGGATCAAGCTTCAATTCAAACGACTCTTTTGTTGAGCTGGCACAAATTCAACGTCTCTATTCCTTACCTCTATATAAAGGGTAGAAGACTTGAAAGAAATTACTGATTCTATCATTTTTGACAAGTGCCAATACTCTGCCAAAATAAAAGCTCATCAAATACTTAGAATTTCTCAACAACTTTCATATCTTAGAAATTCTTAAGTCTTAGACTCTGTAATCTGTGTTGCATTTTGTGAACACCACTGATAGTATATCAAGTGTTCAACTCAAACTTATTTGTTAAGATTACATTAGAAGTCTCTTACTTTGTGTTTGAGCATTAGAAGTCTCTTACTTTTTGTTTGACCAATAGAAGTCTCTTACTTGTGTGTTTGAGCATCTGGATGTCTCTTGCTTTTGTGCTTAAGCAATTGTGATCTTTTGATTATAATGAAAAATCTCTTGTAAGTGACAAGGGGACTGGACTACTTCCGGGTTATGGAAGGAACCAGGATAACTTGCTTGTGTCTTTCTTCTCTCTCTCATTTACTTTAAACCGCTACATCTGAACTCTGAACTTAGCTTCAGACTCTGATCATACATCAGAAGCTGAACAAGGACTTAGTTTTTTAGAAGAAAAATCCAACACAATTCAATCCTTCTTTCTTGTGTTTTTCTCACCTTCAGTTGGTATCAGAGCTTCAGTTCTGATATTTCAACACTTAAAGAGAAGTAGCTTCACATGCTGCTGGTTCAGAAAAGATCCAGAGAAAAACATGTCTTCTAGTCCTGGTACTTCAAGAGAAGTAGCTTCACATGCTGCTGTATCTTATGATTATGGTACTGATGAGAAACAGACTCATAGTCATCATAAACCTCCAATATTCAATGGAGATCCTGAGAAGTTTTCCTGGTGGAAAAGCAAGATGTACAACCACATCATTGAAATTGATGACTCCTTGTGGGATATCATAGAAGATGGAATATCTATTCCTGTTGATGAAGAAGGAGTAGTTGTTGATAGAAGAAGTCTTACTGATGCTCAGAGGAAGATCTACAAAAAGCATCATAAAGTAAGAGGAATCATTGTTGAGGCTCTACCTCATGATGAGTATCTTAAGTTGAGTGACAAATCTACTGCTAAAGCTATATTTACTTCCTTATGCTCAAGATATGAGGGTAATAAGAAAGTAAGAGAAGCTAAAGCAAATCTTCTGGTAAAGCAATATGAGCTGTTTAAGATGAAGGATGATGAAACCATTGATGTAATGTTTTCAAGGTTTCAGACTTTGGTATCTGGACTTCAGATTCTGAAGAAAAGCTATACTACTGCTGACCATGTGAACAAGATTCTAAGGAGTCTACCTGCTAGATGGAGACCTAAGGTGACTGCTATAGAGGAAGCAAGAGATTTAAATACTCTAAGTATTGAAGATCTTGTTAGTTCTCTAAAGTGTCATGAGTTTGGACTTAATGAGGATGAACCTTCTAAGAAGACCGCTTTGAAATCAAAAGGTAAAGTTGCAAAGGCTCTTCAAGCTGATGAATCTGATAAAGAATCTTCTGGTGATGGTTTTGAAAAGGATTCAGATGCTGAAGAATTAGCCATGTTTTCCAAAAGATTTCGGTATTTGGTTAAGAGAAGAAGTAAATCCTTCAACAAAAGAAGTAGCTCCAAAGGATCTGGTTCTAAAAAAGAAGACTGGACATTTTATTGCTGATTGTCCAGAGTTGCAAAAAGAAAAATCAAAGGAAAAATCAAAGAAGAATAATTCAAAGACCGGAAGCTTCAAAGACAAGATCAAGAAAAGTCGTATGGCAACATGGGATGATCTTGACAAAGAATCTGAATCTGGTAGTGAAAATGAAGAAGAAGCCAACCTGGCTTTAGTGCAACAGTGTCATCAGATGGGGAGTCTGAATCAGACTCAGATGGTGAACAGGAGGTATACTCTAAACTTACTAGATCAGAACTTATTGAAACTGTAAAAGATCTTATCAGTCATTATCTTAGCAAGTCAAATCAATTTAAAACTTTGAAAAAGGAATTTGAACTGCTTAAAAAAAACATGAAGAAGCTCAAAGTTACATCTCTGAATTAAAAGATGAGAATAATGCTCTTCTTGTAAAATTGACTGATAAGAAAGTTGATAAGCCTTTAAGTGAAGAAGAAATCGCTCTTCAAGATTTTATTTTAACTGGAATTAACAGAAGCAAAGTTGCTTCAATGATTTACAATGTCGGACGGAACAAAGGAGAAGATGTTGGGTTCTCGGAAGGTGTTTTCAACAAACCTAAAGAAACCAACCCATCATCCTATTCTAATTACATTAAGAAAGGTTTAAAAGCTTACTTTGTACCAAAGTCAGACATTGCTGAGACTATGAACTTATCAAAATCTAAGACTTTAGAACCAAAGGTATTGATGAAACCAGAATCTAAGTCTCTGTTGAAATCAAAACCAAAAAGTCCTAAGTCTAAGATTGTGAGGAAATCAGAATCTAAACCTGAAAAGGTTCAGACTCTGAAAAGATCAGAACCTAAGACTAGCATGTCTCAGACTCTGAAAAGATCAGACTCATATTTTCAAAAAACCTGTGTTTATGAAACCTTCAAATGATACTAAAACAGTTTATGTGAAACCTTTTAAACCTCAAAATGTCAGACACAAGGTACAAAAGAAGTCATATCCTTTCAGAACTAACCAAAGAGGACCCATCAAGATATGGGTACCTAAGTCTGAAATTGTTTATGTTGCAGATGTGCTTAAAAGCAAAAGAAAAGGAGAAATCATGGTACATGGACAGTGGTTGCTCGCGACACATGACATGAGACAAATCTATGTTCCAAACCCTGACCATGAAAGAGGGAGGAATTATGGGTTTTGGAGGAAACCAGAAAGGAAACATCATTGGTACTGGTAAGATAAGTAATTCCTCTATTACTATTAATAATGTTTGTTTGGTAGATGGACTAAGACATAACCTACTTAGCATAAGTCAATTTTGTGATAGTGGTTATGATGTCTTGTTTGATAAGAACACCTGTACAATAATCAATAACAAAGATAATCCATTGTGTTCAAAGGAAAAAGGAAGAACAATGTTTACAAGATAGATTTTTCAGAACTGGTTTATCAGAAGGTAGTTTGCCTTCTATCTGTGAGTGATGAGAAATGGGTATGGCACAAAAGGTTGGGAAATGCTAACTGGAAATTAATTTCAAAGCTTAGGAAGTTACATCTGGCCAGAGGCTTACCAAACATTAACTATCACTCAGATGCTCTTTGTGGAGCATGCCAGAAAGGAAAAATTGTTAAAACGTCTTTCAAAACCAAAAACATTGTTAACACAACTTGTTATATTCAGAACAGAATCTACATTAGACCAATTCTGAATAAAACAATATATGAGTTATTCAAAGGAAGAAAACCAAGCATCTCTTATTTTCATCAGTTTGGATGTACATGTTACATTCTGAACAACAAAGTCTATCTAAAGAAATTTGATGCTAAGGCTCATAAGGGTATCTTCTTAGGTTACTCTGAGAGATCTAAAGCATACAGAGTGTATAATTATGAAACACATGTTGTTGAAGAATCAATGCACATCAGACTTGATGATAAAAAGCCTGACAATATGTTAGAGCTAGTTGAAAGCTTTGCAGATATTCAACTCTCAGAAGACGCTTCAGAACCTAATCAGGATCCAGAGTCTGATGCAAGTTCAGAAGCTGATATCATTCCAGAAGTTGAAACTTCTTCAAATGCTAACACTCCTCCAGATGCTAATCAAGATCAAGCTGTTTCTGAACAAGTTCTTAATGAATCTCAAGAAGAAAATACATCCAAAAACACCTTCAAGTATAAGGCTTCGCATCCTGAATAGTTAATCATTGGGAACAAGGATAGTCCAAGAAATACCATATCAGCATTCAGACAGAATGATTCTATACTTAGATTACTGTCAGTAATTGAACCTACAACAGTTGATGAAGCACTTTCTGATGATGGATGGATAGTGGCTATGCAAGAAGAACTCAATCAATTTCAAAGAAATGATGTCTGGGATTTATTTGCAAAACCAGACCACAAGAACATTATTGGAACAAAATGGGTGTTCAGAAACAAATTAAATGAACAAGGGGAAGTGATCAGAAACAAGGCAAGACTTGTAACTCAAGGTTACAGTCAGCAGGAAGGAATTGATTACACTGAAACATTTGCTCTAGTTGCAAGATTGGAAGCAATCAGGTTACTTCTTTCCTAAGCAGTAAATCATGGCATCACACTCTATCAAATGCATGTTAAGAGTGATTTTCTAAATGTTGTTATTTCTGAAGAAGTGTATGTAACATCCGGCTGGCTCCCTTACGGGCTGGCCTCCCTATCTTTCAAGGACCGAGATGTACTCATGGTCTTCTCCACCCCCCATGTGGAGTTTTTGCCTTCCGTGGGAATCGAACTCTGTACCTGGGGCCTAAGTACAAGTTCAATGCATTCCCACTACCAATTGAGCTAGCTCAATTGAACTTGTACTTAGGCCCCAGGTACAGAGTTCGATTTCCACGGAAGGCAAAAACTCCACATGGGGGGTAGAGAAGACCATGAGTACATCTCGGTCCTTGAAAGATAGGGAGGCCAGCCCGTAAGGGAGCCAGTCAGATGTTACAAAAAAGGCGCCTTTTTTGTAACACCTGGGATTCGGCATCTGGGCCCCCGTGATCCCCCGCGATGTACTCATGGACTTCTCCACCCCCCATGTGGAGTTTCATGCCTTCCGTGGGAATCGAACCGTGTACCTGGGGCTTAAGTACAAGTTCCATGCATTCCCACTACCAATTGAGCTAGTAGCTCAATTGGTAGTGGGAATGTATGGAACTTGTACTTAAGCCCCAAGTACACGGTTCGATTCCCACGGAAGGCATGAAACTCCACATGGGGGGTGGAGAAGTCCATGAGTACATCGCGGGGGATCGCGGGGGCCCAGATGCTGAATCCCGGATCCGAATCCCGGGTGTTACAGTGTATGTCAAACAACCTCCTGGTTTTGAAGATCTGAAACATCCAAATTATGTTTTTAAACTTAAGAAATTACTGTATGGTCTCAAACAAGCTCCTAGAGCTTGGTATGAAAGACTAAGTAATTTCTTGCTTAAAAATGATTTTGTAAGAGGACAAGTTGACACTACACTATTCAAAAAGACACTTAAGAAGGACATCTTAATTGTTCAAATCTATGTTGATGATATTATATTTGGTTCTACTAATGCCACTCTTTGCAAGGAATTTTCTAAGCTAATGCAGGATGAATTTGAAATGAGAATGATGGGAGAATTGAAGTTCTTTCTTGGAATTCAAAGCAATCAATGCAAAGATGGAGTGTATGTTCATCAATAAAAGTATACAAAGGAGATTCTGAAGAAGTTCAATCTTGAAGATTGTAAATTGATGACAACACTAATGCATCCAAGCTGCAACTTAAGCAAAGAAGACACTGACTCAAAGGTAGATCAGAAGCTCTACAGAGGTATGATTGGTTCTCTGTTATACTTAACAACTTCTAGACCAGATATTTTATTCAGTGTATGTTTATGTGCAAGATTCCAATCAGATCCTAGAGAATCTCATATGACTGTTGTCAAGAGAATCTTCAGATATCTGAAAGGAACAAATAATCTTGGACTTCTGTATAAGAAATCCTTAGATTATAAGTTGGTTGGATTCTGTGATGCTGATTATGCTGGTGATATGATTGAAAGAAAATCAACCAGTGGAAATTGTCAATTTCTTGGTGAGAATCTAATATCCTGGGCCAGTAAAAGACAATCAACTATTGCATTGTCAACAGCAGAAGCAGAATATATCTCAGCTGCAAGTTGTTGCACACAACTACTTTGGATGAAACATCAGTTAGAAAACTATCAGATTCATGAGAACAACATTCCTATCTTTTGTGATAATATTGTTGCTATCTGTTTGTCTAAGAATCCTATTCTGCATTCAAGAGCCAAACATATTTAAATTAAACATCATTTTATAAGAGATTATGTTCAGAAGGGTGTCTTGGATATTTAATTCATTGATATTGATCATCAGTGGGCTGATATATTCATAAAACCTCTAACAGAAAACAAATTTGATTTTATTAAAAAGAATCTGAACATGCATTTTATTTCTGAACAATGCTTGACTCTGAATAAGAACTAAGAATCTGAATAACATCAGAAGCTAAGACTCATCAGAAGCTCATTATTGAGAGTCTGAAGAAAGTTCAGCTTCTGAAGTCATCAGAGTCTGAGTTTCATAATCTGAATTCTTAGCCTCTGACAAATCTCATTAGTAACAGACACATGACACATGGCCCACTAATGAGAGTGGATCTGAACAGTTTGTCTGACGCGTGGTCTTTAACTACTTAGTATTAACCTTCAGACAATGATGATTAGGCCTGTTAATTTACGCCCCCATTGTCATTTATGTTTTTTTATGCAATTAATGTGAATCATTTTTTAATTTCAACAGTTTAACAAAACACTTCTCACTTCTCACACATTCACTATTCACATCCTACACTTCGTCCTTTTTCAAACCTTATCTGCAAAACCCCCAATTTCAAAAACAAAAATCCCTAGAACCCTAAAATGGTTGGTACCTCATCATCTGCTATGGAAAGTGACTCCGGTGCTTCAACGCTTATTAAACCCAAGACCATGTTTCTGGATAAAGAAGAACTTTGTGTATTCATAGAGAGTGCATTGGATTTCATGAGTCTAGAACTCAACAACTGCAATATCAAACATTTTTTCAGTTATCATGGTTGGACACCTTATTTTAATATGCTGAATGGGCTCATGTTGAAGTATATGATGAAGAGGTTGCTGAAAGGGAAAGAAAGCAGAAGATGGTTAGTGACAAAGAAAAGTCTAGTATGGAAATGGGTCAGAAAGAGGTGGTAACACCTGAAATAAGGTTAGTTGTAATGGGAATAAGGGTTACCATTACAGAAGCAACAATTGCTAAAGCTATTGGTGCCAAGAGCAGAGGTATGTATGTCTCAGAATCTAACAAGGATAGCAAGTATGCAAAGCAGATTCAAGAAATTCTGTTCAAGGATGTTAAGTCTAAAAAGACTGTGGACATGAAGAAGGAAGTCAGACTTCTTAACAAGATTTTCTTATCTTGCTTGATTCCCAGAGAAGGAGGGACTGATTACCTATCCTGGGATAACAAGCATTTTCTTCTGTTCTTACTTCAGAAGGTACCAATAAATCTTCCCAAATACATGTTCAACTATCTGTGTGATTCAATCAAAGAAGGTCACAAAGGAAAGAGGAACGTGCCTTATGCAAGGCTTCTGTCAGAGATATTCTACCAAGGTAGATTGATTGAAAAGTTTCAATCATTTGGGATAGGGTCTGATCAGGAGCTTGGGACAAGCAGAGGGAAGATGATATCTGGACTTACCTTGGGAAGTATGATGATAATCCCTGAGAAGGAAGTAATCACCACAGACCAGGATCTGCAACTGAGTCTGAAGCAATCAGAGTACCAAATGGATTTTCCTCCTATCTCTAAGGAAGATAATCCTAAGGTACTGGCACACTTCATAACATAACATTAAAAGGAGACTAGGACAACAATCTCTTGGGAGATGATCCTAGACAAGGGTGACCAACCATGGAAAGCTATCAAGAAGAAGACAGCCTCATCAGAACCTAAACAACAAGAACCAGTTAAGAAAGCTAAGGTTCAGAAGCAAGTTCAGAAGAAGGGTGTCAAGACAAAGGTCTCTGAAACTACATCAGAGATTGATAATCTTGAACCTGTGGAGATTCTTCCTACAAGAACAAGAAGCAAGGATATCAGGAAAGCTAGTTCAGAAGTTGTGGAAGTTCCTAAGCCAAGGAAGAGAAAGCTTAGGAAAATGATTACAGAAGAGGAAGAAGAATCAGAGGGTCCTAGAAGAATGATACCTGAAGAGTATCAAGGTCTGACAAGTGTAATTGGTGAAGAAGAGGAAGAAGAACCTAAGGAGACGCCTCTGATAAAGAGAGAAAAAATAGTTGGAAGTGTGTCTAATGAAGGCTTGGGAAGAAACTTGAAGGAAAATCTTGAGAAAGCTTCACAGTTGGCTAAAAAGTTGGAAATAGCAACTGTTTCAAAAGCTAGGGAGATGTTGGCATCTCACCTTCAGATAAAGAGGGAATGAGCTTCAGGAGCACATGGTTCAGAAGCTGCAGAACCTATAAGTAATACTGCACTTTTAACTTCTGATACTTTGGTCAATGTTCCTTCACCCATAAATTCTGATGAACAAACCCTTAGCCATGCCTACCCTAATTTTGCTAAAATCCCTATACCTCATATTCCAACACCAAAAATAGTCTCACCAGAACCCACTTCATCTAAACCTGTGTCACCAGAACCTGCTTTAGAATCAGACTTTGTACCAGACTCTGAAGAGTGTCTGAACACTTCACCAGTTCAGACATGTCCTTATGATGACCATACCCAACAACAATCAACTTCTTCTCTTGATGCTCTATTAGAACATCTTGGTGGAGAACTTCCTTATACCCCACCTCAACCAACCATAATCATCTCATCTGACCCCACACCAGACTCTGAAGAGTGTTTGGATACATCTCCTATCCAAACTTGTCTTCCAGGTGACTCACCTCTAATTATCCCATCATCTTTAACCCCTGAGGAACAAGCTGCTTTTGACTTAAAACTTGCTCAAATTAAGACAAGAAACGAACAACTTGCACTCCTTAAGAAATCTTCTTACAAACCTGCTTCTGATACTAGTTCAGTTTCAGAAGCTCAACCTTTAGAAGTTGAACATGTTCACTATGCCAACCCTGACCCAGAAGCAGAAACTCTACCAGAAACTCAACTTGAACCTCAACCTGAAACATCAAACCTACAAATTGTGCTTTTAGCCTCTGATGACAAGAACACTGATCCTGAAATAACTTCAAAACCTGCATCTGATGTTATTCCTGAAGTTGTCATGGACATCCCATCTTCTTCTACCCTTGCACTTATTCCCACTTCATCCATTAACATTCCTGAACCACCATTCAATATGCATATTGACCTAGTCTACATAATATGTGTAGTATTATTTTCAAGGAATTGCAGGAACTTATGGCAGCAAGTAAGATGCCAATTCAAATGGGAAACTATGCTCAGAAATGGCAAGAATTGAGAACACTTGTGAACACAACTCTGGACACCATGCAAGTGGTAGCTGTAGAAGTGGTTACAAGAAGTAATCAGGAGCATGGAGTCTGTTGAGCTAAGAAGAGATGCATCTAGACACTTACCATCAGAACCATTTATGGATTCTTCTATTCCTGAAGTGCTGAAATATGGCCTTCAAGACTCTTTTGTGTCAAAGTTTATTCAGAAGCCAGTTGATCTTGAAAACTTAAAGCTTGATGTGGAAGAGCCTCTGATGAACCATCTCATATATCAAGTTATGTCAGAAATGACATTGCAAAGAGTAAAGCAAGAGAAACTGGAAAACAAATTGCTAGAGGTTATGGAACGTCATAAGGAGCTGAGTACTAAACAAGAAGAAATCTCCAAGAAGCAAGATGTCATGGCTGAACAACAGTCTCAGATGATCTCAAGTAAGAATGAGATGAAGACTAGTATCCAGGCCATCTTGGAAATGCTTCAGAAGCAGCAAAACTCTTAGATTGCACACCTAATTTTTGTTCCTTGCATTTCTTTGTGTTTGGCTTCTGATTTTGAACATGTTTAAGTTTATATTCTTCTTTGTTCTTCTTTGAAGTTTTGGTACATCTGAACAACTGAAATTTTCTGTTAATTCTTTACTCTGTCTTTTTATATTCTTTTTGTTGATGACAAAATGGGAAGTAATATAACCTTAGAAAGGAAGTAATTCTTTTCAGAAATGGGACTAATTAACAGTTAAGGCTCTTAGTTCGAATCTAAGTTTATTGAAAAATGACTTAGGAGAACAACTTCTCATCTTTTAGCATTTGAGTTAATTTAATGTGATGTACTTCTGTGTGACGTTTCCTTGAAATTTTGCTTAAAATAAATTTAATTAACTTGGATAGAACTTAGGGAGAGCTTACAAAACTCACCTTCTGGACTATCAGACTTAGGGGGAGCTTACAAACCTCAGATCCTATAGTCAACTTGTTAATTAGATTATCAACAATTGTCTATTAATATGTATGTTTGTCATCATCAAAAAGGGGGAGATTGTTGGAACAAAATGTGTAAACAATGCCTCTTTAAGTTTTGATGATAACAAGGTATTAAAAAGACAATTGGATATGCTAACAGTTGTTCAAAGTATGCAGGACCATAGACTAAAATTATTCAAGTATCAATCAAGTTTGGGTCTGAAGGAACAAGTAAAGAGCAATGGAATTTGTAAGAAGCTTGTGTTGCAAGTCAGAATCTGAAGGCTGAAGACTCAGACTCTGAAGGATCAGAAGCTGAAGACTCAGACTCTGAAGTCTGAAGGATCAGAAGTCAACTGGTGTCACTGTCAACAAGGACAAAGTACAACCACGACCTCTGCAAACTTCTCAGAATCAGAAACGTACTCTGCAACTTTGTCTCCTTGGTAAAGACATCCAATCCATTTTAAGGAAATGATTCAAACGTTATTCTTCGTGGTACAAAGTCCAAATCAAGGAACAAATCAATGTTGGATCAAACTTCAATTCAAACGACTCTTTTGCTGAGCTGGCACAAATTCAACGTCTCTATTCCTTACCTCTATATAAGGGGTAGAAGACTTGAAAGAAATTACGGACTCTATCATTTTTAACAAGTGCCAATACTCTGCTAAATTAAAAACTCATCAAATACTTAGAATTTCTCAACAACTTTCATATCTTAGAAATTCTTAAGTCTTAGAGTTTGTAATCTGTGTTGTATTTTGTGAACACCACTGATAGTATATCAAGTGTTCAACTCAAACTTATTTGTTAAGATTACATTAGAAGTCTCTTACTTTGTGTTTGAGCATTGGAAGTCTCTTACTTTGTGTTTGAGCATTAGAAGTCTCTTACTTGTGTGTTTGAGCATCTGGAAGTCTCTTGCTTTTGTGCTTGAGCAATTGTAATCTTTTGATTATAGTGAAAAATCTATTGTAAGTGACAAGGGGACTAGACTACTTCCGGGTTGTGGAAGGAACTAGGATAACTTGCTTGTGTCTCTCCTCTCTCTCTCTCTCTCTCTCTCTCTCTCTCTCATTTACTTTAAACCGCTGCATCTGAACTCTGAACTTAGCTTCAGACTCTGATCATACATCAGAAGCTGAACTAGGACTTAGTTTTTGAGAAGAAAAAGACAACACAATTCAACCCCCCCTTCTTGTGCTTTTCTCATCTTCAGATACATCCATAGCTTTCATAATTTAGTTATGGAAGTTATGGAAATCCAACATATGTAGGGATAAAAATATTCTTCCTACAAATGAACCATTATTTATAAAATCATTAGGTTTTGATTATTGGGAACTATGAATTAATCCAACAAAGAAGGTAGAGGGGATTCGAAGAATCCTAATTACCGTTAAACATCTAAATCAAAAAATCCTAATCTCGCACTGAGCAAGACAATTAAAAACTTGCAAACCCATTAATCTCTTTTACTGCTTTTTACTTAAACAAATTTCGTTAATTGCTAAGTTGAACGACAATCTATGTGGATATGATAAAATACTACTTTATTACTTGTTGCAATTTGGTACACTAATCAATTTGTCAATCAATAGTCAAGTTGTTTGAGGCCAATCAGTTCAGGTTACTTTCTAATTCGTGGCTCGTGTGGCAACGAAAAAAATAGAAACTAATTTGAATTAATGTGAATGATGCAGAAGATGGATCAATAAATTATTCATCCAAGTTGTATGTATGATAGAAAATATCCGGAGAAAATGACACTTGATGCGCATTTTAAGAAAGGAATTCGTGGATTTGTTGCTTTTGTCATGTCGCAAGGTATTTATTAAAGTGAGGGACACATAAGATGCATGTGTTTTATATGTCGTGTAAGTTGATTCAAAGTCCAGAAGATGTCATAGATCATTTATAGAATGTTGGTTTTGTGACTACAAGAAAATTGATTTTTGACAGCGACATGTGTCGTTGAGAAAAATGCAAAGTTGCTGCAAAATGTGTTTTTCCCAGCAAAAAAAATATCGTTGCATGTCGTTGGTATAAGTACTGTTGCAAAAACTTTTGCAACGACATTTGATGTCGTTGTGAAAACTAATGCTTTTGCAACGACAATTATTGTTGACTTATGTCACATGTCACAATGACTATATTCGTTGCGATAAAGTATTTTTCTCAACAAGTAAAGTTGTTGTGATAAATTTTTTTGTCAACAATACAAATTGTTGCTATTTTTTGTTAATGTCACAATGACTATATTCATTGCGATAAAGTATTTTCCACAACAACTAAAGTTGTTGCAATAAGTTGTTTTTTGTCAACAATACAAATTGCTGCTGTTTTTTATTAATCGCAACAACCAGAGTAGTTGACATAAATTACATTTCTCAACAACTTATGTCATTTAATAAAAATGATTATTTTTTAACTTTTATTTTATAAAATTAGTATCAATCACATTTGTAATTTAAATTGTCATAACTATTCAAAAGTAAATTACATTAGAATATAAGTCACAATTTTTTTAATGTAAAGAATGGACAAGTTTAACGTACATGCAAACTACTGTAACATTAAAAATATAAAATGCGATAAATTATCCTTCTTAACACAGAAAACTAATAATCATAAATGGTAAGTTGTTAGCATAAATATATATTTTAATTCATAAAAAATATATAATGAACTCTAATATATATATATATATATATATATATATATATATATATATATATATATATATATATATATATTGTCCCTACAAAAAAAATTATTGTATTATTCCTAACTTTACAATGTTGTTGCCAAATATTGTATTATTTCCAACAAAAATTATGTCATTGCAAAAAGTTGTATTTTTCCCAATCACAAATTATGTTGTTGCCAAAATATTGAATTATTCGCAACAATATATTATGTTTTTTTTTTATGACAAGCGCAACAATATATTATGTTGTTGCCAAAACGTTATATTTCTCGCAATGACAAGGAGATTGTTGAGAAAAAAAAGGTATTACAACACATAAATCAGTTGTTGTTTTATGCATATAAAAAAATTATATTATTTCCAACGATAATAATTGTTGTTGGGATAAGTCATTTTTCCCAGCGATAACGAGATTGTTGTAAAAAAAAACAACTTATTACAACGACTTAAATAAGTCATTGCTATATACTTATCAAAAAATTGAATTTTTTCCAACGAGAATAATTGTTGTTGTGATAAGTCATTTTTCCCAACAATAATTAAATCATTGGAAGAAAAAAAGACTTAATACAACAACATAAGTTAGTCGTTGCTATAAGCATATTATTTACAACAAATTGATTGTCGCTGAGAAAAAAGTCGCTGCTAAATATCTTATTTCTTGTAGTGAGTATTAAGTGTGGTGACATCATGGCGAACAAAAGTCGGATATTAATACCGAGTTTGATGTCAATACACACGCTTCAAGCAATGGAGAGCATACAGAGTGTGACCAGTTTGTCTTGATGGAATATATGGTCGGTGAGGTTCTCGGGGTAAACTTATCTTATGATGAGGGCGGTGAAGAGGAAATACCCCTGAACGATAAATCGAAGAAGTTTTAAACCTTTTAGATTCATTACTTCCCATTCTTTTGCCTTATCAACTTATTGAATTTGAGTATCTTTCTCTGAAGCTTGCATAGAAAAAAATAGATAGTTTGAAGAAATTGTTTGACCTTTGTTAAATTGAAAAATTGGATACCTTCTGAGCCAACATAGCTAATAGAACATATTGTAGGGCAGTAAAAGACAGCTTATTTATCTCATAAGATTGGTTATCATTACCCGGTCATTTCTCCTAAAGGAAGTTGATCTTCAATGCTCAGACACTTGGCAATTAATCACGTTAAGATTGGTAACCCTCACCCGACCATTTCTCCTAAAGGTGGTTGATCACCAAATGCCTCAAAAATCGAAACGATGCGTAAGACAATAGGTTTCGAAAATAGAATTTTATTTCAAACATATTTGAAAAAGAATTTAATTTCTTTATTTGGTCAAAAATCTAAGCTTTAATAAAAAAAAATCCCGATTTAAGCATGCTTTCACACGAAAGATAATAAGAAAATAAGTTATAAATAGGAAATTAGTTTTCTTGGAACCTAGGATGATGGCCCATTGATTGTTGAACTTTTCCCAATATCTATAAATAAAATTGAACCTTTATTATTTTGTCTTTGATGTAACTTTTGTCTTAAATTCTTTCTACCTAAGCTAATTGTTTGAGGACAAACAACTGTTCAAGCATGAGGGAGTTTGATAACATGTTATTTTATCTAAGTTTTTACTTAACAAAATTAATGTTTTGAATTAAGTTAATTTGCATTTTACTATATTTTTCTTGAGGAGTGTTATGGACACTCTCTTTCTAACACTCACTCTTTTACTGGGTGAAATTAATGTGGGTACCGGACATTGAAAATGCATCCCACATAAAGTGATGAACCCCACATGGGTTTCACCCAATAGAAGAGTGAGTGTTAGAAAGAGAGTGTTCCTAACATTTCTCTATTTTCCATTTATTTGAATAAATAGATAATGGAAGAGAGATATGAAGAATTAGTACAATAATGATGAATTTCTACAAAGGATGAAGACTTGTTGACCAAGCCAAGTCATACACCAATGAACACTCCTTTCAATGGTCAAGTAGTGGAAATTCATTCAGAAAACCTTCAAATTTGTAGCAACTAGTTCCAAAACCGTCACCAAGGAAACAAGGAAACCAAAAATCAAAGCGTTAATTGGCAGTGGTTGTTACAACCTGCCATAACCTCAGACTACAATTGTAAAAGCCTAGTAGTTTTAATTGTTGGTTTTTCTTTGTAAGAACTTGGATGATTTTGTGTTAAAACCATCCTTAATATCTTTTAATATATGATGGTGCAAGAAATCAGAAGGCTTAAACTATAAATATGACAAGTCTAGCCTTGATTTGTAACCAAATTTCACCATAAAACTCGTGAAATTTTGAACTTGTTTTCAATAAAAGTTTTCTTCTTTTTATTTACTTCTTCAAGTTATTTTTATTAGGAAGCCCGTCACTATGCTGATTGAGTAGTCTCGTTTGTCTTGTGATCATGAAAAGTAGTCATATGACTAACTTTCCATAATCCCATTCTTTTCTTTTGTTAAGGGAATTCAAAATATAATCTAACCTCAGTGTGTTTGAGAAAAATATTAGGCAACCGCTTTAGTCGATAGACAAAGAGGTTGCTAGAAATATAAGGATAGACAAAGGTTTCAAAGCATGAGAATAACCTAAGAACTTTTGGGATGAAATGGGTAATTAAGTTTAATGGGTCTAGTTCCCTAAAAAAAAAAAAGTTTAATGGGTCTAGTCGACATAGAAACCAAGAGAATAGGGGGCTATGTTGGTAAGTTATTTCTTTTATCACCTAGAAATATAATATTTGATACTTTAGAGATTACCTTATCCTTAAGTAGTGAATTATGAGGCTTAAGAAAGGAATATGATTTGGCGATGTTCACTGTAGTGATGAACTCCAATTATTCTGAGGCATTTTTATCAATTGCATATTTTCAACCAAATAACAATCATCGATTTTTCTAAATCTCAAAACTAATTTTTAATTGTATACTTAGGAGAAAAAAGTAGTCTTGAGATTCACAAGTCCTTGTTGATGCGATACACTTTTTATTACGAAGATATACTTGTACACTTGTGGGCGCGTGTCATGAGTCGATTAGGCAGTTTTGGTAATAACCTGAATTATCCCACCTTCTTTGCGGTGATGGTTTGAGCTATTCGGAAAGACTGAAACCTGATTGCTTTTGATGACAAATTAGATCTTGGTACAAATCTCCACAATATAGTTTATAGTTTTGTTCATGTCATTAATCCAGCTGGTATTATTATCTCAAATTCTTACTTTGTAAACCCAAAGAAATAATTACACATTGCTTGGCAACCTCCTCATCAGATTTTTTTTGAAGCTTAATATTGACGGTTCTCGTTGAGCCTCTGAGAGATCTAATGCTTTTGGTAGATTAATTAGAGCCTCCACATGACGTTTCCTGATAGGATCCCATTGCAATTTAGGAACCTCTACTCCCATTTTTGGTGAGCTTTGGGCCTCAACCTTTGCTTAAAGCTCACTAGAAGTTTATATATTCATTCTCTTCTCTGCACGAAATATAGTAAAAATGAGTAAAAAAGGAGTAAATAAGAAGTTAGAGAACGAGAGAACACGAGGAGAGGAAAAGAAAAGGTGAGGGAGAAAGAGAATGTGGAAGAGAGAAAAAAATGCAACATATTATTTATAAAGAAAATGATGTTGTTTGTTCCAAAAAGGTGAGAGAGAATAAAAATGAGATAATGTTTTACTTTTTTAGTGAAGAAAAATAGAAAACTTAGCTCTAGTTCAGTTATTCCGGCAAAATTACACTTGATTTCATCTTTGTCTCAGTTGATTAGATGTTTAGATACATTTTTAGTCTCCCAATTTTTACACAACAACACATAACAAACAACACTACACATAATTAAACAAACTTAATGCAAATTACATTAACACATAACAAACAACAACACATATGATTAAACAAACTTAAAGCAAATTACAACAATACACACCAAACAATACATAAAATTAAACCAACTTAATGCAAATTACAACAACATAAGCCCTAATATTACAATGGCAACGACAAAATTCCTCTTCTTATTTTTCAATGCATCATTCCTCTTGAACAATGCTCTTATAATCTTCTTGTGTCTCTCAAGTACTTAATCATCATACCACTTAAAAAAATTTCTTTTTCTTCTCTGAAAGTAACGATCACATACATGGAATATCCTCATTGGGTTCTCTATCAGTCCAAGTAGTAACCAAACAGAGAAAGAAAATTTACATTTTCTACTATTGAAGACAAACACGGAGAATAAGCAGAGATAATATGGAGGGAGAAGAAGAAGGGAGGAATATAATATGGTGAAGAAGAAGTTGAATCAAAAGTAAAGAAGGGAGGAATACAACAGTTACAGGCAGAATAGAAGGAAGGAGTTGACAATGGAGATTGAAAAATATCAGAGGATTTTAAACCCTTATTTCTTATGGTTACAAACATCGTCATCACATGATCTTTCCATTTTCATTTTCCTTTTCCAATTATTATTTCTATGCAATTCACATTTTATTTGAGTGAACTGTCACGTAAACGTTTAGGCTTAAATGCAGTTTTACCCCCCTATTTTGACTCAAACTGGATTTTACCCCCCTATTTTAAAACTCGGATTTTTAGCCCCCCTATTTTATATTTTTCAGGATTTTACCCCCTACCACATTTAAATACATTTTTGCTGATGTGGCAGTGTTGATGTGGATTAAAAATATTCTATAAATATCCACCTATTTAATTAATTAAAGTAAATTAAATGTTGTAAATAAAAAAGTAAATAAATTATAAATATAATTATCTTGTACCACAAAAAAAGGAAAAAAGAAGTCAATAAACCTATTTAATCCAAAACTGAACGGAAAAACAAAAATCAAATAGTTACTTTGGCTTTGAAGCATGAACAAAACGTGAACCACAACCCAGTTCTCACTTCGTGTGGTGTTCACGCCGTTTCCCATCCATCGCCGTTTCCACTCCATCGCCGTTTCCACTTCACTCTTCCCTGTCGCCGCCGTTCTCACTCTTCCCGTCGTCGCCGTTCTCACTCTTCTCGTTGCCGTCGTCTTATCTGTTATGGAGAACCGCAAGGTCTTGGTTCCTGGTTCAAGTTCAATAACAAATTGCAGGTACGTCTTTCTCCGATCTGTCGTTCCTTGGTCGTTTGGGTTTATGTTTTTGTTACTTTCGGGTCACCTTTTGGGTTTATGTTTCTAATTAGGGTTGTTTTTGTAACGTTCAAGTCACTTCTCTTATAACAGGAAAAATTGTGGTGGAGAGGGTTAGATAGTGGTGTTGTGTATTTTTGCCTATTGAGATTGGGTTGTGTTGTGTGTGTTTTGTTCTGTTTGTGTAGCTTTTATAGTGATTTGCCTATTGTTCTGTTCTGTGTGTGTTTTGTTCTGTTGGATTGTGTTTTGCCTATTGTTGTTTATGTTTCTATATAGGGTTGTTTTCCTAATAGAATATAATTTTTTTGGAAGTAGTGCTTTTACAGTGATTTTTTATTGCTTGTTGTGGTCCAAATTAGGGATTTTTTATTGCTTATTGTGGTCCTAAGAAAAACTTTCTAATTATTTTACTTATGTTTGTGGACCATGGCAATATTTATTGTCTTTTAGGGCTTGTGAAGGTAGGCAAAATGATGATGAGTTGGACAAAGAAGACATGGAGAATGAAGATGGTGATTATATTGCAAGTGATGAGGAAGATGATGACGATGATGATGAAATTTACTTTGATGATAAAGGAGATGATGAGTGTGTTGATTGGAGTCTTGTTTTTCCACCTGAAACATTTTGCTTGGTTAATACTAATGTAGGTGATCAAGCAATATGTACTCCCACAACTGCAGCTGATTTTCGAGATGAGGTACATGAAGATTCTGATGAATTACATACTCCACCAGAGAGTGAAGATGAAGAGCTTGGTAACAACTATCCAATTTTTAAGATGGGTGATGGGAATACTAGTGTTAAGTTTCAAAAGGGTTTGAAGTTCAACAACAAAGAGCAAGCAAAGGATGCAATCAAAGAGTATGCATTGGAGACTAAGAAAAGTTTACACATCAAGAAAAATGAAAAAGAATTCTTGGTTATAAAGTGTATGGCTGGTTATAAATCCCCATTTATTGCCTAGAGATCTACCAACGGTGAAATGTAAAAAATGTGGAATGATGGGTCATAATAAGAGGACATGTGGAGGAAAACGTGCGGCTGAAAGAGTGATCCCAAAAGGTGGAAATAAGGTGCTAATTGAACTTCTTTTTTTTATCTTGTATTTATTTTTTTTTCTTGTGTTTCTGTGTTTATCTTGTATTTTTGTTATGAATATTTGTTTTGTAATTCAATTTTTTGATAGAACCAAAAGAAGGGAAAAAAGTCTAGAACACAAGAAGCGGATGGTGTTAGTGGGTCACGAGCTAGTGGTTCTGGTGCACAAGGAGGTGATGGGGTTGCAACTATTTTAACTCAAGGGTCACAACATCCTCCTCCAACTCAAGATTCTCAAGAATAACATTTTGTTAATTAAGCTTGTTTTTTGATTCAGCTGTTATACATTTAAGTACAACATAGTTATGTGTATTATTGCACTGGTATTCTGCCATGGTTCTTTTAGGCATTTTTTTTATTCGGCTGTTAGGATTATGATCAACTTTTGGCCTTGTATTTTGGGATATAACTATGCTAATGATTATCTCGATATTTACAGGTGCATAACGTTTTTTTCATGTATTTTAATGGGATTTTCCTGGTATTTTTATTGTTTTTTTAGTATTTTTCTACATTTTTTTTTGTTTTTTATACTGATTTTATATTTATTTTCCTCCATTTTTCTAGTATTTTTTCTGTTTTTTTTTGTTGCAATTTTCTAGATTTTTTTTTCAGATTTTTTTTCCCATTTCTTAAAAAAATCAATTTTTTCATCAATATAAATAAATAATAAAAGAACATTTAATTTATATAATTTTAATTAGGTGGATGTTTGTATAATATTATTTAATCCACATCAGCACTGCCACATCAACAAATATGTGTTAAAATGTGGTTGGGGGGTAAAATCCTGAAAAATATAAAATAGGGGGGCTAAAAATCCGAGTTTTAAAATAGAGGGGGTAAAATCCAGTTTGAGTCAAAATAGAGGGGGTAAAACTGCATTTAAGCCAAACGTTTATTAGGGATCAAAAATGCAATTTTTTTGTTGGTGGACAAAAATCGCAACTTTGTAAAAATCGGAGGATAAAAAATATATTTAAACTTTAATTTTATTTTTTTTAAAGAATTTAAACTTTAATTAAAAGTTTTTTTTAAGGTTTAATTTAACCGAGTTCGTTTGATAGTTTATTTTCTTAAATATATATAGGCTGTGTTTGGTAAGGATGAAAAACTAGCGTATAGTATATTAAATTAGCTTATAAGTTTGTTGGATCAAAACATGACGTGTTTGGTAACAAGCTTTTCTCGTGAGGCTTTTTCTGAGATGCTATTAAAAGTAGCTTTTGAGCTTATAGCTTCTTATATTTTCTTCCAATTTTAACCTTATTATTTTTAATTTTACTATTTTTTAATAAAAAACTACTCATATTCATATGTAACTACCCACTTTTTATATATTGGTGCAACCAACTTATGTACTACTCATATGTATCACTTCAGTTGTAGTTCTTTTTTTATATTTTCTTTGTTCACTTTTTTACGTTGTTCTTATTTCATATAGTATAATATATAATTTTAAATAAAATATACAATAAATATTGAAGTAATTTTATTTAAATAATTTTTTTTAATTGAATTCATAAAACACATTTATCATTTTGGAGATGAAAGTATTTGAAATAAATTTAAATATTTTAAAAATATAAATAAGTAAAAAAAAATTATGTATATAATTTATGAAAAAATATTAAACAAACATGTTCTTTTATGTCATTTATATTTATCAGTCATTTCAACAACTAATTTTACCAAACACATTATTTTTAACAAGCGAGTTTTTGAACTATAAATTATCGACTATCAGTTATCAGTTAACTTTTCAACTATCAACTAGATCGCTTATAATTTATTTTTACCAATCAGAGGCAAAGTTGAAAAAACGGGCGAGTGTAAAGCCAATTTGAGAAGAGTGACAGAGTAGTTTGAAGTTGAAGCGGCGGCAGAGACAGTAGAATATCACATCAATGGCGGTTCCAGGTAGACGCAATGGTTTGAACGAAGAAGACGATGAAGAATCGAATGGTCTTTTCGGAGAAGAAGGTCTCGTTGCTGAAGAATCTGATACTCCTCCCCATCTTCGTGACCTCTCCCATGCCGCTACACACGGTGACCTCAACGCCCTCCGCCTCGCTCTCGGTACCCTCTCTCTCTCTCTCAACTGCACAAATTTTCGGTCTCTGTTAATTCAATATTTACCTCTTTCTGTTAAACCCCATAGCAACTTAAAAAAATATCAATTTAAAACCCTAATTATTACTTTTAATATTTTAGATAAATTGTTTATTTTTATGGCATTTGATTGTGATACGAGTCGTTGTTTCTGTGCGTTGATTACATTTTTAATTTTACGTTGATTTAGATGATTTGCAGAGAAAACTTTATAATCATATCCTATTTTAAAAATTGCACTTGACAGTGTAATAGGTTTCGTTATTTTGAGTGGTTTGATTGTTGTTTCGTCCAATGTTGTATAGGCGCTATAGCGTACTGGAATTTTGAACAAATCAGTTGTTCCGCAATATGCAATTTAGTACAAAATGTTGTCAAATACTATCAGCTATATCTCTGTTGCGTAGCGGAATTTGAACAGAGTTTTATATTTCGCAATATGTGATTGACACTGCCGGTTTCTTCTCAGTTTATTATTTTAAAACAATTGAAGCATGACCGAAAAATCTCAGCTGATTTGATGTCCGATTTGATTTTTATAACATTGAATTTTGTACAATAGTTCTTGATTGTTTGATATGTGAACTAAAAGACATCCTAACTAGCATACTGGAAAATTTTACAGTGTCCTTTCCTAATTCTTATGATGCTTACCGTGTTGGATAATTGCAGATAACTTGAATGGTAATATTGATGAACCGGTGGAGGATGGGGATACTGCTCTTCATTTGACCTGTTTATATGGCCATTTCGAATGTGCTCAGGTTTGTTATCATTTGCTCATTCATTCTTTTTTTATGCTTTTAATCTGAAACATGTCGTGGATTATTGATCTTGATCAATGAATTGCAGCTGCTACTAGAACGAGGAGCTAACTTGGAGGCTACGGATGAAGATGGGGCAATTCCTTTACACGATGCTTGTGCAGGAGGTAGTTTAAACTATCATCATGTTTAAATGTTGAACTCTTTTTTAAAATTTATTGGTTAAGATTTGTGATGTTATTTATTTTTTGAATGGCCATATCAGGATTTATAAATATAGTCCAACTTCTACTTAACAGAGCAAATGATGCTGAGCATATAAAAAGGATGCTAGAATCTGTTGATTCTGAGGGTGATACTGTGAGTATTTATCTACCCTTCTAAAAATTTGAGTTCCTATTCAATAAGCCAGTGTCAAACCAACGACCTACTGGTGTGTGTTTGGTTCTATGCCATTGAAAATTGATTTTGATTGAAATGATTTGTAAAGTTTATATTAGTTGAAAGTCAGCTAACATAAAATAATTTATGTTTGGATGCGTTCATGTAAAAGTGAGTTGAACAATAAATTTGAGTGTAAAAATAATGTTTGGAGGGAAAAGCTGAAAATCTTAGCTTCAGTTAGAATAAACCCTAGAGGCAAATTGTATTCTCTTTGAGTACCTCTAAATGTATCAAAATCAATTTTAAATCTTCATAAATCATAATCATCTTTGACTCTCCCCAAAGTGAATCCAAACATGCACTAAATATAACAATGTAGGGTACTTAATATTAAACTTTTTTGTGCGTTTTTTTTGGGGAGGGGATCAAATGAGTAGATACCAGCTAAATCCTAATCCCTAATCCTGTTCCAACTTTATGTACATAATTTCTCCTTATTTGTTCTCCATATCTTGTGACTATTTTCACAGCCTCTTCATCACGCTGCAAGAGGTGAGCATGCTGATGTAATTAGGTTGTTGCTGTCTAATGGTGCATCATCCACAAAACAAAACTTATATGGAAAGGTATAGCTTTTAAACGAATTTAAAAATATTAGTTTCTAGTCCTCAACATTTGCTAACATAATTTTTGGCAGACCCCTGCCGAGTTACCTGAACCTGGCACAGATGCAAGGAGGCTGTTTGAAGCTGCTGATACTGCCATGGAAATCTAATTATAGCATTAGCATGGTGGTTAGTAGAAATAGTGAGTTCCATTTTGATAACCCAATCTGTATCACATATTCATTTCTCCTAGTTCAGATTTACTGAGGAGGTAATTTTATGAATTATAACTTTGGAATTAAAAATGAGGATGCAGGGGTTAGGTTAGGACAACTTGGTTTGTTTTTATTTGTTTGGTCATTTGAAAGATTGGAACTGAACTATAACGGGATACTTACTACTTTCACACTTAAATTTATAGATTTACCAAAATTGGATCCAGTTGTTGATTCCTTGATAAACAATTTGCTGGCTGTCCTTTAATCATCACAGTTTCATCAACGTTGATAATTTTCATGCATAATTGGTTGAGGGTGATTTTTAAATCAACAAATTGCTGGGCTCGAAAAGTTTCGCTTGGTTCGATTCGATAAACAATATTAAAAATATTGATTATCACTTATTATTGTAAGATGTTGTAGTTACACACCTCTCAAAACTAGAAGTCTGAATTTCCTTCAAACTGCACTTTGATTTTGAAGAGTGAACAGAGAATTGTCTTTGAAATTTTGTCGAAATTGTGCTCATCTTCTACAAATTAGCAGTTTAGTCTTTGAAATTGTAACAAGTGAATCAAACAATTTCTGTTGTAAGTTTAGTTGCTAGATAACATGACCTAAGATATGATAGTTTATGTGGACTCCACATCACACTCATGTCTTTAGGGACGAAATTGTTTGTTATACTTTTTTAGGGTAAAACGTAGGAGCTACTCTGATTTTAAAATTTGAGATTGTAAAATCAGCTAAACAGTTGTTCAACAAATAGGAGCAGACACATGTATCATATTTATGCAACGAGGTGGATATAAATATTAAGGGAAACGTTAACGAGTGTTATTCATGCAAATATGTGTAATCAATACATTTGAAATTGAAATATTTGACTTTTATATAAAATAATTTCTTCTTTTGGATTCCTTAAAGAGTGCTCTGAGGGCACTCGTTGACAAGATCCATATCATATTATTCGTATCCATGGATACTCATTTACACCCTTACATAGATACACATAAAGACCCTAAACAAGACCCAACAATTTCTCATACAAGGCTCGGCAATTTTGATATAGTGCAAATCGGAATTATGTCACCAATTCCCCATTGTTATGGAACAATTAATTGAGAAACCAAACGACAGTTGGAGACGTGTTAGTTTACGACTGTTGTCCACATTGCAGCATTTTACAAGCAACAACCACCATCTTGGGATGCTTGTAGTTCATGTTTTTGCTTTAAAATATTCCTTTTCACTGATGTTGATCCTTCTTCCAAAAGACTAGGAACTTCCATTATCTAAGAAATGGTAACATTTTTAATTATGATTGAAACACACCAAATAATCTACAAAGAATTTCAAATAATCTACATTGTTTTTTTATAAAATGAAGCATTGATTGAAAACATACACGACACTGACACATCGACATTGGTAACAATTTGAGAAAATAAAAACAATTAAATATAATCAGATGTGTCAGTATCGTGTCGATGTCAGACATCAACACGTGTCGGATGCCGAACATGTCTTCAATCTAAAGAGTCAATACTATTTTCATATTATCTTTCTTTCATCATTATGAATATGATTCCAAAAACCATACCTTTAGTGCAAGTTCCTCAAAGCACTTGTCAACATTTTCTCGAGTTTTGGCACTGCATTCAAAAAACAAACATCCAAACTCCTTTGCAAGTGCTAGACCCTCTTCTGTGCTCACAGTCCTTTCGGATTCCTACAATAAGATAAATTAACCATTAATGAAATTATTGAACAGAACAAACCAAGATGTGAACTCGAAATTATATATTGAAAGACTATGTTTAAAAAGTGTGATTGTACTAATGTTTTAGCGTCAAATAAAATAACAGACATGACACCGATACATATGGTTACCTTCATACACTTCTATTTTTTGAAATTATTATCAGTGCCTACATGTCAGTGTTATGTACGATGTTCTTGTCTGTCTTAGCGCTTTGTTTATCATAGGTAAGACAGGGCCATTCATAATTTTATCTATTTTAGTTGGTTTCTAAGGTAGTCTTGTATCTAGAAAACACAAGGGATATAATTGAAATTACTCACGTCAACAAGAAGTCATGTGTTACAGATTAATTCTTCAGCAGTATAACTCATGACAAGGAAGATAAACACATGGAAGACATAATTTGAATGTTTTTTCATTACCATAATGTAGAGTCAAATTCACATTTTCATTGTTTACTAAAATTATAATGCTAACATGTTTCATTGAGGAAATATTTCACAGTAGTTGAGATTCATTTACTTGCTTCATACATCTATGCACAAGACCAAACACAAACTTACTCTATCAACTTTATTTCCAACTAGCATCTTCATGCAATCCTGATTAGTTGAATAGAGTTCCACTTCTTTGGACCACACCTCTGATAAGTTTGTAAAGGTATCTCTTCTTGTTACATCATAAACTAAAATAAAATAAAATTAATATAGTAATAGAGTAAGTTATATCTAATAATTCATTGTATTCACTATGCAAGTTATTTATCTGAGAATTTAAAGCAGAACCTGAAACTGCCTTAACATTTAGGGACTATGAAACCAGAGTTAAGCATTTAAACAAAAGTTCAATCCGAGTTGCAACCACAAAAAAAAAATCAGAAATCATTTTAGCATACCGAGAATGATTCCTTGCGCGCCTCTATAGTAAGAACTTGTTAGCGTTCTGAACCTTTCCTGCCCAGCTGCAATAGAAGTAATGTTATGACAAATGATTCAACAAAAAGAGGCTCTAAGGATAATTTCATCATATTTGTTTGCATCCAATTCACATAATGACTGGAACTACAAATGATTTATGCAAATGATTTATGCGCAACGTGTGCGAGAGTGTTGTAAACTTGGGGATACAGAGTTTGATTCCTACTCATAAATAAAAAAATCAAATAGTTAAAAAAAGTTACCGGTATCCCAAATAGTTAGTTTCAATCTCTTGCCACCTACTGTGAGAAGCTTGATCTTAAAATCAACACCTACATAACATTGGACAACAGGATCAGATCAAATCAGAACTCAAATATGATAAAAGAAACATGACTGAGAGAACCTAAACATCTATTCATAATTTCATCAATTCTATGTCAATTCCAATGGCATAAATTGGGTAAAAAATCAATATAAAACAGTTATCTTGTACAGAAATATCCAAAGCATTAAAAAAATACTTAAATATATTTCTTCCCATATAATTATCTCGAATTTTGTTTTTAGTCCCTGTATTATCCACTTTTTTAATCTCTACAAATTATAAAACTGCAATTCTTTTAGTTCCTCCTTATAGACTACAAAATATGTTGTTTTGTAATTTGTACATGCCTAAATAGTAGTTATTATAAAGAATGAAAATATATTTAACTCCTTAATAAATTGAAGGACCTCACAACTCCAAAGTAAAACATATAACAGGGAGAACAACTATAATAGTTACTATAAACCATAGATCAAACTTTAGTTTATGAAAAAAAAATAGATCAAAAATCTTGATGAGACACCCTTTGGTTGAGAAAACTCTTAGAATAAACAATTCATCAATAAAATCCCATGATTTTTTAAGCTAGAAGATATAAAAACAATGATAAAGCAATGAAATACCAATTGTGGGGGCAGGATCTTCAACAGAGCCAGAGATGAAGCTAACAAGTAAGCTACTTTTTCCCACAGCTGAATCACCAATCAACAAGATCTTGAAAGAGATATCATAGCTACTATTTTGACCAGAAGAAGAACTCATTTCCCTACTTTCTGAAAGGTATATTGAAGACAATGAAATGCTTCACTGAATAATGTTTCTATGTGTATATCTAAGTATGTATGTATATATGCAGAAAGAAAAAGAGAGAAAGAGAGCAAAAGGGGAGAGAGAGAGAGAGAGAGAGAGAGAGAGAGAGAGAGAGAGAGAGAGAGAAACGAAAGGAGAAAAGGTACAACTTCTATGATGAAGAAATGCTATGGAGTATATCTATGAAAAGCATCTTTCATTTTATTAGTGTTTTGTGTGAGAAAGTGAGTGATATAGAAGCTAAAGAAAACGGCCACCTTTGTCTGATGAGTACACAAACACAACATAACAACGTATATATTCTTTTCTTTCCTTTTTCATGTAAGTATTCTGTTTTCAGGTTTTATTCTTGTATGTTTTTTTATTATTAGTTTTTTTTCATATATATATATATGACCGTTCTTATGTAAATGGAGATCCGACTCTCATACTAATGATACGCCCAAAAGAGAAAAAATAAAAATTATATTGTATTTCTATTTCTAAATATATTTAATCCAAAAAAGAAATTAATTTAAGAAGAAAAAAGTATGACCGTAGAGTTGAACAAGTATGGAAATATTACCACATAAACACCAACGCATGCCACCACTAGGCCGAGTTAACAACTATGAAAATATTACCACATAACTTCTATATATTCAATCTTTACACGCATTATATAAAAGAAAAAAATATACTTTGGGCCCCCAAAATTTTGAAGACCCAGCTCAACCCAGCTCTGTTGAGCTGTTTGCACCTCCCAAGAAACGACATATATATAAAATATTTATGTTTTTTTAATGGAGTAAAGGGCACAAGAAACATAAACTAGGAAAAAAAACATAAAAGCTAAAAGCTCTTAAATAGCGTTTGGCCCAGCTTTTCTATAATTTCTCTTCTCCTTAAATTGAAAAGTCGGGCCAAACGATTTAGAAAAAGTTCTACAATAATTAAGTGATTTATTTTTGGATTAAATATATTTTTGGACTCTAAATATATCAACTTTTTGTTTTAGTCCCTCTTGTTAAGAATAATGATAGTTAGTAGTTAGTTTAATTGTTGGTTAATAGTCAAGTATGAAGTTAGTTAGAGTTAGTGATTAGGAGTGTTTGTTAGTAGTTAGTGGGTGCCTATAAATAGGCTTTGATGCACCCTTTACTTGTAACTTTCTCATTTGTAATATCACCTTTTTACTATCAATACAAAGTTTCATAGCTTTTCTCTCATTCCTTCCATGGATGCCATGTTTCTCAACATGGTATCAGAGCTAATCTGGTATCCACCTTGAAGGATATCTTCTGCTGCAATTTCTTGAGAAAATCCAATTTTCTCCTTCATCTCTCATTTTTTTCTCTCTGTTCATCTTATATTTTCCCGAGAAAATTCGTGTTTCGAGTTTCATTCATTTTCGATTTTGTTATGATCTCACGTTGAGATTCAATTCTTTTCCTATCTTCCTTTTAGTTTGCGATTGTGTTCTTGAACGCGATCTATTTTCTCTCGTTTTTCCCCCAAATATTAGTGTTATGCTTTTTGTTCTTCTTTTCTGATTGAATCAATCATTCCTCTTTCTCTTTCCATTTTTGATTTTGATATCTCTCTTTTCTTATTCGATTTCTTGATTCGAATGCACCTTTTGATTCAGCTTCATGTTCAATTCGAAATTCTTGTTCGAATTCTTGATCAATCAAATTTATAGTTTCAAAATCTCGGGATTATGTGATTTCATTTGTTCCTATTCTTGCAGTCATGATTCTGTTTCCATCGTACTTCGTCACAGTTTGTGATTTCGTCGTGATTTCATTTACGTCATTTTCCTCCAATTTTTAGGGTTCTAGAATTCCATAATCAATTGTGTATGAATGTTTCAATTTCCCTTTTCTCCTTCTCTAGCAATCAAATTACCTTGTTTTGATTATCTCATTGAGATTCTGTTTTTGGTAAATTGTTAAGTTGAGATTGTGCTTGTGTTCACTTCTTAGTTTTGTCAATCACCGTTGGATTCGCGGAACTTGTGATATGATGAATACATGTATTTCTCACATTAGAATCATGAAGTTCTTGAAGCTTCAACTGGATATCGTTCAATTTGTTTTGAGATTTAAGTTTGAGTTCAACCACATCCATTGTGGCTGTTGGTGAGAGTACAATTGTGAGAATTGTTGTTGTTGAAGCCTTTTCTCATCTAGTTTGATATTGATTAGTTCATTGTCCAACTATCGGTTTTCATCAATCTTTGTGTAAGGAGCAGTTCTTATTATGGCACTCTTATATGATGGGTGGATGTAATTTTGAGATATTGTTTGGATGTTGTTATCACCACCAGAGAATTGGATATGTTTTGTGGTTAATTGGATGTTGATTGATATGTGGTAAATGTTTGAAGAAGATTTGTATGAGGCTTCCTGATTTGGTTTCTTCATCACCGCCAGTAGTTCTTTTTGAGCAGCTAGAAATTGTAGTTTAACATTGCGTTGGATACTCAGAAGTTGCTTAATTTTACAAGAGAGTGTTCTTGTCTTTTCACTGCCTTTGATTGAGCAACCCTGCTGGTTCTGGTATGCCACATTTTCCTGTTCCTGCGACTTATTTTTATCTGATATACGTTGTCTCTGGTGTTGTATTGGAGATTTAATGCATTAGAGGATTTGGCATGAAGAAACCGGTGATGGAATAAGCTGGTTTCTTAGTTGACTTCTTTGTGAAAGCTTTTGATCATTTGCCATTTTGGTCCTGGATCGTTGATGAATTTTTCTCCAATTTAGTTAGTATTGAACGTCATTCCACTACATGTTTGAGAAGTTGGTTTATGAAAATGATAGATCAAATACACACTTGGTTTCTCCACAAGATTGAAGACAATTTTGGGTTGGGTTTCATTGATAGTTGTATTGATTCAAGTTCTTATGGTCGCATATGGTTTTGCTGCTGCTTCTTGGAACATGTGGGTTGAAGACTTGTAGCAAGATTATTTTTCTTACTGGCTTACATATTGTTGCCTACATGTGTTGGTGTTTCACTTCTGTTTGAAGATCATTGAGTTTCATGGCAATAGTTCCTGTCCATGGCTTACTTCTTCATCTTCTTTATTAGCCTATGATGGCTTTCATTCTTGTGTTGTGCTTCTGTCCATGATGGTTAAGCCATGTTGTTCTGCTTCTGTCATGGATGGTTAAGCATTGTTGTGCTTCTGCCAAGTGGTTAAACTTGACACATAGTTTCTGCTTGGTGGTTAAGCGTTGTGCCTTAATTGGCTTTGTTGATGATAGCTTTTGTCTATGATGGTTAAGCATGATGCTTCTGTCATAGATGGTTAAGCATGGTTGCTTCCTCCAAGTGATTAAGCCTTGAGTTGTGGCTTTTGCTTGATGGTTAAGCCTTTGCCTTATGGCTTGTTGATAATAATTTTTGCCCTATGGTGGTTAAGCATTATGCCCTTTGTTGGCTTTTATGGAGCTGTTTGGGATGTATCACCGCTGCATTGTTTCTTTTGGGCTTGTGATATTTTGCACAAGTGTTCTTTTTTGAAGACAGTGGCATGGAATTGGTTTATTGCACAACTATCCCTTTTAGATTTGTAATCCAAACTCAAGTTAAGAGTTCTCTTACCTTGAGTTTGAGGGAGGCTGTTAAGAATAATCATAGTTAGTAGTTAGTTTAATTGTTGGTTAATAGTCAAGTATGAAGTTAGTTAGAGTTAGTGATTAGGAGTGTTTGTTAGTAGTTAGTGGGTGCCTATAAATAGGCTTTGATGTACCCTTTACTTGTAACTTTCTCATTTGTAATATCACCTTTTTACTATCAATACAAAGTTTCATAGCTTTTCTCTCATTCCTTCCATGGATGCCATGTTTTTCAACACCTCTAATTTTTCATCATCACTTTTGGTCTCTATTTTTAAGCCAACTCTTGTGTAGCCTTCATATTTTTCAAATGAAATTTTTCATAAATGTTTAGAATATTATAAGAATCTCTAAATAAAAATTAATTTTTTTAACAAAATATTAATTAAATATAATTTTTTTTATATTTTTGGCGTTTAAAAATTCACTTTTTGTTAAAAAAATTCTAATTGTTTTTTTTAGAGATTCTTATAATATTCTAAACATTCCTAAAAATGTTCATTCAAAAATATGAAGGCTACACATGTGTTGACTTAATAGTAAGGACCAAAAGTTGTGATTAAAAACTTATGAGAGGCTATAAGTCAAAGAATTTTTTTAGGTGGATTAAAACAAAAAGTTCGTATATTTATAGGGACCAAAAATATATTTAACTCTTTCTTTATGAAGAAATATACCAATGAAAGAGCTTGAGAGTACCAAACTTTTTGGAATGATTACCAAACTTTCTTGAGAGAAGGCCGATTGACGAGAAGATTCAACACCTAACCATTGTTGCATGCATTTCCCAGGACGTTTTCATCATCCTTTCTTGCATTGGGACACACTTTATGGTAGAAGCTATATGCGACTCATGTTTGAGTAAAAATGTTATGTCCCTCTCTATATATCCTTAACAAGTTTGAAGATCTTATACCAAGGTATACATCCATGTTAGTTGGCCTTGCTAATGGAGCATCAATCAAGCCTTATGTGAAGGTGGAGAATGTCATCATGTAGGAGGATAGACTGAAATTCCCTATTGACTTCATCATCTTGGAGATGGAGGATGAGGAGGAATACAGTCTGCTCTTAGGAAGACCATTTTTATCAACACCCATGTTCTTTATTGCTTTCTTTTCAATTCAGTTTTGCTATTCCAATTCCTAGACAATGATGACTTAATTTCTTGCATTTTGGCAACACCACTTGATGTGTTGAATTATATTGTTTTGCTATTAGAAATTTTGTTTATTAATGCCCTTATTCATTTCCTGAATTTGCACTTATTCTTTGCATGCTTATTGATTGTACATACACATATCGAGACAATTTTTTTTGGTAACTATAGCCTTTTTCAAGCCATCTTTTAAATTATAATATCTTTGCTAAACCAAGTTTGAGATTTCATGCATATCCCTTTCTTCTAGTGACAAACCAAAATATAAACCGATATAGACCTTCATAATTATTTTGATGTTGTTTACCCTATATAGAGTTAGGTAGAAGAATCAAAAAAATTCCGTAGGTTTGAAATTAAGCTGGGGGTTCTTTTGAAATTAGCATCATTCTAAGTTGGGGGTGGAGTACAAGAGAATCAAGAGACAAAAGTAAAAAATATATCTCAAAAAGAAAAAAAAATGAAGTAAAAAGACCTCAAAATATAAAAAAGTAGGTCCCTTCACAAAAAAAAATCTCTTTGTACACATTATGAAATGATAAAGGCACAATTTCTTAGTAGTGGTGGATATACTTAATAGATCAAGAATAAGTAGTAGAAACCTAACTCCAATTTAACACTACTCCAAAAATATCCACCCCTTACCTAAGCTAAGTTATAACCCATGAAAGCCCTCTAATAATGTGTGCATTGTGTTGCAAAGAAAATAAAAAGAAAGTTAATCATTATCTTGAAAGCGATTATGATTCCTTGAATCCCATCTCTCTCTTCGTTGGGTAAATCAAGTTCCTAGTTTATCTAAAATTTCAAGTTTATGTTCACGGTGACTAAGAAAGTAGACCTATCACGTTTACGAGTGACAATCTCATCTTGGAATTTGACTTATATTCTCAAAAGCGTTAAAGCACGTTAGGCAAAGTCATGCTAAGCAAACTCATGATCTCTCAGGAAATTATCCTAGTGACTAATATATCTAGATCCAATTTTAAAACCTACGACCAATAGCGAGTTACAACCTAGATTCGATTCAAAGTTGATCAAAAATTAAAAAACATTAAGAACAAGATATAATAAATAATCATAATTCAAATTGCATCAATAAAAGGAATAACCATGATCACGTGGATCCAACGATTCAAAAGAGGTTCAACTAAAAATCATAATAAAAAATGTTTAGTTACTAACGGTAGTTAAATACATCATCCAAGAGAAAATAAAAGTGAACATGCACATAAAAGTGACTTGCATTGCCAGATATCTACTAAGTGCTTAACAAATTTTCTTTTTTTTTTGTTGAAACTAATTAACCATAAATAAGAAACACATAAGACAACAAGAAGGAAAGGATTCAACATATACCTTGGATATGTTAAAAAATCACATATGGGTTTTGGAATTTTTTTTCATAGCTATGCACACTTAATAAATTCCTATAAAAGTAGAAAACATGAAAGATCACCACGTATTCACAAATTTGTATTCTACAAATTTGTAATTTCAAAACTTCCTCGAAGTTCGACAAGGAGCAAACATGCACTATAGTTTCCTTCCTTCAAAACACAAACATGTACTACAGATTCTCGTGTGGTACTCATTTTTTTTACATTAATCTCCATACTTTTCAAGCACTTATTATAATATTTATCTATAAATAAATTTACACAAAAGATTAATATTACAACCACTATTCATAACTATCAAAAAAAAACATAACATTAATAGTTCACATATATGTAAACATAATTTTGATCTTTAAAGCGTTTATTTTTTTTTTAATATCAATAATTGTGATGCTATCAAGCACAACTTACTCTAAAAAGAAGACCTATCAAAATCATATCAAATCAGCAAGATATTTGTTAGAAAAAGTTAGAATTGGGAGCCGGTGATGTTGTGACAGAACGATTGATGGATATTGAATTTCTAAGGGGTCATATTGGAGTCAAGTGCTTTGGTGTTGATCTAGTTGATGAATAAGGGAATTCTAGACCATTGTATGAAACATAAATCCATCAATGGTTTGCTTCAAAATATCATACCAAACCTTTTAGGGGTACCAAGATCAAGAGAAATCATGGAACATGCAACAGAGATATTATTCCACTTTATTGGGGATTAGGAGGTGAATCACGAGGAACAATTTCAAAGCTTCCAAATCCATTTGCGGTTGAAGTAGGTAACTCTGTACATATTACAAAAGACTGGAAAGAGAAATGGCTCTTTTTTGTCATGTTCATTGGTACGCGTAGCACAGAAGATAGGAAAAGTTGTAGTGAATGTAGGTGTGACCAATTTAATCTCCCAAAAATTTTTATAACGTGACATATTATTTCCATTATAATAACCATTGTCCCCCGACCGTAAGGGAGGAGTATTTTGATTTCAAAATTACTTTCGGTGCGAGTTGAGAAAGAGATTCGAAGCACCACGTAGAAAAGTTACTATAACATACAAAATAATGTGGATCGACTAGGAAAAACATCAAATTCTTAGATTTTATGTAATTGATTCCACTGATCGTGTCAAAATAAGTGGTTCTGAACAATCCATGATTGTCTGATAAAAGTTATTTATTTATTTTTTTTGAAATATGGTAAAAGTTATTTAAATTAAATTTCAATTTTATCATCAGCTGAATTATGTCATGATCAAGGCGTAGCTTAAGTGAATGAATTTGGAAACATTAGAAGGACGTTCAACAAAACTATACTTTCTAGCATGAAATGTAGTAACAAATAATATTCACATTTGCATCGAAAATAAAAGAAAGTTCACTTCTAATATTCATGATAGTAGTTTTAAATCATTTTGCATATTCATAGAAAGTGATTAATAAATATTTATTAATTTGTTACAGACAAAGTATTTCATTCCTAGAAAAAATAGCAGTGACCCTGTCCATGTTCAAAAAGCGTATATCCCTTTGGAAAAAAGGTGGTTTTCTTATATAATGTATACATGTGTTGTTAATGCAACACTATATGAACATGTAGTGTTTAATGTTAATTTGTTTATGTTTTCTTAATTTGTTTCTTTAGTAATAATATACTTTCTTGATTCCATATATAGTAAAATTAATTTTGTTTTAGTGCATGTATAATATCAATGTTTATTAGTTCATTATTTGTATTTTAGAAATGAATTAGGATGGAAGGATATTGTGCAAATCAACAGCAAAATACGGAACGGGAAAGGAAGCAAGAAATGAAACGGGTTATCTTGTTGGAATGTTTGTATACTATCGAAAACAAGGTTCAATCAAGATTAAGGATGGTGAAGTCGTGACTATGAAATCCAGATATAAAAATGAATTTCTCATTGGAGCTTTGGCACATACGTACTTCTATTTGGTTGATCGACTACCACACGTAAAACACACATCATATTCCTATGACTTGTAATTGTTTACTGCATAGTTTTTTCATGATATATAGTATTGAATGTGTTGTGTCGACATTAGGTGTTTTCTCAATAGAAAGAGTTCAAATAACTGCAGGATCATTGTTAAAAATGTTCATTTGTTCCATTTTAATTAATAATTAATAAATATTTATTAATTTGTTCCATTTTGCATATTCATAGAAAGTGATTAATAAATATTTATTAATTTGTTACAGACAGAGTATTTCATTCCTGGAAAAAATAGCAGTGACCCTGTCCATGTTCAAAAAGCGTGTATCCCTTTGGAAAAAACTGGTTTTCTTATATAATGTATACAGGTGTTGTTAATGCAACACTATATGAACATGCAGTGTTTAATGTTAATTTGTTTGTGTTTTCTTAATTTGTTTCTTTAGTAATAATATACTTTCTTGATTCCATATATAGTAAAATTAATTTTGTTTTAGTGCATGTATAATATCAATGTTTATTAGTTTATTATTTGTATTTTAGAAATGAATTAGGATGGAAGGATATTGTGCAAATCAACAGCAAAATACGGAACGGGAAAGGAAGCAGGAAATGAAAAGGGTTATCTTGTTTGAATGTCTGTATGCTATCGAAAACAAGGTTCAATCAAGATTAAGGATGATGAAACCGTGACTATGAAATCCAGATATAAAAATGAATTTCTCATTGGAGCTTTGGGACATACGTACTTCTAGTTGGTTGATCGACTACCACACGTAAAACACACATCATATTCCTATGATTTGTAATTGTTTACTGCATAGTTTTTTCATGATATACAGTATTGAATGTGTCGTGTCGACATTAGGTGTTTTCTCAATAGAAAGAGTTCAAATAACTGCAGGATCATTGTTAAAAATGTTAATTTGTTCCATTTTAATTAATAATGATTTCCCTCATTTCAAATTTTTATTTTTAATAAAAAATGCTTTCAAGGACAATGATAACTACTGCTTTCATTGATAAGGGGTTTTTAACTAGTTGCTTTCTTTCCAACTCAATTAAATTGTTTCATCTTTCATCCAAATATAGTTGTTCCTATTTGTTGTGTTTAAATTCAATATAAAAAATTTCACAAAACTTAAAAGAAAACTAAGAAGAATTTAAAGAATGCTCTGCATATGCACGCGTCATCGATTTAGTTAGTGTTTATCCTAAATGTGGAAATTTTGGATAATTTCATGGTAGAAAAAAGAGATGAACATTACCTAAAAACTAAAACCAAATGTAAGAAATGGGAAGTTGAATTTAAAATAGATATGGAGAATATGGGGTTTGATGGTGATGACAAATTTAACAAGTGCACCAAGTCGTTGTAAGTAATAAGGTAGTAAGTTAATCTTCTCTACATGAATTGTTTTTTTGACTCGGCAATTAAACTAAAATTAATTAAAAAAAAAGTAGATTGGGGAGGTTTTCATAAAAGTTGTTGTAAACAAAATGAAAATAAAAGTAAATCCTAATGTTGAATACGATTAGGATTCCTCAAATCCCATCTCTCTCTTGGTTGGGTAAATCAAGTTCCTAGTTCAACTAAAACTCGAGCCTATGCTCACGATTCCTTAGAAAGTAGACTTATCCCGTTTACGGCTCAAGGTCTTGTCTTGAAATATTGCTCCTTGGGGTTTGTAGCAGACTTATATTCTCAAAAGTGTTAAAGCACGATATGCAAAGTCATGCTAAGCCATCTCTTGATCTCTCAGAAAACTATTGTAGCAACTAATATATCTAGACCCGGTTATAAACCTAAAGTCAATAGTAATTTACAACCTAGATTCAATTCAAAGTTGATCAGAAATTGAAAATTATTAAGAACAAGATATATTAAATAATAGTAATTCAAGTTGCATCAATAAAAGGAATAACCATGATCACGTGGATCCAACGATTGAAAAAAGGTTCACCTAAAAATCAAAATTGAAAGTGTTTAGTTACTTATGGTAACTAAATGCATTATCAAAGAGAAAATAAAAGTAAACATACACCTTAACAACCATTTTGGTTGCCCTTGTCGCACATCTATGTCTCTTAGTGGCCAGGATTTTGAATGAATAATTATGGGTGAAATTGGCTATTAAACATGTAATTTTTACGCTGCCCGTGCACGGGGGGCATAGACTTGTTACCTAATAAGTGTGGCCATAAAACCCACAAAAGCTGTTTTTTATCATCTGCGCACAACGCGTGTGGGTTATGCACGCATGAACCAAGTATAGATCTCCTTTTGTCTCCTTCAGTGCGCGCGGGGTGCAAAGTCTATGAATGGGGAGCACATACCAGAAGCTATTTTCCTTGTTTTTCTTCATTCTTCATGTGTGTTTCATCCTTATAAGCTTGGGACAGAAATTTCCCAAGCTGTTTGGACTTCAATAACTTCATTGTGCTCCTTGCTTCCTTAACTTCCATGAGATTTCTAGGGTAGATTAATTCCATGTTCTATACCAGAGAAAAAAACTCAAAACATGTAAAGAAATGAGCGAACAAAACAACATAGAATAGTCCTTAAAAAAACAACCTAGAATAGTCTAAGTATGATTAGATAAAAAGTTTGCAAAGTGGTATATTTGTTTTAATTATAAAAAAAACAAATAAAATAAACTGATATTGTTCATTAACTTCTAATATTCTTGGAAAAAAATATTGCCCGAATTTTATTTTTTGTGATATATTTTTTTTATCAAAAGATAAAAACTATGTCATTTATGTAAACTATACAATAATGTAATTTTAATTTAAAATCATATATGATAATTAATAAAGAGTGACACCAACACCATAAAGTATTGTGAGATAGACATTGTTGTATATTTATAAAGGAAATCGATTTTGGTCCAACAGTTAATGTGTATATGAGGTAGCATTAATTTTACTTTGTATGATTCATAAAAATAATTCGGTGAAATTGTTTAACAAAAATAAATAAATAAAAGATAACAACGAAAAATCTCTAACTAATTAGCGGTTCAAAATAAGCTTGTATTGCGAAATATTTTTGGTGAGATGGAATCTAAAATAGACATCAACCTATTATACCCATAAATAGCTAAAAAAAAATTACCTAATGACTTGCATTGCCAGATATCAAATAAGTGCTTAACAAATTTTTTTTTTTGTTGAAACTAATTAACTATAAATAGAAAACACATAAGAGAACAAGAAGAAAGAGATTCAGCATATACGTTGGATTTGTTAAAAAAAAAAACACATATATGATTTGGATTTTTTCCAAAGCTATGCCAACCTTATAAATTCCTACTATAAAAGTAGAAAATAGGCAAGGCCTCCACATCTTCACCAATTTGTATTCTACCAACTTTTTATTTCAAAACTTCCTTGAAGTTCGACAAGGAGCAAACCTTTACTATGGTTTCTCGTGTGGTACGCATTTCCTTTACCTTAATCTCCCTACTTTTCAAGCACTTGTTATAAAATTTATGTATAAATAAATTTACACTAAAGAATAACATTAGAACCATTATTCATAACTAATAATATAACAATATTAATTCACATGCAGGTAAGCATGAGATTGATCCCTAAAGTGTTTATTTTTTCATTATCAATAATTGTGATGCTATCAAGCACAACTTACTCAAAAAAGCAGACGTATAAAAATCATATCAAATCAGCAACATATTTGTCAGAAAAGTTAGAATTGGGACCCGGTGAGGTTGTGAGTAACCATTGATGGATATTGAATTTCCAAGGGGTCATATTGGAGTCAAGAGCTTTGATGTTGATCTAGTTGATGAACAAGGGAATTCTATACCATTGTATGAAACATACATCCACCATTGGTTTGCTTTAAAATATGATGAAAGTGATGATAAGAATATGTCACACGACCCCAAAGATAATACCAAACCGTTTGGGGGTCCCAAGATAAAAAGAAATCAAGGAACATGCAACAGAGATATTCTTCCACTTTATTGGGGTTTGGGAGGTGAATCACGAGGAACAATTTCAAAGCTTCCAGATCCTTTTGTGGTTGAAGTAGGTAACCCTGCAAATATTACAAAAGACTGGAAAGAGAAATGGCTCTTTTTTGTCATGCTTATTGATACACGTGGCACAGAAGATAGGAAAAGTTACAGTGAATGTAGGTGTGACCAATTTAATCTTCCAGAGAATTTTTATAATGAGACACATGATATCCATGATAAACCATTGTCCCACGACTATAAAGGAGGAATTTTTTGTTGCCACGATAAATTTCAGTGCAAGTTGAGAAAGGGAGTCCACGCACCACGTAGAAAGGTTGCTACAAGATACATAATAACGTGGGTTGACTGGGACCAACATCAAATCCCTGTTAGATTTTATGTAGTTGATTCCACTGATCGTGTCAAAACAAATGGTTCTGAAACAATACATGATTGTCTGGTAAAAGTTATTTAAATTAAATTTTCAATTATATGATCAACTGAATTACGTCATGATCAAGACGTAGCTTAAGTGAATGAAATTGGAAACATTAGAAGGATGTTTATGGAAACACTGCTTTCTAACATGAAATATAGTACCCCCTCCAAATTTTTCTTTTGATGTTTTAGAACTTCAACTATATTCCAAAATATTTGATGTTTTAGTATATTTAATTTTTTTCCCAAGTTTACCCTTGTTGGAAAACTCACCATAAAACTACTAAAGGAGTTGTGACCTTTGGCTAATCACATGTGAATTATTTATAAATAAGGACATTTTAGTCCAAAACATACAAATATTTATATGCTTTAATTACTCCTTAAGACTTGTGTCAAGAGCTAAAACATCAAAAGATAAAAAATGGAGGGAGTAACAAATAATATTCACATTTGCATGCAAAAGAAAAATAAGTTCACTTCTAACATTCATGATAGTAGTTTTAAATCATTTTGCACATTCATAGAAAGTGATTAACAAATATATTTTAATTTGCTACAGACAGAGTATTTTATTCCTGGAAACAATAGCTGTGACCCTGTCCATGTTCAGAAAGCAAGTATCCCTATGGAAAAAGGTGGTTATCTTATCTACGGAACTGCTCATATGCATACAGGTGCTGTTAATGCAACACTATATGAACAGGTAAAGATTCATGTTAAATTGGATACCTTTTTTTAAACTTGTTTATGTTTTCTTAATTTGTTTCTTTAGTAACAATAAACTTTCATAGTTCCATATGTAGTGAAATTAATTTTGTTTTAGTACATATATAATCTCTATGTTTATTAGTTCATTATTTGTTTTTGATAAATGGATCAGGATGGAAGGACATTGTACACATCAACAACAAAATACGGAACGGGATAGGAAGCAGGAAATGAAAAGGGTTACCTTGTTGGAATGTCTGTATTTTATCCAAAAGTAGGTTCAATCAAGATTAAGGATGGTGAAATCGTGACTATAAAATCCAGATATAAAAATGAATTTCGCACCGGAGCTATGGGACATATGTACTTCTATTTGGCTGATAGACTACCACACACAAAATACTCATCATATTCCTATGATTTGTAATTGTTTAATGCATGATTTCTTCATGATATATAGTATTGAACATGTCATGTCGACATTAGGTGTTTTCTCAATAGAAAGAGTTCAAATCACACTGGGATCATTGATAAATGTTTTTTTGCTCCGTTTTAAATAATAATGTTTTTACTCATTTCAAATTTTTAATAAAAAATTGTGTTTAAGGACAATGGTAACTACTGCTTTCAGTGGAACGGGGTTTGTAACTATTTTTTTCCTTCCAATTCAATTAAATTTTTTCATCTTTCATCGAAATATAGTCATTCCATTTGTTTCGTTTAAATTCAAAATCTAATTTTTCACACAACTTAAAAGGAAACTAAAAGAATTTTCTGCTAATAGGTCAAAGAATGTGTTGCATATGCACGTTTCCTCGATTTAGTCAGTTCTTATCCTAAATATGGTCATTGTGGATAATTTCATGGTAGAAAAAGAGATGATACATCACCTAAAAAGTAAAACTAAATGTAAGATACAAAATAACATGGGTTGAATGGGACCAACATTAAATCCTTGTTAGATTCTATGTAATTAATTTCACTAATAGTGTCATATAAAATTGTTGTGAAACAATCCATGATTGTCTGGTAAAAGTTATTTAAATTAAATTTTCAATTTTATGATAAGCTAAATTATGTCATGATCAAGACGTAGCTTACGTGAATGAACGTGGACACATTAGAAGGACGTTCAAAGAAACTCTACTTTTTAACGTGAAATATAGTTATTAGAATATTATTAGAATATCTTTAAATATTATTAGAATATAATTGCCATTAAATAGTAATGATTGTATAGTAAATAGTCAGAGAAACTGACACTGCATAATTGTGTATATATATTAATGAAAATCAATAGAAAGGCAAGGCCTATCATTCTTTCATGGTATCGGTAAGCTTAGGTACTGATCCTAAAACATAGTTTCTTCTCTCCCTTCTCTTTTCCTAAAACTGGCTGCGCCACCCCGCTTTGTTTTCTTCCTCCATGTGCTGCCCTTCTCCCCCTCTCTAAGACTGGTCGCACTTCTTCTTCTTCTTCCTCTCATCAAACAAACCGGCCGTCCCTTCTCTTTTCCCAAAATCAGACGCCCCTCTCCTCAAACAAACCGTCTGCCCTCTTTCCTCTCATCATGATCACTGAGCAATCACCTCCCAAACAGAATAGCAATCCTCCCATTCAAGAGGAGTCACCTCCCAGACAAAATATCAATCCTCCCATTCATCTCGCATTCACCATCTCTAATATCACCATTTTATCAAAATTTCCCTAAGTATTGAAAAAGGCCAATATACCATTTGGTCTGAACTTTTCAAAATCCATGCTCGTGTTCATCAGGTCATTGATCATATAATCCCAACTGAAACCTCATCCTCTCCTAATCTCAAAGACACCGATCCTAATCTATGGGCCCGTCTTGATGATGTTGTCCTTCAATGGATTTATGGCACAATTTCTGATGATCTTCTTCACACCATCATTGAACGCGATTCAACCACGGAAAATGTGTGGAACAGACTATTCAACATTTTTTATGACAATAAAAATTCTCGGGCTCTTTACCTAGAGAAAGAATTTTCTAATGTTCGTATGGAACAATTTCTTGATGCTTCCACCTATTGTCAACATCTTAAATCCTTGTATGATCAACTCTCTATTGTTGGTGCTCCCGTGATTAACGAAAGACTTGTTCTTCAACTCATCTATGGCCTAACCGATGCGTATGCCACGGTGGGTTCACAAATTCGTCATGGAGACTCTCTTCCACCATTTTACAAAGCTCGTTCTATGCTAATCCTGGAAGAAACAACCAAAGCAAAGAAAGCAGCAAATTCCATCAGTAACTCTGCTTTCGTATCATCTCTTGATGATAACACGGTCTCAACCACTCCCCCTCAGCAGCGCAACAACCGCAACAACAGTGGTCTTGGTTGTGGTGGCCGTGGTAAGGGTAGAAACAACATAGAATTGTCCTTAAAAAAACAACCTAGAATAGCCTAAGTATGATTAGATAAAAAGTTTGCAAAGTGGAATATTTGTTTTAATTATAAAAACACAAATAAAATAAACTGATATTGTTCATTAACTTCTAATATTCTAGGAAAAAAATATTGCCCGAATTTTTTTCTTTGTGATACATTTTTTTTATCAAAGGATAAAAACTATGTCATTTATGTAAACTACACAATAATGTAATTTTTATTTAAAATCATATATGATAATTAATAAAGAGTGACACCAACACCATAACGTATTGTGAGATAGACATTGTTGTATATTTAAATAGGAAATCGATATTTGGTCCAACAATTAATGTGTATATTAGGTAACATTAATTTTGTAATATCCCGCTTCAGACTCAAATATATATCAGTTTTGAGACTGCGTATCAGAGATATTTTAAGGAAGGGCGTTTTTGTAATTTCGAGGGTTAAGGCTATTTAAAGCCATTTTCCCCATTTTCCCTCATAACATTCATTCCCTTCTCTCTCTAAAACATTTTCTCCTCCAACTTCTCTCTTCTTCTCTCTCGCCAATCACCCTCATTCCCTCCTATAATCTTCAAACTCCATCTCCATCTCTCAATTCTTATACAAGCAATCATCACTTGGGAATATCTAAGACAAGAGAAGTTAAAGAAATCAAGAAAGGAAGAAGGAATGGAACTAGGGTTTGAGCAAGCTTAGCAAGGAATCAAGGAAAGAAGAGGAATCAAGCTAGGGTTTGGAGTGGAAGCTTAGCAAAGCATTAATCAAGAGAACAATGTGAGTTCCTTTATGAAGTTTATGTGTGGTGAGGAAATACTTGAATTAATAGGCTTTGATTCTTGTTTGTTAGTTCCCTTTTCTTAATACTTGATATGTTACGACTTTTCTAGCCAAAAGCCCTAAATTTTGATGTATATAAACATACTGGTGCTGAAAATTGGTAATGGTTCGTGTTGGAACTTTCTAGAAAAGCTACTGGGCCTGGCCTCACTGAGATTCTCATGCCACGATCATATGTATTCAGGAGCCATCGTGCCACGAGGATGCCTCTCGTCCCACGAGAATGGCAGTGAGCCACCCTTTTAAGAAACATGCTTTATGGCCAGAAAGCCGTCCTCGCAGCGCCAGAATGTCTTTGTACATACAGTAATGGAAGAAAGGGTCATGAATGTATCATTGTATTAACGCATGAGTAATAAATTGTGTTTCAAAACATAATCAGGGATTAATCTTAATCAAACTCAGGCGTCTTTATGACTGCAAGGTAGTTTTTCCCATAGGTATCAGATAAGATTAAGGGTTTAGGTTTCAGGATACCCTTGACCTGGCAGAATAGATTTTACCTTAGGCAGTGGTACAAGACTAGTATCAATTATCAGGAATTATACAGATATATGTATATATACGTTGACAAGTCGTGGCTCAGGCACACTTCAGATTTATTCTGGATAGGTCAGCTCGTTAAGGAACCTACATGACGACTCACACACACACACACACACACACACACAAATATATATATATATATATATATATATATATATATATATATATATATATATATATATATATATATGTTCAGTTAAGATTATATCATTACATGTCTCAGTTGTTCACATCAGAGTGACATTGAGAATACGTGTATCAGTTCAGGATAAAGTATCAGGAATAAATAATTAATTATCAGGTTAAATTGTGTGTCTTCTGTGCTCTCGTCAGTTAGAGACCACATGGGGTTCTGGATACAGCTGGAACGGGCAGGAACTTTCTGCGAGGATAACCACACACACAGGCAAGAGGAGTCCGGTGACTAGCCTCAGATAGGAATTTTCACCGGTTATCAGGGGAATGTGCTCTAGGATTACTCCACTCGGGGGCATTCCATAAAATCAACTCAAATAATAATGTTTGTTACACGCTAACATACTAACATAATAATATCAGGAAAATACTTTAATATGTTCAGGTAGGTATCAGTTATCAGGTATCAGGTATCAGTTATCAGACAGTGATCTTAGGTTTCCCCTCGATCACTAAGTTATCAGTTATCAGGCAGTTAGCAGTTATCAGGTAGTGATCCTAGGTTTCCCCTCGATCACTAAGTTAGTAGAACGTAGTCTAGTTTTCACGAATACACAAGATAACAGTTACAAGCAGGTATAAACCCGATGTGGGTTGAGTTTAGTGCTTGGCGATTATAGGTTCCCCGAGATTGCCAACAGGTTAGTGCATGGCGACCATAGGTTTCCCCGAGGTTGCCAACAGTAGGTTGTGTGGAGCTCACTGAGACATTATGTCTCATCCCAATCCTTCTGATGCAGGTATACAGGTAAGCAAGAGTGTTGAGTCTTTTGGTGTTGGCTGCATATTTTGGCAAATCCAATGTGTTGTTTAGAAGCATCTCCATATTTATAACAAGTCTTCAGTTGCAAGAAATTTCATTTGAAGCTGTTCAGAAGCTCAAAATGACTTTAGAAGCTGAATTCAGAGTCTGATGCCAGCGTTGACTTTGGTTGACTTCATCAGAAGCTGATCTTTTTCAAGTTGTTTCTGCACGAATCTTGGCAAGATTCATCAAGGATTTATCCACGCGTATTGCTTCTAGAATGCTGGTTGTTTTGGAGAAGATCTAATGAAGATTTGGTTTGTTGTTATGAAAACACGTATTTTCCTGATGTAATCTTTCAAAGATACATTGTGGTCTTATTTGTTTCCTTATTGGACCAATCATAATTCAGAAACAAATCAGTTTAGAAGATTGGCTACAGAATTAAGAAGAGCTACTGAATTCTATAAAAGAAGATTGCTGCTATGTTTTGAAGACTTACGAAATACAGAGTATTATTCAGAGAATAGAGTCTTTGTTTTAAACTTAGAGTTTTTATTTGTGCACCACTCAGTTTGAGTTGGTTTAGGATTGTTATTGAGTTGTAACTTCATTCTAAGCCTGTAGGTACGAATGAAGGTTTGTTGTTGAAGTTTTAGTCAAAACAGGGTAGTTTTCAGGGTTGTTCAAGTGGCTGGGTATCAGTTACTTGATTAGGAAGTTAGAGGTTTTCTAATACTCAAGAGTTGGGTAGAAATCAGACTAGGAGTAGTTTAATTGCTTAGGCTGGGAACTGGGAGTCAGTGTCTTGAGTCTTAAGGGTTAAATCCTATAGTGGATTTCCTTCCTAGATTGGTATCCCCCAGAGTAGGAGGTGTTTACTCCGAACTGGGTTAACAAACCTCTGTGCCTTTTACTTTCCTGCACTTTATTTTGCTGCTCTTGTATTGTGTTTACTTGTGCTCTGTTTTTGCAATCTATTGTGCCCTGCGTATTGTTCAGAACCTGTTTGGTTCAGAACCTGGTTACTCTGTTTTATTGCCTGGCCAGAATTTCTATTGGCATAAGAGCAGGCACCCTGCCTGTGTTTTGGGTGAGATCCAGAGGAGTTAATATCTGGCAAGCATGGATAGAGAAGGAGGCTATGTCAATAGACCACCCCTACTAGATGGCACAAACTATGAGTATTGGAAGTCTAGATGTCAATAGACCACCCCTACTATATGTCAATAGACCACCCCTACTATATGGCATCCAGTAGTTTTGGACAAAGATGGGAACAAGACTGAGGTTCTGAAGCCTGAAGAAGAGTGGACCAAAGCTGAAGATGATCTGTCACTGGGAAATTCAAAAGCTTTGAATGCAATCTTTAGTGGTGTGGACCAGAATATGTTCAGACTCATCAAGCAATGTACAGTTGCAAAGGAGGCCTGGGAAATTTTGAAAACAACTCATGAACGAACTTCTAAGGTGAAGATGTCCAGACTGCAGTTGCTGACCACCAAGTTTGAGAACCTGAAGATGAAGGAGGATTATTGCATACAAGATTTCTACATGAATGTGCTGGACATGGCAAACTCTTTTGATTCTCTTGGTGAAAAGATGTCTGATGAGAAGTTAGTCAGAAAAATCCTCAGGTCCCTGCCCAGAAGGTTTGATATGAAGGTTACAGCCATAGAAGAGGCTCATGATATTTCTGCTATGAAGGTTGAAGAGCTCATTGGTTCTTTGTTGAACTTTGAGACTGCTTTTTGTAAACAGCCTGAGAAGAAAGGAAAAGGTGTAGCTTTTACTGTGAACTATGAAGCTGATGATCAACAAGAGTCTGATGAGGATGACTTATCAGAAGCTCTAGTGTTGCTGGGAAAACAATTCAACAAGATTCTGAAGAATGTTGACAGAAAAGCCAAAGCCAAAGGTCAGAACTTCAGATTCAACAACAAAAAGCAACAAACTGATTTGAAAAAGAGCAAGTCTGAGGAGAAAAGTAATCAAGCTAAAGGTGTGCAGTGCTATGAGTGTGAAGGTTTTGGACATATCAAAACTGAATGTCCTACTTTTCTTAAGAAGCAGAAGAAGAAAAGCCTAGCTGTTGCATGGTCTGATGATGATTCTGAAGAAGATGTTGTAAGTGAATCTGGTATGTGTGATACTGGTCTGGTAGTAAGGTCAGGAGCTATCTTGAAGAAGGAAGCTGTTTTAGAGTCTGAGACTTTTTCAGAGTCTGAAGCTTCATCTGTGTCTGAAGCTGGTAAAACCTCATATGATGAACTAGCTGACAATTACAAGAAGCTGTATACCAGAAGTGTTGAGGTTTGCAAACAAGTTCTAGACAGAAGGAGACTATTTTTCAACTGGAGGCTGAGAAAGGTGAACAGTTGGTTCAGAATTCAGAATTAAAAGAAGAAGTGAACCTGCTAAATTCCCAACTTGATCAGATGAAAAAGCAAGTTAGGATGATGAACTCTGCTACTGATAAGTTGGAAGAGATTCTAGATGTCCAGAAGCAAGGGAAAACTGGGTTAGGTTATGTTGATCAGAGTCTGAAGCTCAAGGAGAAAAATCCTGTTAGTCAGTTTGTTCCTGCTACTCAAACTCATGATTCTATGGTTGGAACATCAAAGAGGAGACCTCAGAAACAAGCCCAGATGCAAGGTCAGAAGCATACTCAGATGAGACCTCAAAAGCAACCTCAGAAGAGACCTCAGATGCAAGGTCAGAAGCATGTTCAGATGCTACCTCAGAAGCAACCCCAGAAATTTTTCAGAAACAGAAGGAGGAGAAATCATCCATGGATCTGTCATCATTGTGGAAAGAAAGGGCATATCAAACCATTCTGCTTCAAACTTTATGGCTATCCTGAATATTTTCAATATAGAAGAGTTGAACCAGCTGCTATCAGACACAATGTTCAGAAGGTGTGGAAGCCCAAAGTTCAGAATGTTGGCCTTATAGCTCATACTTCTTTGAGAGCCACCTCAAAAGAAGACTGGTATTTTGATAGTGGGTGTTCAAGGCACATGACTGGTGTGAAGAAGCTGCTGAGCAATATCAGATCATACTCCAGAAGTTATGTGACATTTGGAGATGGTGTAAAAGGTCAGATTTTGGGTATTGGTGATTTGATCAGTGAAGGTTTGCCCAGACTTAATGATGTGCTACTGGTGGAAGGATTAACCTCTAGTCTGATTAGTATTAGCCAACTTTGTGATCAAGAATTGAAGGTTAATTTCAACAAGCTAGAGTGTATTGTTACTGATCAGGAAGATAAGATTCAGATGAGGGGCTGCAGATCCAAAGACAACTGTTATTTATGGGTTTCTGAAGAAGAAAGAAGTCTGACTTCTTGTCTTATGAGCTCAGAAGAGGAAGTCAAGCTCTAGCACCAGAAACTGGGACATCTGCATCTGAAAGGCATGAAGAAAATCCTAAGTACTGAAGTTATCAGAGGTGTACCTAATCTGAAGATCAATGAGGACAATGTTTGTGGTGATTGTCAAATTGGGAAACAAACAAGAAAGTCTCATCCCAGATTAGTTCATCAGGTAACTACTAAAGTACTAGAACTTATTCATATGAATTTAATGGGGCCTATGCAAGTAGAAAGTATTGGAGGAAAGAGGTATGCATTTGTAATGGTTGATGACTACTCAAGATTCACATGGATCAGTTTTGTTAGAGAGAAGTCTGATACTTTTGAAATATTTAAAGACCTGTGCATTCAATTACAAAGAGAAAAAGACTGTGGCATAGTCAGAATCAGAAGTGATCATGGTAAAGAGTTTGAAAACAAGAGTTTTTCAGAATTCTGTGCTTCTGAAGGTATAAAGCAAGAGTTTTCTGCACCTATCACACCTCAGCAAAATGGTGTAGTTGAGAGGAAGAATAGGACTTTAGCAGAATGTGCAAGAGTAATGCTGCATGCTAAGAAACTTCCATATATGTTCTGGGCTGAAGCAATGAACACAGCATGTTACATACACAATAGAGTCACTTTAAAAAAGGGAACAACGTCTACTTTGTATAAACTGTGGAAAGGAAGGAAGCCTACAGTCAAATACTTTCATGTGTTTGGGAGCAGATGTTACATTTTGGCTGACAGGGAAAATAGGAGAAAACTCGATCCAAAGTCTGATGAAGGTATATTTTTGGGATATTCAGTAAACAGCAGAGCCTATAGGGTGTTTAACTCAAGAACCAAGGTTGTGATGGAGAGCATAAATGTTGTTATTGATGATCTGACTACTGAGAATGAAAAGAATGAATCTGAAGTAGTTCCAGAGTCTGAAGCCTCAGAAGAACAAACTTCAGAAGCAGAAAATCATCCAGAGTCTGAAGAAGCAGAAGTGCATCCAGATTATGATCCTACCAATAAAGGGCCATCAATTAGAGTTCAGAAGGATCATCCTAAGGAACTTATCATTGGAAGTTTGGATCAGGGGGTCAGAACCAGGAGATCAGATTCAGCTTCTACTGATTCTTATTTTGTGTCTAAGTTTGAACCCAAAAATGTAAAAGAAGCCCTAACTGATGAATTTTGGATTGAAGCAATGCCAGATGAGTTGAATCAATTCAAAAGGAGTGAAGTGTGGGATCTTGTTCCAAGACCAGAAGGCTTGAATGTGATTGGCACTAAGTGGATATTCAAGAATAAAACAGATGAAAGTGGTATTGTAGTCAGAAACAAGGCAAGGTTGGTTGCTCAGGGTTATACTCAAGTAGAGGGATTGGATTTTGATGAAACCTTTGCACCTGTGGCCAGACTAGAGTCCATAAGACTACTGTTGGGTGTATCCTGCATTCTCAAGTTCAAACTATTTCAGATGGATGTGAAGAGTGCATTTCTGAATGGATACCTGCAAGAAGAAGTGTATGTTGAACAGCCTAAGGGTTTTGTGGATCATCAGTTTCCAGATCATGTGTACAAGTTGAAGAAAGCCTTATATGGATTGAAGCAAGCACCAAGGGCATGGTATGAAAGGCTTACTCAATTTCTTGTGGGTCAAGGATACAGAAAAGGTGGTTCTGGTAAGACATTGTTTGTGAAGAATGAACATGGAAGTCTGATGATTGCTCAGATCTATGTTGATGACATAGTTTTTGGTGGAATGTCTCAGAAGATGGTCAAACTGTTTGTTCGGCAAATGCAGTCAGAATTTGAAATGAGCTTGGTTGGTGAGCTGACCTACTTTCTTGGATTGCAAGTCAAGCAAATGGAAGATACCATCTTTATTTCTTAGTAAATATGCTAAAAACATTGTGAAAAAGTTTGGTATGGAATCTGCTGCTCATAAGAGGACACCAGCTGCTACTCATCTGATGTTGACCAAAGATGAACATGGAGTATCAGTTGATCAAAGCCAATACAGAAGCATGATTGGGAGCCTATTGTACTTAACTGCAAGCAGACCTGATATCACATTTGTTGTTGGAGTTTGTGCAAGATATCAAGCTGATCCTAAGATGAGTCATCTGACACAAGTTAAAAGGATCCTGAAGTATGTGAATAGCACAAGTGACTATGGAATCATGTATTCTCATAGTTCAAGTTCTGAATTGACGGGATTTTGTGATGCTGACTGGGCTGGAAGTGCTGATGACAGGAAGAGCACCTCAGGAGGTTGTTTCTTTTTGGGAAATAATCTAATTTCTTGGTTCAGCAAGAAACAAAACTGTGTTTCATTGTCAACTGCTGAAGCTGAGTATATTGCTGCTGGGAGTAGTTGTTCACAACTGGTTTGGATGAAACAGATGTTGGAAGAGTACAACATGAAACAAGGTGTTATGACATTGTTTTGTGACAATTTGAGTGCTATCAACATCTCTAAGAACCCAATACAGCACAGCAGAACTAAACACATAGACATCAGACACCATTTTATCAGAAACCTTGTGGAGGACAAGATTGTACAGCTGGAACATGTGGACACTGAAGATCAAATTGCTGACATATTCACAAAGGCCTTAGATGCTAAACAATTTGAGAATCTGAGAAGCAAGTTAGGTGTGTGTTTGCATGAAGAATTATAGCAATTACTGCAGACTGGATGTGAGGAAGTTAGAGTACCTGCCAGTTGTGCTCATGCTAAGTGTGATCCTGCTTCTGAGACTGATAGTTTTTCCAGGATATGTGTTACTTGGTTTGATTTTATTCCCTATTTGAAGTCTGAGATTTGTCAGAATTTTGTGGCTAAAAAGGGGGAGAAAATCTTATGTTTAAGTTCAAACAAGATATGTTCAGATATGAGTGAAGGGAAATATGTGTCTCAAGGGGAGTGCATGTGTGTTAACATCCTGAGTGAAGTGTGGTCCTTGGTCCTGAAGTGTGGTCCTGAAGAACAATTGTGCTCAGCTCCTGAAGTGTGCTCTGATACCATTTTTCTCTGTAGTTCAGTAGTAAGGGGGACTTTGTATGAGAAGCTGAGTTGCAGGGGGAGTGTTGTGAAGCTTAGTGTTTGTTTATGTATTTGTGAAGCTTCTGGGGGAGTGTTTGTGATGATCAGGAGTTGATCAGTAGCTTATATGTGTGCTTCAGGAGTTCAGAAGCTGAAGCTGTTGTTTAACATAGCTCAGAAAGTGTTTTGTCCGCTGCCTAATTTATGTGCTATGTTATATTTTTGTGAAGTTCTTCATTGATGAGCTAGTGTTGTGGGAGATCGAAGAACTTGGATGTGTGAACATTGGTTTTTAGCCAAAAATTTTGCCAAAGGGAGAGATTGTTGAGTCTTTTGGTGTTGACTGCATATTTTGGCAAATCCAATGTGTTGTTTAGAAGCATCTCCATATTTATAACAAGTCTTCAGTTGCAAGAAATTTCACTTGAAGCTGTTCAGAAGCTCAAAATGACTTCAGAAGCTGAATGCTTCATCAGAAGCACTGTAGCACGTCAGAAGCTGAATTCAGAGTCTGATGCCAGCGTTGACTTTGGTTGACTTCATCAGAAGCTGATCTTTTTCAAGTTGTTTCTGCACGAATCTTGGCAAGATTCATCAAGGATTAATCCACGCGTATTGCTTCTAGAATGCTGGTTGTTTTGGAGAAGATCTAATGAAGATTTGGTTTGTTGTTATGAAAACACGTATTTTCCTGATGTAATCTTTCAAAGATACATTGTGGTTTTATTTGTTTCCTTATTGGACCAATCATAATTCAGAAACAAATCAGTTTAGAAGATTGGCTACAAAATTAAGAAGAGCTACTGAATTCTATAAAAGGAGATTGCTGCTATGTTTTGAAGACTTACGAAATACAGAGTATTATTCAGAGAATAGAGTCTTTGTTTTAAACTTAGAGTTTTTATTTGTGCACAACTCAGTTTGAGTTGGTTTAGGATTGTTATTGAGTTGTAACTTCATTCTAAGCCTGTAGGTACGAATGAAGGTTTGTTGTTGAAGTTTTAGTCAAAACAGGGTAGTTTTCAGGGTTGTTCAAGTGGCTGGGTTGCAGTTACTTGATTAGGAAGTTAGAGGTTTTCTAATACTCAAGAGTTGGGTAGAAATCAGACTAGGAGGAGTTTAATTGCTTAGGCTGGGAACTGGGAGTCAGTGTCTTGAGTCTTAAGGGTTAAATCCTATAGTGGATTTCCTTCCTGGATTGGTATCCCCCAGAGTAGGAGGTGTTTACTCCGAACTGGGTTAACAAACCTCTGTGCCTTTTACTTTCCTGCACTTTATTTTGCTGCTTTTGTATTGTGTTTACTTGTGCTCTGTTTTTGCAATCTATTGTGCCCTGCGTATTGTTCAGAACCTGTTTGGTTCAGAACCTGGTTACTCTGTTTTATTGCCTGGCTAGAATTGCAAAGAGGATCGTGATGAAGTGCATTAGGGAGATGCTAAATGGAGTGCAATTGCTCGTCTTGTAGCAGTTCAGGAGTTTATCAGAAATCATGTACATGTATTTTAATGGTATTTGGATAAATGTATAAACGAGCCACTTTGTACTCATTCAGTTTTATTATTACTATTGAAAATTTTAATGTATCCAGTATCAGTTTAATACGCATGCTAATATTTTAGATAAAATTTGTATGGGTGTTACAATTGGTATCAGAGCAGGTCGATTCAGATCGTGCCTTGGGTCATTAAAAATTCAATGAACGCAGTAGGACCATTGGGTTCCGGATATTGTTCTAAATGTCACATCTAGTTGAGCCTGATCAACTCAATCTAGTATATGACAGTTAGGACAAATGTCTGAGAGCTGAATGGGACCGAAGAGGGATGAAGCGTATGAAGAGCGAAGATTAAGATGTCATATTTTTAAGACAGAATTTGGCGAAAAGTATTCAATGCCAAATAGTTGTCATCAAGCAGTAAAGTAACGAAGCCTGTTGATGGCGAAGTTTCAGGAACATAAGAGATATTTAAGAGCAAGGTGAAGTACCTTAACTCAGCTGGACGCGTCGTTGAGCGATGCCTTCTCCGAGGAGATGTAAAGAGTAAGGAATCATAGAATATTCTAAGGAATGATTTGGAACCTTAACGGGAACCCAAGTTTGAGAAGTTAAAGTGAGGTGTAGAATAAGTAACAATCCCGAGTACAGAGTTAAAGAATTGCAGTACCAGACCCAGGAACTCAGAATGAGGAATTATCAGTCGATTATCGGAAGCTCTAGACTCACAGCATGGATAGAGTGTGTAATAATCGTAGGACTCGCGCACTCGAACCGGATGAGATTTTAATATCCAACAGTTAAGAGACTTAATTATGGATTAAGCAAATTATTTGGACAGATGAAGCTAACCCAAATGTGGTCATTGAGTATGAAGCGCAAGTAAGTTAAACGTTGTCAGATCAATCACATCTCCCGAACCTTAAGCACCATATTTATGAATTAAGAAGAGAAGATGGTATGCAACCTAGGAACCAAGATAGAAAGATAAGCTAAGCTCAACGACAATTTTTACACAAAGAAAAGTGAATTAGACTACCTTCCTTTATTATGAGTCATTGAGATGTTTTGTATGAGGAACACACGCTTAGGGACAAGTGAAGGAGACCTCTAGAAAGGGCATGAGATGAGACGTTTTTGCAGCAAAATCGGGAAAAGGATATTGAACAATAAGATGTCGAAATTTAGTGAACTGACGGACGAACAGTATCGAACTTCCTTGATTGGATGAAGAAGGCAAGTTTAAGATAACATAGGATTATAGTAGACCGGTTTTTGAGGAATAATCAGAAATTTGCCAAGAATTTATTTTGAGGCTCGAGTGTCAGGGAAATCGTCGCTAATGCACAAGTTAAGATTGTGGTCAATGGTAATGAGTTTTATGTTTTCAATTGACGGGTTTTCCTTACGCCTTTATTTTAGAAGCTGAAAGAGATCACCTTGTGTTGGTATGCTTTCGAAGGTGGTAGAAGGTACAAATTTTGGATTGTTCAAACCATATGAAGAATCATTCAGATAATAAGATCAGGTTTTGAGTTGTGAATGCAGTAACGAGTTACTGGCTGAATCTAAAAGTAATGATAAAGTGTTGAGGTTTAAGATCAGTTAGCCGGGTACTCGAAGAGATGTAACCTATGATTGGGTTTACAAGAGTAACCTAGGAGGTATGGTAAGGTTATAGGGACCGAAATTGTCTCGGGAAAGGTTATGAGTATGAAATCCTTACGGATACAAATAGAATAAATGGAAACGAGACTGGAACCATCAGTGGGTTCAGTATATGAAAGATGTGAATCTGGGAAAGTATTCAAGGAATCGATTCGCGAAAACAAATATATTGTTTATGTCAGAAAGGAAACACAAAGCCAAGAGATGACCAGTCAATAAGGTAAATAGTATTTCGAAGTGATTCACAGTAAAAAGATAATTTTTGTTATTAGTATGTTAGCTTCGAAGGACGATGAAGGACGATTACAACACCTGGGTAAACAGGTAGTCTAAGCAACAAGTGAAGTAATGAACGTAAAATAGTTCTGCTATGGTAGCTACAGAGTTATTAAGGAACGAGATTAGTCAGGAGATTTAATTGGTAATAAAGATGTATTACTCCTATTCCAAAGCGAGTTATTAAAATTAGAGTTGTGCAGCAGAGAAGTAATTCAGGAATGGGATAACGAACAAATCTAAGCTGAAGTTTAGGGAACAAGGATGCTTGTGAAGCCCTTGCCAGATGAACCGCAGGAAAGGCAATAAGTGCCCAATTCTTAAAACACAGAATAGCAGTAAACAGTGACGACTTGGACATGTCATAAGTTCTAACAGGAAATTTTAAAAGTTAAGCTGAGGAATACTTCAAACCTCGAAACTCAGGAGAAATGGAAATCGAAATAATTTAAGAATAGGTGGTAAGAAATAAGAAGGATGTGTTCCTAGCATGTTAAGTCTAAAGTAATTGAAGTCACCGCTAGTACGGTAATCTAGCTATTTAGCTCAGTAACTTCAAGGGAGCTTAGAGAGTAAGTTTAGCCAAAAGAGGATTATGCATGAGGCAACAACAGTACAGGGTGCACTTGCAAGATGATATTTTTGAATTTGAAGCGTTGATCAGAAACGACAATGCAGTGGCATATGAGTTTATTCTACATTGTACCCACGTTATGTCAACATGTTGCATGTATCAGGTTATGTTTAGTAAAGTATACTTATCAGGCAATGTTTATACTACTCAGACAGTAGTGTAACATATTTTTGAGTTATGTGACATGTATCAGTAACCATGGTACGAAGTCAGTAATGTTTAAGTAGGAAGGTATTAATCAGAACAGGTTTGTTGATACCGAACATATCTTAGCTGAGGAGTTCGGAAATTCTTGAACTTAATGTTCGCAGATAGAGGAAGAAGAACATTTTTACGCAGATCAGAAACCACTTGTAGTCTACAGTAAAGGGCTACGTAAGTTCAGGTTATAAGTAAAGGATTAGGAGATTGTTGAGATTAAGTGTGCTACTACAGTAGTGGTAAGAATAGAGTTTTCCTTTCAAAAACAAGGATTGTCTTTGAACGAAATAAGTTAAGTTGTAGACGGGATCCATGAGGCCAGTTCTATTCACCCGGTACGACTAAGGAATATCTTGAGTGATGCAAGATTGTCATTGAAATTCTGGCTAGGCAATCACACAAAGTAAACAGGTTCTGAACCAACAGGTTCTGAACTAAACTTAGCACAATTTAAAAAGACAGATAATCAGCAGAAATAAAAAGTGCAGGAAAGCTAAAGAAGGCACAAGGTTTGTTAACCCAGTTCGTAGTAAACACCTCCTACTCTGGGGGATACCAATCCAGGAAGGAATTCCACTATAGGAATTAATCATTATGACTCAAGACACTGACTCCCAGTTCCCAGCCTAAGCAATTAACTTCCTCCTAGTCTTGAATTCTACCCAACACGTTGAGTAGTAGAGACCACTAACTTCCTATTCAAGTAACAACCCTGTTACTGAACCCCTTAACATAAACTACTCTGTTTTGAAGAAATACTTCAATAACAAACCTTCATTCGTACCTACAGGCTTAGAATGAATTTTACAACTCAATAAAACCTAAACAACCTCAAACAATGAGTGGTGCACAAATAACCCTAAGGTTTTAAACACAAAGACTCAATATACCGAATAAGACTCTGTTCTTCGTATATCTTGAATAGCAGCATCACTCCTCCTTTTATAATCTTCAGCAAGTCTCTTAATTATGCTCCAAATCTTCTGAATTAGATTTATTTCTAAATTATGAGTAATCCAATAAGGAAACAAATAAACTAGGAAAATATCTTCATAAGATTGTAACAGAAAAAATACGAGCATTCATAAATCCATGCCAAATCTTCATTAAATCTCCTTCAAATCAACCAGCATTCTAGAAGCAACATGCGAGGATAAATCCTTGTAAAATCTCGCCAAGATTTGCGCCAAAATAACTTGAAAATAACCTGCTTCTGATGAAGTCAACGAAAGTCAACTCTGCTACAGTGCGTCTGATGCTTCAGAAGCACATTTCAGCTTCTGAAGTAACTTTCAGCTTCTGAAGGAGATTTCAGCTTCTGAATGACTTCAAAATGAAAAACTTGCAACTGAAGATTTGTTCTAGACAATGAGATGCTTCTATTCAACACATTGGATTTGCCAAAATATGCAGCCAACACCAAAATACTCAACAGTCAGAATCCTAGTAAGGAAGAAAACTCCTAAGTCATTTAGGTACGCGTTGTCGTCGACTAGTTAAGGCGGAGCGCGAGTAGCCTATAAGTTTTCTCGAGCTCTTAAGGATTTCCGCAGTGGGAATGGAAGCAATGCTTATGGTTGTGATAAGTACTACACCAGGGTATCAGAAAGAAAGGAGCATATACCATAAGTGATGCCTCCTACTTGTATTTGGATGGTGGAAGTAGTTGCAGCAGTCTTTACTTCCATTGAGAATACTCAATACCAGATGTTTTCAGTATAGTGATGATTCTATACGAAGTATGATATAATTATAAATGTAAGACGCCATCATACGAGGTGAAGGACAAGGATAAGAACTCATTGGAATTAGTTGTAGTGCATTAGACCTCTCGAAGAGTGGGAGTATTTGAGGAAGGTAGATCGACCCGATGTCGTCGGAATAAATTATGTGGACAATGAAGGAGAGTTATAAAAAAAATCCAGTATAAGTATTCAAGATTTGATAACCTTACGTCGAATTTGCATGAAGTGTGTGAACAAGAGACATAATCAAGTGAGTCGGGTATTGGTTTAGACAACCGTACGCCCTATTATGTAAGAATTATGTAATGTGCATCAAGCCTTTCAGTTAAGAAAGAGAGTGTCGAATGTTTTCGACTTACAGAATTGGAAACCATGACTACATAACAGTTTTAAACAGCCAGGTTTAATTGAGGTATATGAATAATCTACATGTCAGGCCTAGAGTAGCCATGGAGTCTGTTAAGCAAGTTGAATGAAACAATCGGCTAGTAGAGAGTATCTGGAGTAACTAAGGCAGAGGTAGGAAAGATTTATTCATTCATGATCTCAGGAGAATTCTAAATTTTGAGGACGGAATTTCTTTAAGGGGGGTAGAGTGTAATATCCCGCTTCAGACTCAAATATTTATCAGTTTTGAGACGGTGTATCAGAGATATTTTAAGGAATGGCATTTTTGTAATTTCGAGGGTTTAGGCTATTTAAAGCCATTCTCCCCATTTTCCCTCATAACTTTCATTCCCTTCTCTCTCTAAAACATTTTCTCCTCCAACTTCTCTCTTCTTCTCTCTCGCCAATCAGCCTCTTTCCCTCCTATAATCTTCAAACTCCATCTCCATCTCTCAATTCTTATACAAGCAATCATCACTTGGGAATATCTAAGACAAGAGAAGTTAAAGAAATCAAGAAAGGAAGAAGGAATGGAACTAAGGTTTGAGCAAGCTTGGCAAGGAATCAAGGAAAGAAGACGAACTAAGCTAGGGTTTGGAGTGGAAGCTTAGCAAAGCATTAATCAAGAGAACAAAGTGAGTTCCTTTAGATTAGTACCCTTCTTGGGTGGTTTATGAGGTTTATGTGAGGTGAGGAAAATCTTGAATTAATAGGCTTTGATTCTTGTTTGTTAGTTCCCCTTTGTTAATACTTGATATGTTATGACTTTTCTAGCCAAAAGCCCTAAATTTTGATTTATATAAACATACTGGTGCTGAAAATTGGTTATGGTTCGTGTTGGAACTTTCTAGAAAAGCTACAGGGCCTGGCCTCACTAAGATTCTCGTGCCACAATCATATGTTTGCAGGAGCCATCGTGCCACGATGATGCCTCTCGTGCCACGAGAATGGCAGTGAGCCACCCTTTTAAGAAACGTGCTTTATGCCCAGAAAGCCGTCCTCGCAACGCCAGAATGTCTTTGTACATACAGTAATGGAAGAAAGGGTCATGAATGTATCATTGTATTAAGGCATGAGTAATAAATTGTGTTTCAAAACATAATCAGGGATTAATCTTAATCAAACTCAGGCTTCTTTATGACTGCAGGTGTAATATCCCGCTTAAACGTAACTTTTATCGGTGATTAAGGACTAAATGAAAAGCATGGCAATTTGGTAATTATTTGGGAAGGGAGGATTATTTAAAAAAGGGAGGCAAGATATTTTTCTTTCATTTTCTTCTCTCCCCTCACTCTCTCCAAGTCTGATTTCTCTCCTCCCTCTCTCTAGAAATTCGACCTCCTCCACCTCTCACAAATCCATCAATTCTCCATCCAATTCTTGAGAGAATCTTTGCTAGCAAACTTGTTTTGGAAAGTTTAGAACAAGAGGAAGTTAAAGGAAAGCAAAGAAGGATCAAGAGGTAAGCTAGGGTTTTTGGAATAAGCTTGGCAAAACACCAATCAAGGCTTAAGGTGAGCTCCCTAGGGTTTTAGAACCCGTTTGAGTAAGTTTGAGAGTTATTTATAAGTTTGAGTAAGTTTAGAATTAAACCCAAATTCTTTGTTATGTGTTGATTCCTTGTTCAATCATGTATAAACTGTTTAAATGCTAAAGAAAATCCTTTTTAATACCTTTGGGAAGCTTGGGTAAGTTGGAATGGTTTAAAATGATGAAAAAATGCATTTTCTGAGTTTTCCTGAACTGTCATGGTCGCTATAGCGACCAGCCGTCACTATAGCGACCAGACAGCACTTTGAGTTCTGCCTACGGTCGCTACAAGCGACCAGGCCGTCGCTATAGCGACCAGGCACATTTTCAGGCTTTACCTACGGTCGCTGTAGCGACCAGGCCGTGGCTATAGCGACAGCATTAGGACAGCACATGACAGCTTAGCTGTTTTGGGTGTTCTGATGCGCGTAGGCGAGGTTTTTCATATCCGTTTTCTCTAAAAACATTTAAGAATGATTAAACACCATTTTAACTCATCCAAGAGGCTTCCTAAAGGGATATTATTATAAGGAACAAGGATGGTACAATAACTTAGAATTGAGGGCAAAGTTCAGACGAGTATGGGATCATGTCCAACAATCAAGTAGTGGCTTATGATAACGATAAGCCTATGACCCTATACTCATATGTTAAGTATTGGGAGATTAGTTCCCTTAAGAAATGCATTAAATATGCAAAAGCTCATAGTAAATTATTAGACGTAATTTCAAGTACATAAGATAAGAAATGATGAGAATGAGAATGCACCCAAGATAGCATGATTAAGATGCACTCAGTTAAGTGTACGTGTGCACAAGAATGATCAAAGTTAATAACCTTTGATAGGTTAGGCATTTAAGAATGATTTACTTAAAAATGCATCAGATATGCATAAGTTACAAATTATATGTATATTTATATATACCAGGAATAATAATTAATTATCAGGTTAAACTTTGTGTCTTCTGTGCTCTCGACCAGTTAGAGAGGACAGGGGGTTTCAGCATTGCTGAAACGGGCCAGGAACTTTCCGTGAGGATAACCACACATAGTTTATAGTGTGTCTTCTGTGCTCTCGACCAGTTAGAGAGGACAGGGGTTTCAGATACAGCTGGAATGGGCCAGGAATCTTCCGCGAGGATAACCACACACTTAGACAAGAGGAGTCCGGTGATTAGCCTCAGATAGGAATTTTCACCGGTTATCAGGGGAATGTGCTTCGGGGTTACTCCACCCGGGGGCATTCCGTAAAATGAACTCAGATAATAATGTTTGTTCAACACTAACATCTAACATAATGATATGTATCAGTAAATATTTTATTATGTTATCAGGCAGAGAATAGTTATCAGGCAGGTATCAGATATCAGTTATCAGGCGGTGATCCTAGGTTTCCCCTCGATCACCCAGTTATCAGGTTATAGTCTAGATCTCATGACTATTCAGTATCAGGCTCAGGCAGTGATCCTTGGTTTCCCCTTGATCACTAGTTTAGCAGGATGTAGTTAGTTATATGACTACACAGGATAGCAGGAACATGCAGGTAGCCCTCTATGGGTAAAGTTAAAATTTGGCGATAATAGGTATCCCCAAGATTGCCAAGAGTAGGCACGGCGACCCTAGGTTTCCCCCGTTGTTGCCAACAGTAGGTTGGGCTGGAGCTCACTGAGACATTATGTCTCATCCCAATCCTTCTGGTGTAGGTTTACAGGTTAGCAAGATGTTCATGAAGATATTCTTCGGGAAGGCGCTGGATGGAGTGCAGTTGCTCGTCATGGACAAGCTCAGGAGGTTGTCAGATTATATATGTATATGAAAGTGTATTCTATAATATTTGGATAATTGCATAAACGAGCCAATTGTACTCATTCGGTTGTATGTATTATCATTATTATTATTGAAAATTTTAATGTATCCGATATCAGAATAATACACATGCTAAATATTCTAGATAATTTAGTATGGGTGTTACAATTGGTATCAGAGCAGGTCGCTTCAGACCATGCCTTGGGTCATTAAAAATTCAATAAAAGTAGTGGGACCATTGGGTTCCGGATATTGTTCTAAAGGTCACATCTAGTTGAGCCTGATCAACTCAATCTAGTATATGACAGTTAGGATAAATGTCCGAGAGCTGAATGTGACCAAGGAGGAACGAAGTGTATGAAGGGCAAAGATTTAGGTGGTAGAATTTTAAGACGGAATTGGTGAAGGAGTATTCATGCCAAATGGTGGCCATCAACCATGAGGTAGCGAAGCCTGTTAGTGGCAAGATTTCAGAAACATAAGAGATATTTAAAGGTAAGGTGAAGCATCTCAACCCAGTTGGACGCGTCGTTGGACGATACCTCGTCTGCGGAAGATATAAGGATTAAGGAATTATGGGATACTCTAAGGAATGACTTGGAACCGTAGTTTGAGAAGTTAAAATGAAGTGTGGACTAAGTAACAATTTTGAGTACAGAGTTGAAAAAATTGCAGTACCAAACCTAGAGACTCGAAATGAGGAATTATCAGTCGGTTTTAAAAACCTCTAGACTTCCAGCAAAGATAGAGTGTTGAAGAATCGAACTCGAATCGGATGAGATTTTAATGTCCAAACAGTTAAGAGAATTAATCATGGATTAAGTGAGTTATTTGGACAAATGAAGCTAACCACTCAAGTGTGGTCTTTGAGCATGAATCACAGGTAAGTTTAACCCCATCAGATCAGCCGCACCTCCCGAACCATAAATGCTAGATTTGGGAATTAAGAAGAGAAGATGGTATGCAACCTAAGAACTAAGATGGATGAATAAGTGGTGATAATAAGCTAAATTTAACTGGAATTTTACTCAACGAAAGGTGGATATTGAATGGTCAGTCATTGGGATTTAGTGAAATGATGGACAAATAAAGTCGAATTTTCTCGATGGGACGAAGAAGGCAAGTTCAAGATAACACAAGATTAAAGTAGACCAGTTTTGAAGGATAATCGGAATCTTAGCCTAGGAATTATGTGAGGCTTTATTATACGAAAGGTTAAGATTGTGGTTAATGTTGAGGAGTTTTATGTTTTCAACCGAGGGATTTTTCCTTCCACCATTATTCTAGAATTGAAAGAGATCGCCTTGTGTTGACAAACTTTCGAAGGCGGTAATAAAGTACAGTTTTGGGGTTGTTCAAACTATATGAAGAATCATTCGGCTAATAAGATCAAGATTGAATTGAGAATACAATAACAAGTTACTGGAGGAATCCAATAGATAATGATAAGTGCAGGAGTTTAAGATCGATTAATCGGGTGCTCGAAGAGATGTAACCTATTTTGGGCGTACAAGAGAACGGGTAAGAGTTTGAATCTTTTCAGGACGGATTGTTCTGTAGAAACTCGAAGGGGTAACTTAAGGGACATGATAGAGTTATGGAGACCGAAGTTGTCTCGGAAAGATTACGGATATGACATCCTTACGGATAAGGATAGAGCGACTAGTAACGGGATTCAAACCCTTAGTGGATTCAATATATGAAAGATGTGAACCTTCCGAAACCATAAGTCGTTCTGGAAGTAGTCACAAGTGTTCGTGTGTGAACTTAAGTTGCCTCAGGAATGCTTTCAATCGGGTTCTGCAATGTTTAATGATTATATATATATGATGTGCTGACCAAGAGATGGTTACAGAAATTCAGAATATGGAGAGTAAAGTTGGAACCAGAGTATAAGCCATTTGACAGGAGCATTGTTAGGCTCGTAACAGTTGCTGAAAACCGTTTACAGGTTCTGGCGTATTATCGTGAAAGTAAGTATATGGTTTATGTCCAAAAGGAAACACAAAGTCAGGTGATGACCAATCCGTAAGTTAAGTAGATGGTTTAAGCCACAAGAGAAACAATAACGTAAGATGATTTTGTTATGATAGCTATAAGTTATTAAGTAAAAAGATTGGTCAAGGAAATTTTATTTGGCAATAGTGGTGTATTACTCCAGTTCTAACTTGAGTTGTTAAAATCAGAGTTGCGCAGCGGAGTAGTAATCCAAGAATGAATTAGTGAACAATACCAAGCTGAAGCTTAGAGAAAGAGAAGATGTTAAGTGCTTACTTCTTATAATACGGAATAGCAGTAAGTAGAGACGACTTGAACATATCACAAATTCTAATGGAAAATTTTGGGAGTTAAGTTGAGGAATGCTTCAAACCTCGAAACCCATGAGAAATGGAATATTAGAATAGTTTAAGAGTATATGGTAAGGAATAAGAAGGATGTGATTCTAGCACATTAAGTCTGAATCAATGGAAGATATCGCTAAAACGGTAGTTAAGCTATTTTAGCTCAACAACATCAAGCATACTTGAAGAGTAAGTTAGTCTAAAGAGAATTAAGCATGAGCCAACAACGGTACAGATTGCGCTTGCAAGATAATATATTTGAATTTGAGGCCTTGATCAGGAACGACAATGCAGTGGCATGTAAGTTTATTCCACATTATATCCACGCTATGTTAACATGTCGCATGTACCGGGTTATGTTTAGTAATGTGTACTTATTGGACGGTGTTTATGCTACTCAGATAGTAGTGTAGCCCTTTCCTTCTCAGTTGTGTGACATGTATAAGTCACTAAGGTACACAGCTAGTAATGTTTAAAGTGAAAAGATACCAATCAGAACAGGCTTGTTGATACCGAACGCGTTTTAGTTAAGAATATTTAAGGATCTTGAACTCGACGTCCAGAATGAGAAAATAAGTTTACGATGCCGAGAGAATGTAACCATAATTTACGTTATAGGTTGTTGTACACTTAAGAAATAAACATGAGTAACATTGGCGGGGCAAACCTGGCAAGCCAGTTGAAAGGCAAATCCCGGATGTTACAATATGAGTTAAGAGTAAGAAAATATTCCCAATTGATGTGGTAGTGTCTCAAATATGTTAAGATTAAGAATGATGTCTCGTTAGTTGGACAAGGATGATGTGACGTATTATGTACCCGTTAGTAGTATACATGTACTCGATCTTGTATGTGAACTATGTGTTATGAATTATAATATATAATGTTATGTGAGACGACATATACCACTCATCACTTGGGCTAAACTCCTATGAGTTTTGGATTATCAGTGTAGAAAAGATTTACGCTACGGTTAGAACATAAGGATAAGTTGTGACATTAATGATGGAAGATCATCAAACTCCCAGTATGAAGAATGACTCCTAAGTTATTACGATACGCGTTGACGCCATAGACTAACTGAAGCGGAGCACGTGTAATCTGTAAGAATTCCACGAATTTTTGAGAATCTCTTAGTGAGGGTAATGATTATAATGGTGTTAAGTAGCACATCGCGATGTCAGGAAGAAAGAAGCAGGTGCTAGAGGTGAAACTCCTGCTTGTACTTAGAATAATAATGAAGTTGGAATAATCCTAGCGTTTGCATGTGAGCACACAATATCAGGTGTTTCGGTGTAAGGATGATTCTATATGGAAATGTATGATGTAGGTTTATACGTAAGATGTCGTCGCATGAGACGAAAGATAAAGATAATAATTCATTGGAATTAGTTGTGATACGATAGACCTCTTAAGGAGAGGAATGTTGAGAAGATAATATCGACCCAACGTCGTCAGAATAAGAATGCTTGAACTAGGAAGGGATTTATAAGACTCAGTACAAGTGTTAGGACTTAATAACTTCAATTTGAATTTGCAAGAAGTGCATGTACAAGAAGCATAGCTAAGTGAGTCGGGTAGATGAGTTCAGATAACCGCACGCCCTACTACGTAAGAATGATGTAAAGTATATCAGGCCTTTCTACTGAGGAAAGAATTGTCGAGTATTTTCGACTTATAGAATTGGAATTCTGATAAGCAAGTTAAGTGGAGTTTTGGCTATGGGGAAAGTAGTATAAATGATCTTTTAATATGTGATTTCAAGAGGAATCTAAATTTCGAGGACGAAATTTCTTTAAGGGGGGTAGATTGTAATATCCCGCTTAAACGTAACTTTTATCGGTGATTAAGGACTAAATGAAAAGCATGGCAATTTGGTAATTATTTGGGAAAGGAGGATAATTTAAAAAAGGGAGGCAAGATATTTTTCTTTCATTTTCTTCTCTCCCCTCACTCTCTCCAAGTCTGATTTCTCTCCTCCATCTCTCTAGAAATTCAACCTCCTCCACCTCTCACAAATCCATCAATTCTCCATCCAATTCTTGAGAGAATCCTTGCTAGCAAACTTGTTTTGGAAAGTTTAGAACAAGAGGAAGTTAAAGGAAAGCAAAGAAGGATCAAGAGGCAAGCTAGGGTTTTTGGAATAAGCTTGGCAAAGCACCAATCAAGGCTTAAGGTGAGCTCCCTAGGGTTTTAGAACCCGTTTGAGTAAGTTTGAGAGTTATTTATAAGTTTGAGTAAGTTTAGAATTAAACCCAAATTCTTTGTTATGTGTTGATTCCTTGTTCAATCATGTATAAACTGTTTAAATGCTAAAGAAAATCCTTTTTAATACCTTTGGGAAGCTTGGGTAAGTTGGAATGGTTTGAAATGATGAAAAAATGCATTTTCTGAGTTTTCCTGAACTGTCATGGTCGCTACAGCGACCAGCCGTCGCTATAGCGACCAGACAACACTTTGAGTTCTGCCTACGGTCGCTACAAGCGACCAGGCCATCGCTATAGCGACCAGGCACATTTTCAGGCTTTACCTACGGTCGCTGTAACGACCAGGCCGTGGCTATAGCGACAGCATCAGGACAGCACATGACAGCTTAGCTGTTTTGGGTGTTCAGATGCGCGTAGGCGAGGTTTTTCATATCCGTTTTCTCTAAAAACATAATGATTAAACACCATTTTAACTCATCCAAGAGGCTTCCTAAAGGGATGTAATTATAAGGAACAAGGATGGTACAATAACTTAGAATTGAGGGCAAAGTTCAGACGAGTATGGGATCATGTCCAACAATCAAGTAGTGGCTTATGATAACGATAAGCCTATGACCCTATACTCATATGTTAAGTATTGGGAGATTAGTTCCCTTAAGAAATGCATTAAATATGCAAAAGCTCATAGTAAATTATTAGACGTAATTTCAAGTACATAAGATAAGAAATGATGAGAATGAGAATGCACCCAAGATAGCATGATTAAGATGCACTCAATTAAGTGTACGTATGCACAAGAATGATCAAAGTTAAGAACCTTTGATAGGTAAGGCATTTAAGAATGATTTACTTAAAGAACGCATCAGATATGCATAAGTTACAAATTATATGTATATTTATATATACCAGGAATAATAATTAATTATCAGGTTAAACTTTGTGTCTTCTGTGCTCTCGACCAGTTAGAGAGGAAAGGGGGTTTCAGCATTGCTGAAACGGGCCAGGAACTTTCCGTGAGGATAACCACACATAGTTTATAGTGTGTCTTCTGTGCTCTCGACCAGTTAGAGAGGACAGGGGGTTCCGGATACAGCTGGAATGGGACAGGAATCTTCCGCGAGGATAACCACACACTTAGACAAGAGGAGTCCGGTGATTAGCCTCAGATAGGAATTTTCACCGGTTATCAGGGGAATGTGCTTCGGGGTTACTCCACCCGGGGGCATTCCGTAAAATGAACTCAGATAATAATGTTTGTTCAACGCTAACATCTAACATAATGATAGGTATCAGTAAATATTTTATTATGTTATCAGGCAGAGAATAGTTATCAGGCAGGTATCAGATATCAGTTATCAGGCAGTGATCCTAGGTTTCCCCTCGATCACCCAGTTATCAGGTTATAGTCTAGATCTCATGACTATTCAGTATCAGGCTTAGGCAGTGATCCTAGGTTTCCCCTTGATCACTAGTTTACCAGGATGTAGTTAGTTATATGACTACACAGGATAGCAGGAACATGCAGGTAGCCCTCTATGGGTAAAGTTAAAACTTGGCGATAATAGGTATCCCCAAGATTGCCAAGAGTAGGCACGGCGACCCTAGATTTCCCCAGTGGTTGCCAACAGTAGGTTGGGCTGGAGCTCACTGAGACATTATGTCTCATCCCAATCCTTCTGGTGCAGGTTTACAGGTTAGCAAGATGTTCATGAAGATATTCTTCGGGAAGGCGCTGGATGGAGTGCAGTTGCTTGTCATGGACAAGCTCAGGAGGTTGTCAGATTATATATGTATATGAAAGTGTATTCTATAATATTTGGATAATTGCATAAACGAGCCAATTGTACTCATTCAGTTGTATGTATTATCATTATTATTATTGAAAATTTTAATGTATCCGATATCAGAATAATACACATGCTAAATATTCTAGATAATTTAGTATGGGTGTTACAGCAGGGTAGTTTTACCCATAGGTATCATATAAGATTAAGGGTTTAGGTTTCAGGATACCCTTGACCAGGAAGAATAGATTGTACCTTAGGTAGTGGTACAAGACTAGTATCAATTATCAGGAATTATACAGATATATGTATATATATGTTGACAAGTCGTGGCTCAGGCACGCTTCAGACTTATTCTGGATAGGTCAGCCCGTTAGGGAACCTACATGACGACTCACACACACACACACACACACACACACACACACAGATATATATATATATATATATATATATATATATATATATATATATATATATATATATATATATATATGTTCGGATAAGATTATACCAGGACGTGCCTCAGTTGTTCACGCCAGAGTGACATTGAGGATACGTGTATCAGTTTTGGATAAAGTATCAGGAATAAATAATTAATTATCAGTTAAATTGTGTGTCTTATGTGCTCTCGTCAGGTAGAGACCACTGGGGGTTCCGGATACAGCTGGAACGGGCAGGAACTTTCCGCGAGGATAACCACACACACAGGCAAGAGGAGTCCAGTGACTAGCCTCAGATAGGAATTTTCACCGGTTATCAGGGGAATGTGCTCCGGGGTTACTCCACTCGGGGGCATTCCGTAAAATCAACTCAGATAATAATGTTTGTTACACGCTAACATACTAACATAATAATATCAGGAAAATACTTTATTATGTTCAGGTAGGTATCAGTTATCAGGTATCAGGTATCAGTTATCAGACAGTGATCCTAGGTTTCCCCTCGATCACTAAGTTATCAGTTATCAGGCAAGCAGCAGTTATCAGGTAGTGATCCTAGGTTTCCCCTTATCACTAAGTTAGTAGAACTTAGGCTAGTTTTCATTACTACACGGGATAGCAGTTACAGGCAGGTATAAACCCGATGTGGGTTGAGTTTAGTGTTTGGCGATCATAGGTTCCCCGAGATTGCCAACATGTTAGTGCATGGCGACTATAGGTTTCCCCGAGGTTGCCAACAGTAGGTTGGGTGGAGCTCACTGAGACATTATGTCTCATCCCAATCCTTCTGATCCAGGTATACAGGTAAGAAAGAGGTTCGTGATGAAGTGCATAAGGGAGATGCTGAATGGAGTGCAGTTGCTCGTCATGTACCAGCTCAGGAGTTTATCAGAAATCTTGTACATGTATTTTAATGGTATTTGGATAAATGTATAAATGAGCCAATTTGTACTCATTCAGTTGTATTATTATTATTGAAAATTTTAATGTATCCAGTATCAGTTTAATACGCATGCTAATATTCTAGATAAAATTAGTATGAGTGTTACAATTTTACTTTGTATGATTCATAAAAATCATTCGGTGAAATTGTTTAACAAAAATAAATATATAAAAGATAACAACGAAAAATCTCTAACTAATTAGTGGTTCAAAATAAGCTTGTATTGCGAAATATTTTAGATGAGATGGAATCTAAAATAGACATCAACCTATTATACCCATAAATAGCTAAAACTCTTTTTTTTACCTAATGACTTGCATTGCCAGATATCAAATAAGTGCTTAACAAATTTTGTTTTTTTTTTGTTGAAACTAATTAACTATAAATAGAAAACACATAAGAGAACAAGAAGAAAGAGATTCAGCATATACGTTGGATTTGTTAAAAAAAACACATATATGATTTGGATTTTTTCCAAAGCTATGCCAACCTTATAAATTCCTACTATAAAAGTAGAAAACAGGCAAGGCCTCCACATCTTCACAAATTTGTATTCTACCAATTTTTTATTTCAAAACTTCCTTGAAGTTCGACAAGGAGCAAACCTTTACTATGGTTTCTCGTGTGGTACGCATTTCCTTTACCTTAATCTCCCTACTTTTCAAGCACTTGTTATAAAATTTATGTATAAATAAATTTACACTAAAGAATAACAATACCACCATTATTCATAACTAATAATATAACAATAATAATTCACATGCAGGTAAGCATGAGATTGATCCCTAAAGTGTTTATTTTTTCATTATCAATAATTGTGATGCTATCAAGAACAACTTACTCAAAAAAGCAGATGTATAAAAATCATATCAAATCAGCAACATATTTGTCAGAAAAGTTAGAATTGGGACCCGGTGAGGTTGTGAGTAAACCATTGATGGATATTGAATTTCCAAGGGGTCATATTGGAGTCAAGAGCTTTGATGTTGATCTAGTTGATGAACAAGGGAATTCTATACCATTGTATGAAACATACATCCACCATTGGTTTGCTTTAAAATATGATGAAAGTGATGATAAGAATATGTCACACGACCCCAAAGATAATACCAAACCGTTTGGGGGTCCCAAGATAAAAAGAAATCAAGGAACATGCAACGGAGATATTCTTCCACTTTATTGGGGTTTGGGAGGTGAATCACGAGGAACAATTTCAAAGCTTCCAGATCCTTTTGCGGTTGAAGTAGGTAACCCTGCAAATATTACAAAAGACTGGAAAGAGAAATGGCTCTTTTTTGTCATGCTTATTGATACACGTGGCACAGAAGATAGGAAAAGTTGCAGTGAATGTAGGTGTGACCAATTTAATCTTCCAGAGAATTTTTATAATGTGACACATGATATCCATGATAAACCATTGTCCCACGACTATAAAGGAGGAATTTTTTGTTGCCACGATAAATTTCAGTGCAAGTTGAGAAAGGGAGTCCAAGCACCACGTAGAAAGGTTGCTATAAGATACAAAATAACGTGGGTTGACTGGGACCAACATCAAATCCCTGTTAGATTTTATGTAGTTGATTCCACTGATCGTGTCAAAACAAATGGTTCTGAAACAATACATGATTGTCTGGTAAAAGTTATTTAAATTAAATTTTTTGAATTACGTCATGATCAAGACATAGCTTAAGTGAATGAAATTGGAAACATTAGAAGGATGTTTAAGGAAACACTGCTTTCTAACATGAAATATAGTACCCCCTCCATATTTTTCTTTTGATGTTTTAGAACTTCAACTATATTCCAAAATATTTGATGTTTTAGTATATTTAATTTTTTCCCAAGTTAACCCTTGTTGGAAAACTCACCATAAAACTACTAAAGGAGTTGTGACCTTTGGCTAATCACATGTGAATAAATTATAAATAAGGACATTTTAGTCCAAAACATACAAATATTTATATGCTTTAATTACCCCTTAAGACTTGTGTCAAGAGCTAAAACATCTAAGGATAAAAAATGGAGGGAGTAACAAATAATATTCACATTTGCATGCAAAAGAAAAATAAGTTCACTTCTAACATTCATGATAGTAGTTTTAAATCATTTTGCACAGTCATAGAAAGTGATTAACAAATATATTTTAATTTGCTACAGACAGAGTATTTTATTCCTGGAAACAATAGCAGTGACCCTGTCCATGTTCAGAAAGCAAGTATCCCTTTGGAAAAAGGTGGTTATCTTATCTACGGAACTGCTCATATGCATACAGGTGCTGTTAATGCAACACTATATGGACAGGTAAAGTTTAATGTTAAATTGGATACCTTTTTTTTTAAACTTGTTTATGTTTTCTTAATTTGTTTCTTTAGTAACAATAAACTTTCATAGTTCCATATGTAGTGAAATTGATTTTGTTTTAGTACATATATAATCTCTATGCTTATTAGTTCATTATTTGTTTTTGATAAATGGATCAGGATGGAAGGACATTGTACACATCAACAACAAAATACGGAATGGGAAAGGAAGCAGGAAATGAAAAGGGTTACCTTGTTGGAATGTCTGTATTTTATCCAAAATTAGGATCAATCAAGATTAAGGATGGTGAAATCGTGACTATAGAATCCAGATATAAAAATGAATTTCGCACCGGAGCTATGGGACATATGTACTTCTATTTGGCTGATAGACTACCACACACAAAATACTCATCAAATTCCTATGATTTGTAATTGTTTAATGCATGATTTCTTCATGATATATTGTATTGAAGGTGTCATGTCGACATTAGGTGTTTTCTCAATAGAAAGAGTTCAAATCACACAAGGATCATTGTTAAATGTTTTTTTACTCCGTTTTAATTAATAATGTTTTTCCTCATTTCAAATTTTTAATAAAAAATTGTGTTTAAGGACAATGGTAACTACTGCTTTCAGTGGAAAGGGGTTTGTAACTATTTTTTTTCCTTCCAATTCAATTAAATTTTTTCATCTTTCATCGAAATATAGTCATTCCCATTTGTTTCGTTTAAATTCAAAATCTAATTTTTCACACAACTTAAAAGGAAACTAAAAAGAATTTTCTGGTAATAGGTCAAAGAATGTGTTGCATATGCATGTGTCCTCAATTTAGTCAGTTCTTATCCTAAATATGGCCATTGTGGATAATTTCATGGTAGAAAAAAGAGATGATACATCACCTAAAAAGTAAAACTAAATGTAAGATACAAAATAACATGGGTTGAATGGGACCAACATTAAATCCTTGTTAGATCCTATGTAATTAATTTAACTAGTAGTGTCAAAACAAATTGTTGTGAAACAATCCATGATTGAATGGTAAAAGTTATTTAAATTAAATTTTCATTTTTATGATAAGCTAAATTATGTCATGATCAAAACGTAGCTTACGTGAATGAACATGGACACATTAGAAGGACGTTCAAGGAAACTCTACTATTTAACGTGAAATATAGTTATTAGAATATTATTAGAATATCTTTAAATATTATTAGAATATAATTGCCATTAAATAGTAATGATTGTATAGTAAATAGTCAGAGAAACTGACACTGCATAATTGTGTATATATATTAATGAAAATCAATAGAAAGGCAAGGCGTATCATTCTTTCATGGTATCAGTAAGCTTAGGTACTGATCCTAAAACATAGTTTCTTCTCTCCCTTCTCTTTTCCTAAAACTGGCTGCGCCACCCTGCTTTGTTTTCTTCCTCCATGTGCTGCCCTTCTCCCCCTCTTTAAGACTGGTCGCACTTCTTCTTCTTCCTCTCATCAAACAAACCGGCCGTCCCTTCTCTTTTCCCAAAATCGGACGCCCCTCTCCTCAAACAAACCGTCTGCCCTCTTTCCTCTCATCATGATCACTGAGCAATCACCTCCCAAACAGAATAGCAATCCTCCCATTCAAGAGGAGTCACCTCCCAGACAAAATATCAATCCTCCCATTCATCTCGCATTCACCATCTCTAATATCACCAATTTTATCAAAATTTCCCTAAGTATTGAAAAAGGCCAATATACCATTTGGTCTGAACTTTTCAAAATCCATGCTCGTGTTCATCAGGTCATTGATCATATAATCCCAACTGAAACCTCATCCTCTCCTAATCTCAAAGACACCGATCCTAATCTATGGGCCCGTCTTGATGATGTTGTCCTTCAATGGATTTATGGCACAATATCTGATGATCTTCTTCACACCATCATTGAACGCGATTCAACCACGGAAAATGTGTGGAACAGACTATTCAACATTTTTTATGACAATAAAAATTCTCGGGCTCTTTACCTAGAGAAAGAATTTTCTAATGTTCGTATGGAACAATTTCTTGATGCTTCCACCTATTGTCAACATCTTAAATCCCTGTATGACCAACTCTCTATTGTTGGTGCTCCCGTGATTAACGAAAGACTTGTTCTTCAACTCATCTTTGGCCTAACCGATGCGTATGCCACGAAGGGTTCACAAATTCGTCATGGAGACTCTCTTCCACCATTTTACAAAGCTCGTTCTATGCTAATCCTGGAAGAAACAACCGAAGCAAAGAAAGTAGCAAATTCCATCAGTAACTCTGCTTTCGTATCATCTCTTGATGATAACACGGTCTCAACCACTCCCCCTCAGCAGCGCAACAACTGCAACAACAGTGGTCTTGGTCGTGGTGGTCGTGGTAGGGGTAGAAACAACATAGAATTGTCCTTAAAAAAACAACCTAGAATAGCCTAAGTATGATTAGATAAAAAGTTTGCAAAGTGGAATATTTGTTTTAATTATAAAAACACAAATAAAATAAAATGATATTGTTCATTAACTTCTAATATTCTAGGAAAAAAATATTGCCTGAATTTTATTTTTTGTGATACATTTTTTTATCAAAGGATAAAAACTATGTCATTTATGTAAACTACACAATAATGTAATTTTTATTTAAAATCATATATGATAATTAATAAAGAGTGACACCAACACCATAAAGTATTGTGAGATAGACATTGTTGTATATTTAAATTGGAAATCGATATTTGGTCCAACAGTTAATGTGTATATTAGGTAACATTAATTTTGTAATATCCCGCTTCAGACTCAAATATATATGAGTTTTGAGACGGCGTATCAGAGATATTTTAAGGAAGGGCGTTTTTGTAATTTCGAGGGTTAACGCTATTTAAAGCCATTTTCCCCATTTTCCCTCATAACATTCATTCCCTTCTCTCTCTAAAACATTTTCTCCTCCAACTTCTCTCTTCTTCTCTCTCGCCAATCACCCTCCTTCCCTCCTATAATCTTCAAACTCCATCTCCATCTCTCAATTCTTATACAAGCAATCATCACTTGGGAATATCTAAGACAAGAGAAGTTAAAGAAATCAAGAAAGGAAGAAGGAATGGAACTAGGGTTTGAGCAAGCTTAGAAAGGAATCAAGGAAAGAAGAGGAATCAAGCTAGGGTTTGGAGTGGAAGCTTAGCAAAGCATTAATCAAGAGAACAAGGTGAGTTCCTTTATGAGGTTTATGTGAGGTGAGGAAAAACTTGAATTAATAGGCTTTGATTCTTGTTTGTTAGTTCCTCTTTCTTAATACTTGATATGTTACGACTTTTCTAGCCAAAAGCCCTAAATTTTGATGTATATAAACATACTAGTGCTGAAAATTGGTAATGGTTTGTGTTGGAACTTTCTAGAAAAGCTACTGGGCCTGGCCTCACTGAGATTCTCATGCCACGATCATATGTTTTCAGGAGCCATCGTGCCACGAGGATGCCTCTCGTCCCACGAGAATGGCAGTGAGCCACCCTTTTAAGAAACGTAATTTATGGCCAGAAAGCCATCCTCGCAGCGCCAGAATGTCTTTGTACATACAGTAATGGAAGAAAGGGTCATGAATGTATCATTGTATTAACACATGAGTAATAAATTGTGTTTCAAAACATAATCAGGGATTAATCTTAATCAAACTCAGGCGTCTTTATGATTGCAAGGTAGTTTTACCCATAGGTATCAGATAAGATTAAGGGTTTAGGTTTCAGGATACCCTTGACCTGGCAGATTAGATTTTATCTTAGGCAGTGGTACAAGAAAAGTATCAATTATCAGGAATTATACAGATATATGTATATATATGTTGACAATTCGTGGCTCAGGCACGCTTCAGATTTATTCTGGATAGGTCAGCTCGTTAAGGAACCTACATGACGACTCACACACACACACACACACAGATATATATATATATATATATATATATATATATATATATATATATATGTTCAGATAAGATTATATCATTACATGTCTCAGTTGTTCACATCAGAGTGACATTGAGAATACGTGTATCAGTTCAGGATAAAGTATCAGGAATAAATAATTAATTATCAGGTTAAATTGTGTGTCTTCTTTGCTCTCGTCAGTTAGAGACCACATGGGGTTCTGGATACAGCTGGAACGGGCAGGAACTTTCCGCGAGGATAACCACACACACAGGCAAGAAGAGTCCGGTGACTAGCCTCAGATAGGAATTTTCACCGGTTATCAGGGGAATGTGCTCTGGGGTTACTCCACTCGGGGGCATTCCGTAAAATCAACTCAAATAATAATGTTTGTTACACGCTAACATACAAACATAATAATATCAGGAAAATACTTTATTATGTTCAGGTAGGTATCAGTTATTAGGTATCAGGTATCAGTTATCAGACAGTGATCCTAGGTTTCCCCTCGATCACTAAGTTATCAGTTATCAGGCAGGTAGCAGTTATCAGGTAGTGATCCTAGGTTTCCCCTCGATCACTAAGTTAGTAGAACGTAGTCTAGTTTTCACGACTACACAAGATAACAATTACAAGCAGGTATAAACCCGATGTGGGTTGAGTTTAGTGCTTGGCGATTATAGGTTCCCCGAGATTGCCAACAGGTTAGTGCATGGCGACCATAGGTTTCCCCGAGGTTGCCAACAGTAGGTTGTGTGGAGCTCACTGAGACATTATGTCTCATCCCAATCCTTCTGATGCAGGTATACAGGTAAGCAAGAGGATCGTGATGAAGTGCATCAGGGAGATGCGGAATGGAGTGCTGTTGCTCGTCTTGTAGCAGCTCAGGAGTTTATCAGAATCTTGTACATGTATTTTAATGGTATATGGATAAATGTATAAACGATCCACTTTGTACTCATTATGTTGTATTATTATTATTGAAAATTTTAATGTATCCAGTATCAGTTTAATACGCATGCTAATATTCTAGATAAAATTAGTATGGGTGTTACAATTGGTATGAGAGAAGGTCGATTCAGATCGTGCCTTGGGTCATTAAAAATTGAATGAACGCAGTAGGACCATTGGGTTCCGGATATTGTTCTAAATGTCACATCTAGTTGAGCCTGATCAACTCAATCTAGTATATGACAGTTAGGAAAAATGTCTGAGAGCTGAATTTGACCGAAGAGGGATGAAGCGTATGAAGAGCGAAGATTAAGATGTCATATTTTTAAGACAGAATTTGGCAAAAAGTATTCAATGCCAAATAGTTGTCATCAAGCAGTAAAGTAACGAAGCCTGTTGATGGCGAAGTTTCAGGAACATAAGAGATATTTAAGAGCAAGGTGAAGTACCTTAACTCAGCTGGACGTGTCGTTGAGCGATGCCTTCTTCGAGGAGACGTAAAGAGTATGGAATCATAGAATACTCTAAGGAATGATTTGGAACCTTAACGGGAACCCCAGTTTGAGAAGTTAAAGTGAGGTGTAGAATAAGTAACAATCCCGAGTACAGAGTTAAAGAATTGCAGTACCAGACCCAGGAACTCAGAATGAGGAATTATCAGTCGATTATCGGAAGCTCTAGACTAACAGCAAGGATAGAATGTGTAATAATCATAGGACTCGCGCACTCGAACCGGATGAGATTTTAATATCCAACAGTTAAGAGACTTAATTATGGATTAAGCGAATTATTTGGACAGATGAAGCTAATCCAAATGTGGTCATTGAGTATGAAGTGCAAGTAAGTTAAACGTTGTCAGATCAGTCACATCTCCCGAACCTTAAGCACCATATTTGTGAATTAAGAAGAGAAGATGGTATGCAACCTAGGAACCAAGATAGAAAGATAAGCTAAGCTCAACGACAATTTTTACACAAAGAAAAGTGAATTAGACTACCTTCCTTTATTATGAGTCATTGAGATGTTTTGTATGAGGAACACACGCTTAGGGACAAGTGAAGGAGACCTCTAGAAAGGGCATGAGATGAGACGTTTTTGCAGCAAAATCGGGAAAAGGATATTGAACAATAAGATGTCGGAATTTAGTGAACTGACGGACGAACAGTATCGAACTTCCTTGATTGGATGAAGAAGGCAAGTTTAAGATAACATAGGATTATAGTAGACCGGTTTTTGAGGAATAATCAGAAATTAGCCAATAATTTATTTTGAGGCTCGAGTGTCAGGGAAGTCGTCGCTAATGCACAAGTTAAGATTGTGGTCAATGGTAATGAGTTTTATGTTTTCAATTAACGGGTTTTCCTTACGTCTTTATTTTAGAAGCTGAAAGAGATCACCTTGTGTTGGTATGCTTTCGAAGGTGGTAGAAGGTACAAATTTTGGATTGTTCAAACCATATGAAGAATCATTCTGATAATAAGATCAGGTTTTGAGTTGTGAATGCAGTAACGAGTAACTGGCTGAATCTAAAAGTAATGATAAAGTGTTGAAGTTTAAGATCAGTTAGCCGGGTACTCGAAGAGATGTAACCTATGATTGGGTTTACAAGAGTAACCTACGAGGTATGGTAAGGTTATAGGGACCGAAATTGTCTCGGGAAAGGTTATGAGTATGAAATCCTTACGGATACAAATAGAATAAATGGAAACGAGACTCGAACCATCAGTGGGTTCAGTATATGAAAGATGTGAATCTGGGAAAGTATTCAAGGAATCGATTCGCGAAAACAAATATATTGTTTATGTCAGAAAGGAAACACAAAGCCAAGAGATGACCAGTCAATAAGGTAAATAGTATTTTGAAGCGATCCACAATATAAAGATAATTTTTGTTATTAGTATGTGAGCTTCGAAGGACGATGAAGGACGATTACAACACCTGGGTAAACAGGTAGTCTAAGCAACAAGTGAAGTAATGAACGTAAAAAGGTTCTGCTATGGTAGCTACAAAGTTATTAAGGAACGAGATTAGTCAGGAGATTTAATTGGTAATAAAGATGTATTACTCCTATTCCAAAGCGAGTTATTAAAATTAGAGTTGTGCAGCAGAGAAGTAATTCAGGAATGAGATAACGAACAAATCTAAGCTGAAGCTTAGGGAACAAGGATGCTTGTGAAGCCCTTGCCAGATGAACCGCAGGAAAGGCAATAAGTGCCCAATTCTTAAAACACAGAATAGTAGTAAACAGTGACGACTTGGACATGTCATAAGTTCTAACAGGAAATTTTAAAAGTTAAGCTGAGGAATACTTCAAACCTCGAAACTCAGGAGAAATGGAAATCGAAATAATTTAAGAATAGGTGGTAAGAAATAAGAAGGATGTGTTCCTAGCACGTTAAGTCTAAAGTAATTGAAGTCACCGCTAGTACGGTAATCTAGCTATTTAGCTCAGTAACTTCAAGGGAGCTTAGAGAGTAAGTTTAGCCAAAAGAGGATTATGCATGAGGCAACAACAGTACAGGGTGCACTTGCAAGATGATATTTTTGAATTTGAAGCGTTGATCAGAAACGACAATGCAGTGGCATATGAGTTTATTCTACATTGTACCCACGTTATGTCAGCATGTTGCATGTATCAGGTTATGTTTAGTAAAGTATACTTATCAGGCAATGTTTATACTACTCAGACAGTAGTGTAACATATTTTTCAGTTATGTGACATGTATCAGTAACCGTGGTACGCAGTCAGTAATGTTTAAGTAGGAAGGTATTAATCAGAACAGGTTTGTTGATACCGAACATATCTTAGCTGAGGAGTTCGGAAATTCTTGAACTTAATGTTCGCAGATAGAGGAAGAAGAACATTTTTACGCAGATCAGAAACCACTTGTAGTCTACAGCAAAGGGCTACGTAAGTTCAGGTTATAAGTAAAGGATTAGGAGATTGTTGAGATTAAGTGTGCTACTACAGTAGTGGTAAGAATAGAGTTTTCCTTTCAAAAACAAGGATTGTCTTTGAACGAAATAAGTTAAGTTGTAGACGGGATCCATGAGGCCAGTTCTATTCACCCGGTACGACTAAGGAATATCTTGAGTGATGCAAGATTGTCATTGAAATTCTGGCTAGGCAATCACACAAAGTAAACAGGTTCTGAACCAACAGGTTCTGAACTAAACTTAGCACAATTTAAAAAGACAGATAATCAGCAGAAATAAAAAGTGCAGGAAAGCTAAAGAAGGCACAAGGTTTGTTAACCCAGTTCGTAGTAAACACCTCCTACTCTGGGGGATACCAATCCAGGAAGGAATTCCACTATAGGAATTAATCCTTATGACTCAAGACACTGACTCCCAGTTCCCAGCCTAAGCAATTAACTTCCTCCTAGTCTTGAATTCTACCCAACACGTTGAGTAGTAGAGACCACTAACTTCCTATTCAAGTAACAACCCTGTTACTGTACCCCTTAACAAAAACTACTCTGTTTTGAAGAAATACTTCAATAACAAACCTTCATTCGTACCTACAGGCTTAGAATGAATTTTACAACTCAATAAAACCTAAACAACCTCAAACAATGAGTGGTGCACAAATAACCCTAAGGTTTTAAACACAAAGACTCAATATACTGAATAAGACTCTATTCTTCGTATCTCTTGAATAGCAGCAGCACTCCTCCTTTTATAATCTTCAGCAAGTCTCTTAATTATGCTCCAAATCTTCTAAATTAGATTTATTTCTGAATTATGAGCAATCCAATAAGGAAACAAATAAACCAGGAAAATATCTTCATAAGATTGTAACAGAAAAAATACGAGCATTCATAAATCCGTGCCAAATCTTCATTAAATCTCCTTCAAATCAACCAGCATTCTAGAAGCAATATGCGAGGATAAATCCTTGTAAAATCTCGCCAAGATTTTCGCCAAAATAACTTGAAAATAACCTGCTTCTGATGAAGTCAACGAAAGTCAACTCTGCTACAGTGCGTCTGATGCTTCAGAAGCACATTTCAGCTTCTGAAGTAACTTTCAGCTTCTGAAGGAGATTTCAGCTTCTGAATGACTTCAAAATGAAAAACTTGCAACTGAAGATTTGTTCTAGACAATGAGATGCTTCTATTCAACACATTGGATTTGCCAAAATATGCAGCCAACACCAAAATACTCAACAGTCAGAATCCTAGTAAGGAAGAAAACTCATAAGTCATTTAGGTACGCGTTGTCGTCGACTAGTTAAGGCGGAGCGCGAGTAGCCTATAAGTTTTCTCGAGCTCTTAAGGATTTCCGCAGTGGGAATGGAAGCAATGCTTATGGTTGTGATAAGTACTACACCAGGGTATCAGAAAGAAAGGAGCATATACCATAAGTGATGCCTCCTACTTGTATTTGGATGGTGGAAGTAGTTGCAGCAGTCTTTACTTCCATTGAGAATACTCAATACCAGATGTTTTCAGTATAGTGATGATTCTATACGAAGTATGATATAATTATAAATGTAAGACGCCATCATACGAGGTGAAGGACAAGGATAAGAACTCATTGGAATTAGTTGTAGTGCATTAGACCTCTCGAAGAGTGGGAGTACTTGAGGAAGGTAGATCGACCCGATGTCGTCGGAATAAATTATGTGGACAATGAAGGAGAGTTATAAAAAAAATCCAGTATAAGTATTCAAGATTTGATAACCTTACGTCGAATTTGCACGAAGTGTGTGAACAAGAGACATAGTCAAGTGAGTCGGGTATTGGTTCAGACAACCGTACGCCCTATTATGTAAGAATTATGTAATGTGCATCAAGCCTTTCAGTTAAGAAAGAGAGTGTCGAATGTTTTCGACTTACAGAGTTGGAAACCATGACTACAGAACAGTTTTAAACAGCCAGGTTTAACTGAGGTATATGAATAATCTACATGTCAGGCCTAGAGTAGCCATGGAGTCTGTTAAGCAAGTTGAATGAAATAATTGGCTAGTAGAGAGTATCTGGAGTAACTAAGGTAGAGGTAGGAAAGATTTATTCATTCATGATCTCAGGAGAATTGTAAATTTTGAGGACGGAATTTCTTTAAAGGGGGTAGAGTCACTACAAGAAATTTGGCATTTTGCGACCCTTGGCTTAGAACCGTCGCAGATTACACTTTTGCGACTGCTATTGCGACTGTTAGGCTTAAGGGTCGCAGGTTTTATACATTTTTTTAAACACCCTTCACAAAATATTTTTTGGCCAAATATTCATCATTCCCACCAATTCATTCTCATTCTCCAGGCGCGCGTACACACCTTTTCATTTCCCTCTTCTTCTTATTTTTTCTCTTTAATGAAATTTTCATTTTCCCTCTTAGCAGAAATAGTTAGGGTTTCCTTCTCACTCCATTTTCCCTCTTTGTGCTTATTTACCTCACCGATTCACTCACAGCCGTATCCTTGCAAACCCCTTTTGAATCTCTCTCTCTCTCTCTCTCTCTCTCTCTCTCTCTCTCTCTCTCTCTCTCTCTCTCTCTCTCTCTCGAAATTCACTACTAGAAAACTGTCATTTAGAGACCAATTCAGAGACCTAAATAAATTAGTCGCAGTAGAGACCGATATAACAACCGATTATTTTAAACAATTAACCAAAATAAAGCTGGTCACTAAATCGGTCACAAAATTTTTTAGCGACGAATTTAAAAACTGGTTTTTAGCCACCGAATTATCAGTTGCAAAAAAGAATCTAAATTTTTATTTTATTATTATTATTATACCAATACATAGCTTTAAGTTACCTTATTCATTCTCAAAAAAAAAAATTACCATATTCATTTGAGCGGGTGTGCAAAAAAAATTCCCCCCTTTCATAATTTCACCAACAATGAAACCCAAAAATTTCCCCCTTGAATGAATTTCCCTCTTCTTCTTTTCATCAAAAATTAAACCCTAATTTTTCCCCTTTCATCTTTTTCCCTCTTTTCACTTGAACCCAAAGGAACATTAACCCTAAACACAAAAATAAAATTTTCCCCTTTCATGCTTTTTCATTGAAATCAAAACTCATCATTAGTGAAATTGAACCCGTTAGTGAAGTTCCAGCTGTTCCTATTCCTATTCCTGTTCTCATCTCACCGTGTTGTTGTTGTTCTCATCTCACCGTGCTGTTGTTGTTATTCTCACCGTGTTGTTGTTGTTTGAAACCGAATCCAACTTTCTCATCTCATCAGGTTTGTTCCTCTTCTCGTCATGTTAGTTTAATTTCATTCAATCACACGATTTCATATTCTTGTCTTGTTCCTGTTCATTTTTTTATATTCTCAATTTTGAAATCACTCGATTCAAACACTACCAACTCACAAATGGGTTGTTTTTTTATACTCTGAATATGGGTCGTATTTTATCTAGTTCCTTTTAACGTTTTTATTCTTGTTTTTGTTGTGTTTCGATTTCTTTGAATCCAAAATCGAACCAGCAGTGAAGAAAGGCAAACGACGCGAGGAAGAATCATCAGTGACTTTGTTGTCTTCCAGTCTCGGTGGTCCAGTGATCTACACTCTTGGGTGTCTTCAGGTTTGTTCATTTGTTATTAGAACCTATATGGGTGTGTTTTGATTCTCTAAATATGGGTTTCTTGAATTTTGTGTGTATAGTTAAGTTGGTTGTTGATTGGTAAGAATAACTTAAGTAGTTACTTTGTTTTTGAATATGCTAAAATTTTGTGTATTGACATTCTAAATATCCTTAATTAGTTAGTTTGGTAGGTAATGATTTGGGATTTTTGCTCAAATAGGAGGTATTTAGATTGTTACAAAACTTGTTATTTTTTAGTACATTTCTTTGTTCCTTGGTTTAGTTGTTGTTTGAGTCCAGTTTATTTTGCATGTTTTCTATTGCTGGTGTGAGCGCTTTTTGCTGCTGATTTTGCTCAGGTTTTTTCGCGTATGCACTGGTTTTTTGTTCTTGTATAACGCTGATTTAGTTCCAATTTTGATGTTGTTTTTCTGATGTCGTTTAACACTATTTTTTGTTGTTGTTTTTGTGCTCAACTTTGGCTTAGGGACTTTTTTGGTATTAGATGTGGTGTTTGCTTTTTCTGTTTAGCCGTAACAAAAGCAATAGCGGACATTGTAAAACTATGTCCTCAATCAGAAGCAGTTGTATATGAAGAGTTCTGTCAAGTACGTTATTCCAATAACAATTTCATAGGTGCTTTGAATGTCACTGGAAACATTCGAAAAGATAATGTGCAGAATATTTCGGAGCCGGTAAAATATGAGTCTTCTGTGAATAAGTTGTTGAATAGTCTTACCAAGTTAGCATCTTTTAATGTTTCTGCTAATATGTATGCTACTGGAGAAGTACCCTTTGAAGATAAAACAATATATGCCTTAGTGCAGTGTACAAGAGATTTATCATTCAATGATTGCAGTAGGTGTCTACTAAGTGCTATTGAAGATATACCAGGCTGTTGTTATGCCTCCATTGGGGCTAGAGTTCTGAGTCGTAGCTGTTATCTGAGATATGAATTTTATTCATTTTATCTTGGTGAAAAAGAACAAACAAATTCTTCAACCAACCTAGGAGGGAAAAGTAAGCATTTCAAGTTTCAATGCAATTCTTAAACATTCTGTCAAAGCTATTTTTGATTGATCTTTTGTGCAGATAATTCAAGCAAAGTATGGATGATTACAGCAATTACCGTTGGGGTAGGCTTGGTGATAATAATTTTCATTTGCTACTTGTGCTTTCTCAGAAATCGGCAAAGTAAGTTGTTTGGAGATTGTAAATCAGTGTTTTTCATTTATTTTATGGTATATATTGTAGCACCAATACTTTAAATTGAAAGTGTTTCTGGTGTCCGACACTCCGACTCCGACAAGCGTGAGTGTCTATGTCAGTAGTTTCTAATTTATTTGGTTCTTGTGTTTAGGTAATAATGGAAACAGAAAAATATCTAAGGATTTCCCTTTTATTGATCTTGCATCTCTTCGTGTGGCTACCAGAAACTTCACCGATTCAAATAAGCTCGGGGAAGGTGGCTTTGGGCCTGTTTACAGGGTAAATAGAATTCAAGTTTATTAACCATTTTTGCATGAATGGTTATCATCACGAGGAACTTTAGAATTTAGATAGAGTTTTGCTTCTTTATTTGCAGGGTATACTTAGTGATGGCCAAGAAGTGGCAATCAAAAGGCTCTCAATTTGCTCTGAGCAGGGCTCAGAAGAATTCATTAACGAGGTTATGCTGATATTGAAACTTCAACACAAAAATCTTGTAAAACTTCTGGGTTTTGTGTGGATGGAGAAGAAAAGCTTCTTGTATATGAATATTTGCCCAATGGTAGTCTTGATGTTATCCTTTTTGATAAGTAGTATATGCCAAATTTTTACCCTTCTTACGGATGGTATTTTTTTTAGCAAGAATCGAACTCAGTACTCCTATATTTACAACATTCACCGACATATTGTGCATCAACCAGTTGTGTTAGACCTAGTATTTAATGAATAAATTGATTGCAACATTCATTCATTTTACATGTCATTTCACATTTACATTTTTATTGATCCAGAGCAACATGCACAACTGGATTGGACGAAACGGCTTGATATAATACATGGAATAGCAGAATGCTAAGCAAGAGAAGTTAGAGAAGGTTGCTCACAAGGTATGTCCTGAAATTTCACTTCTTATTCTTTTAATTGTTTTTTTTCTTCATATTTTTAATTGTTTTTTGGTTCCATTGGAAAAATCATGCTGAAAAGGACTTGAAGCGATGGCATCATCATATGAGGAGAATCGGCTCAAAAGAATTGCAGAGAATCAAGTTAGGATACAGGCTCTCAATCTGCCTCATCTCTCTCAATCCCTTCACAAATTGTCCAATTTAGATCTAGAATAGACTAAATTGTCTTGAGTATGTTGATTATTGAGTTTGCTTAAAGTTTTGGATGAATAAACTTTGTACTTTATCTATTCTTTTGATTGTTACTCTTGAAAGAATTATAAGAATGAGATTTATATATTTTTAGTTATATATTTATGTATATTAAGTATTTATTAATTAATATATTTATTTTAAATTGTCAACCAAAATTGCCCCATTATTTTTTTTTAAAAAAAAAACTAAACATTTGCGACTGTTGTGAGGGGTCGCAAGTCCATTTAAATTTGATTAAAACACCTACTTTGCGACTGTTGTGAGGGGTCGCAATAGCCTTTGCGACTGTTGGTGCGACTGTTGGTTGAACAGTCGCAAAATACCCTTTGCGACCCCAATTTCTGTGTCTGTTGGGGAACAGTCGCAAAGGGATATCTGCGACCCTTCTAACAGTCGCAATCCATGATTTTAGAAGTCGCAAAATACCTTTTTTCTTGTAGTGAGTGTAATATCCCGCTTCAGATCCAAATATTTATCAGTTTTGAGGCGGTGTATCAGAGATATTTTAAGGAATGGCGTTTTTGTAATTTCGAGGGTTTAGGCTATTTAAAGCCATTCTCCCCATTTTCCCTCATAACTTTCATTCCCTTCTCTCTCTAAAACATTTTCTCCTCCAACTTCTCTCTTCTTCTCTCTCGCCAATCACCCTCTTTCCCTCCTATAATCTTCAAACTCCATCTCCATCTCTCAATTCTTATACAAGCAATCATCACTTGGGAATATCTAAGACAAGAGAAGTTAAAGAAATCAAGAAAGGAAGAAGGAATGGAACTAGGGTTTGAGCAAGCTTGGCAAGGAATCAAGGAAAGAAGACGAATCAAGCTAGGGTTTGAAGTGGAAGCTTAGCAAAGCATTAATCAAGAGAACAAGGTGAGTTCCTTTAGATTAGTACCCTTCTTGGGTGGTTTATGAGGTTTATGTGAGGTGAGGAAAAACTTGAATTAATAGGCTTTGATTCTTGTTTGTTAGTTCCCCTTTGTTAATACTTGATATGTTATGACTTTTCTAGCCAAAAGCCCTAAATTTTGATTTATATAAACATACTGGTGCTGAAAATTGGTTATGGTTCGTGTTGGAACTTTCTAGAAAAGCTACAGGGCCTGGCCTCACTAAGATTCTCGTGCCACGATCATAAGCATCGTGCCACGATCATATGTTTTCAGGAGCCATCGTGCCACGAGGATGCCTCTCGTGCCACGAGAATGGCAGTGAGCCACCCTTTTAAGAAACGTGCTTTATGGCCAGAAAGCCGTCCTCGCAGCGCCAGAATGTCTTTGTACATACAGTAATGGAAGAAAGGGTCATGAATGTATCATTGTATTAACGCATGAGTAATAAATTGTGTTTCAAAACATAATCAGGGATTAATCTTAATCAAACTTAGGCTTCTTTATGACTGCAGGGTAGTTTTACCCATAGGTATCATATAAGATTAAGGGTTTAGGTTTCAGGATACCCTTGACCAGGCAGAATAGATTGTACCTTAGGCAGTGGTACAAGACTAGTATCAATTATCAGGAATTATACAGATATATGTATATATATGTTGACAAGTCATGGCTCAGGCACGCTTCAGACTTATTCTGGATAGGTAAGCCCGTTAGGGAACCTACATAATGACTCACACACACACACACACACACACACACACACACACACACACACACACACATATATATATATATATGTTCGGATAAGATTATACCAGGACGTGCCTCAGTTGTTCACGTCAGAGTGACATTGAGGATACGTGTATCAGTTCAGGATAAAGTATCAGGAATAAATAATTAATTATCAGTTAAATTGTGTGTCTTCTGTGCTCTCGTCAGGTAGAGACCACTGGGGGTTCCAGATACAGCTGGAACGGGCAGGAACTTTCCGCGAGGATAACCACACACACATGCAAGAGGAGTCCAGTGACTAGCCTCAGATAGGAATTTTCACCGGTTATCAGGGGAAGGTGCTCCGGGGTTACTCCACTCGGGGGCATTCCGTAAAATCAACTCAGATAATTATGTTTGTTACACGCTAACATACTAACATAATAATATCAGGAAAATACTTTATTATGTTCAGGTAGGTATCAGTTATCAGGTATCAGGTATCAGTTATCAGACAGTGATCCTAGGTTTCCCCTCGATCACTAAGTTATCAGTTATTAGGCAGGTAGCAGTTATCAGGTAGTGATCCTAGGTTTCCCCTTATCACTAAGTTAGTAGAACTTAGTCTAGTTTTCATTACTACACATGATACCAGTTACAGGCAGGTATAAACCCGATGTGGGTTGAGTTTAGTGCTTGGCGATCATAGGTTCCCCGAGATTGCCAACATGTTAGTGCATGGCGACTATAGGTTTCCCAGAGGTTGCCAACAGTAGGTTGGGTGGAGCTCACTGAGACATTATGTCTCATCCCAATCCTTCTGATCCAGGTATACAGGTAAGAAAGAGGTTCGTGATGAAGTGCATCAGGGAGACGCTGAATCGAGTGCAGTTGCTCCTCATGTAGCAGCTCAGGAGTTTATCAGAAATCTTGTACATGTATATTAATGGTATTTGGATAAATGTATAAACGAGCCAATTTGTACTCATTCAGTTGTATTATTATTATTGAAAATTTTAATGTATCCAGTATCAGTTTAATACGCATGCTAATATTCTAGATAAAATTAGTATGAGTGTTACAAATTTTACTTTGTATGATTCATAAAAATCATTCGGTGAAATTGTTTAACAAAAATAAATATATAAAAGATAACAACGAAAAATCTCTAACTAATTAGTGGTTCAAAATAAGCTTGTATTGCGAAATATTTTAGATGAGATGGAATCTAAAATAGACATCAACCTATTATACCCATAAATAGCTAAAACTTTTTTTTTTTACCTAATGACTTGCATTGCCAGATATCAAATAAGTGCTTAACAAATTTTGTTTTTTTTTTTGTTGAAACTAATTAACTATAAATAGAAAACACATAAGAGAACAAGAAGAAAGAGATTCAGCATATACGTTGGATTTGTTAAAAAAAACACATATATGATTTGGATTTTTTCCAAAGCTATGCCAACCTTATAAATTCCTACTATAAAAGTAGAAAATAGGCAAGGCCTCCACATCTTCACCAATTTGTATTGTACCAATTTTTTATTTCAAAACTTCCTTGAAGTTCGACAAGGAGCAAACCTTTACTATGGTTTCTCGTGTGGTACGCATTTCCTTTACCTTAATCTCCCTACTTTTCAAGCACTTGTTATAAAATTTATGTATAAATAAATTTACACTAAAGAATAACAATACCACCATTATTCATAACTAATAATATAACAATAATAATTCACATGCAGGTAAGCATGAGATTGATCTCTAAAGTGTTTATTTTTTCATTATCAATAATTGTGATGCTATCAAGCACAACTTACTCAAAAAAGCAGACGTATAAAAATCATATCAAATCAGCAACATATTTGTCAGAAAAGTTAGAATTGGGACCCGGTGAGGTTGTGAGTAAACCATTGATGGATATTGAATTTCCAAGGGGTCATATTGGAGTCAAGAGCTTTGATGTTGATCTAGTTGATGAACAAGGGAATTCTATACCATTGTATGAAACATACATCCACCATTGGTTTGCTTTAAAATATGATGAAAGTGATGATAAGAATATGTCACACGACCCCAAAGATAATACCAAACCGTTTGGGGGTCCCAAGATAAAAAGAAATCAAGGAACATGCAACGGAGATATTCTTCCACTTTATTGGGGTTTGGGAGGTGAATCACGAGGAACAATTTCAAAGCTTCCAGATCCTTTTGCGGTTGAAGTAGGTAACCCTGCAAATATTACAAAAGACTGGAAAGAGAAATGGCTCTTTTTTGTCATGCTTATTGATACACGTGGCACAGAAGATAGGAAAAGTTGCAGTGAATGTAGGTGTGACCAATTTAATCTTCCAGAGAATTTTTATAATGAGACACATGATATCCATGATAAACCATTGTCCCACGGCTATAAAGGAGGAATTTTTTGTTGCCACGATAAATTTCAGTGCAAGTTGAGAAAGGGAGTCCAAGCACCACGTAGAAAGGTTGCTTTAAGATACAAAATAACGTGGGTTGACTGGGACCAACATCAAATCCCTGTTAGATTTTATGTAGTTGATTCCACTGATCGTGTCAAAACAAATGGTTCGGAAACAATACATGATTGTCTGGTAAAAGTTATTTAAATTAAATTTTTTGAATTACGTCATGATCAAGACATAGCTTAAGTGAATGAAATTGGAAACATTAGAAGGATGTTTAAGGAAACACTGCTTTCTAACATGAAATATAGTACCCCCTCCATATTTTTCTTTTGATGTTTTAGAACTTCAACTGTATTTCCAAAATATTTGATGTTTTAGTACATTTAATTTTTTTCGCAAGTTTACCCTTGTTGGAAAACTCACCATAAAACTACTAAAGGAGTTGTGACCTTTGGCTAATCACATGTGAATTAATTATAAACAAGGACATTTTAGTCCAAAACATACAAATATTTATATGCTTTAATTACCCCTTAAGACTTGTGTCAAGAGCTAAAACATCTAAGGATAAAAAATGTAGGGAGTAACAAATAATATTCACAGTTGCATGCAAAAGAAAAATAAGTTCACCTCTAACATTCATGATAGTAGTTTTAAATCATTTTGCACATTCATAGAAAGTGATTAACAAATATATTTTAATTTGCTACAGACAGAGTATTTTATTCCTGGAAACAATAGCAGTGACCCTGTCCATGTTCAGAAAGCAAGTATCCCTTTGGAAAAAGGTGGTTATCTTATCTACGGAACTGCTCATATGCATACAGGTGCTGTTAATGCAACACTATATGGACAGGTAAAGTTTATTGTTAAATTGGATACCTTTTTTTTTAAACTTGTTTATGTTTTCTTAATTTGTTTCTTTAGTAACAATAAACTTTCATAGTTCCATATGTAGTGAAATTAATTTTGTTTTAGTACATATATAATATCTATGTTTATTAGTTCGTTATTTGTTTTTGATAAATGGATCAGGATGGAAGGACATTGTACACATCAACAACAAAATACGGAATGGGAAAGGAAGCAGGAAATGAAAAGGTTACCTTGTTGGAATGTCTGTATTTTATCCAAAATTAGGTTCAATCAAGATTAAGGATGGTGAAATCGTGACTATAGAATCCAGATATAAAAATGAATTTCGCACCGGAGCTATGGGACATATTGGCTGATAGACTACCACACACAAAATACTCATCATATTCCTATGATTTGTAATTGTTTAATGCATGATTTATTCATGATATATAGTATTGAAGGTGTCATGTCGACATTAGGTGTTTTCTCAATAGAAAGAGTTCAAATCACACAGGGATCATTGTTAAATGTTTTTTGACTCCGTTTTAAATAATAATGTTTTTCCTCATTTCAAATTTTTAATAAAAAATTGTGTTTAAGGACAATGGTAAGTACTGCTTTCAGTGGAAAGGGGTTTGTAACTATTTTTTTTCCTTCCAATTCAATTAAATTTTTTCATCTTTCATCGAAATATAGTCATTCCCATTAGTTTCGTTTAAATTCAAAATCTAATTTTTCACACAACTTAAAAGGAAACTAAAAAGAATTTTCTGCTAATAGGTCAAAGAATGTGTTGCATATGCACGTGTCCTCGATTTAGTCAGTTCTTATCCTAAATATGGCCATTGTGGATAATTTCATGGTAGAAAAAAGAGATGATACATCACCTAAATAGTAAAACTAAATGTAAGATACAAAATAACATGGGTTGAATGGGACCAACATTAAATCCTTGTTAGATTCTATGTAATTAATTTAACTAATAGTGTCAAAACAAATTGTTGTGAAACAATCCATGATTGTCTGGTAAAAGTTATTTAAATTAAATTTTCAATTTTATGATAAGCTAAATTATGTCATGATCAAGACGTAGCTTACGTGAATGAACGTGGACACATTAGAAGGATGTTCAAGGAAACTCTACTTTTTAATGTGAAATATAGTTATTAGAATATTATTAGAATATCTTTAAATATTATTAGAATATAATTGTCATTAAATAGTAATGATTGTATAGTAAATAGTCAGAGAAACTGACACTGCATAATTGTGTATATATATATTAACGAAAATCAATAGAAAGGCAAGGCCTATCATTCTTTCATGGTATCAGTAAGGTTAGGTACTGATCCTAAAACATAATTTCTTCTCTCCCTTCTCTTTTCCTAAAATTGGCTGCGCCTCCCTGCTTTGTTTTCTTCCTCCATGTGCTGCCCTTCTCCCCCTCTCTAAGACTGGCCGCACTTCTTCTTCTTCCTCTCATCAAACAAACCGGCTGCCCCTTCTCTTTTCCCAAAATTGGCTGCCCTCTCCTCAAACAAACCGGCTGCCCCCTTTCCTCTCATCATGACCACTGAGCAATCACCTCCCAAACAAAATAGCAATCCTCCCATTCAAGTGGAGTCACCTCCCAGACAAAATATCAATCCTCCCATTCATCTCGCATTCACCATCACTAATATCACCAATTTTATCAAAATTTCCCTAAGTATTGAAAAAGGCCAATATACCATTTGGTCTGAACTTTTCAAAATCCATGCTCGTGTTCATCAGGTCATTGATCATATAATCCCAACTGAAACCTCATCCTCTCCTAATCTCAAAGACACCGATCCTAATATATGGGCCTGTCTTGATGATGTTGTCCTTCAATGGATTTATGGCACAATTTATGATGATCTTCTTCACGCCATCATTGAACGCGATTCAACTGCAGAAAATGCGTGGAACAGACTATTCAACATTTTTTATGACAATAAAAATTCTCGGGCTCTCTACCTAGAGAAAGAATTTTCTAATGTTCGTATGGAACAATTTCTTGATGCTTCCACCTATTGTCAACATCTCAAATCCCTGTATGATCAACTCTCTAATGTTGGTGCTCACGTGTCTAACGAAAGGCTTGTTCTTCAACTCATCTCTGGCCTAACCGATGCGTATGATACAGTGGGTTCACAAATTCGTCATGGAAACTCTCTTCCACCATTTTATAAAGCTCGTTCTATGATAATCCTGGAAGAAACAACCAAAGCAAAGAAAGCAGCAAATTCCATCAGTAATGCTGCTTTCATATCATGATGATAACACGTAAAACACACATCATATTCCTATGATTTGTAATTGTTTACTGCATAGTTTTTTCATGATATATAGTATTGAATGTGTCGTGTCGACATTAGGTGTTTTCTCAATAGAAAGAGTTCAAATAACTGCAGGATCATTGTTAAAAATGTTCATTTGTTCCATTTTAATTAATAATGATTTCCCTCATTTCAAATTTTTATTTTTAATAAAAAATGTTTTCAAGGACAATGATAACTACTGCTTTCATTGATAAGGGGTTTTTAACTAGTTGCTTTCTTTCCAACTCAATTAAATTGTTTCATCTTTCATCCAAATATAGTTGTTCCTATTTGTTGTGTTTAAATTCAAAATAAAAAATTTCACAAAACTTAAAAGAAAACTAAGAAGAATTTAAAGAATGCTCTGCATATGCACGCGTCATCGATTTAGTTAGTGTTTATCTTAAATATGGAAATTTTGGATAATTCATGGTAGAAAAAAGAGATGAACATTACCTAAAAACTAAAACCAAATGTATGAAATGGGAAGTTGAATTTAAAATAGATATGGAGAATATGGGGTTTGATGGTGATGACAAATTCAACAAGTGCATCAAGTCGTTGTAAGTAATAAGGTAGTAAGTTAATCTTCTCTACATGAATTGTTTTTTTGACTCGGCAATTAAACTAAAATTAATTAAAAAAAATAGTAGATTGGGGAGGTTTTCATAAAAATTGTTGTAAACAAAATAAAAATAAAAGTAAATCATAATGATGAATACGATTAGGATTCCTCAAATCCCATCTCTCTCTTGGTTGGGTAAATCAAGTTCCTAGTTCAACTAAAACTCGAACCTACTACTACAGAAATGACTTTTTACATCAGTCCAAAATGACTTTTTACATCAGTTGCCAACTGATGTAAGGTGGCTTGATGTAGTATATGCACTACTTTTTACATCGGGTACGGACTGACGTAAAAAACCTATTTTCTACATCAGTTCTATTTTCGACTGTTGTAATAGATGCACTTTAAAATTTCACAATGGGGTTTTCACATCAGGTATAAGTTAAGGGCTGATGTAAAATATGTGTTTTTCACATCAGGTATAAGTTAAGGACTGATGCGAAATCTATATTTTTTTTTTTTTTTTAAATTGCTTAATAAATAAGCTTAACACTTGCTCTTTTCTTTTATATTAAAAATATAAAAACAAATATGGATAATTTTAATGCCAAAAAGGAAGTTATATTATCTAATTTGATATTCACATCAATATTCCAAAATATTAAAAAAAATACATATCAATACAATATATTAAAGAAAATACATATCGTCAATACAAAATATATTAAAAAAAATACATATCAATACAATATTCCAACTCCTGACATACATCCAATAAAAGAGCATCCAATTTCTGCAAAGTTCTTCCCAGCCAAACCTACATTGATAATATGATGAATTAAATTAAAACAACAAAATACACAATTCATCATGAATATGTACATTGTGCAATTTCACTATCAAAGTCCTAAAGGAATGTAGTGACATCAAAAATGGATAGAAACTTCCCTTCCTAATTCTGTCAAGCTTGTAAGTTGTAACAAATTAACAATAAAACACTTGCATCACCATCACTCATTATTAAAAATAGAAAATAAAAAATAATCCTGCCATTATTCCACTGCAAGAATAGGTACACCATGACTCAATGATTCAGTGGCGGAGCCAGACCAAAAACTTTGGGATGGCCGTCATAAGAAGTTAAGAACAAACTAAAATATATAACACAGAGAGAGAGAGACATAATTTTCCCTAATGACATCAAATCACAGAAAGCTAACAATTGTAAAAATTTAACTGCATACAAGCATATCTTGCACCAACATCTAAACGTAATTGAGAGATATACCGATCATGAAAGAAGTCTGTGTGTGTGTGGCTTGCTGAGAATTGGATTTCTATGCAGCATGGCTCTATAGAAGTACACTTAACCAGTGAAATTACTATATTAAAATAGCTCATCATTCTTCCATTGAAACAAAATTAATCAACAAAGGCATCAACTATAGTGAAGACAAGTTGTAATGCATATCATACCAAAAGCATGTGGTAGTTGGTGAAGAAAAGCATCCCCCAACATAGCTCCTGCCTGAAAAAGATATGATAAATGAGAATGTAGCAAAAAAGTAAACCAGAAACAAAAGACACAAAGCTAGATAAGTTACTGACAGAAAGTAATTATAAGTTTTCTATATTACCAGCATGCCGGCAATCATAACTTACAAACATAAAGTACAAAGTATTCAAATTGTATAATGATGTATATCAGTGAAAGAAGAACAATCGAAAGAGAGTAAGATAGTGAAACTAAAGAAAGGAGCTTGAAGAAACCTGACCCCAAATAAAGCCAATGAGAGTCAGAGAGTGGGAGACTCGGTGGGAGTGGCATGGCATTGGTTGTAGTATTAAAATTAACACAGGGTATTATTTGTTTGGGACAGTGATCATCCCTATCTACACTAATGCTCTCTCTTTGGGATACACTTGGCAGTATTGCTTCACCGTGCCATATCCATTGTGTATAATTTTGACAAATCCCGTTCCAAACTAGATGGCCCCTTATTTCTTCCTTAGTAATGTGTGGGTCCCGGTTCGCACAAGAAACACAAGGACACGGGAAAAGTCCATCATTGTTTGGAAGATTTATTTCAGCAAACTGTAGAAATTCTGTCACTCCATTATCAAACTCAACAGTTAATCGATTAGCTCTCATCCAACTACGATCCATAACGACGCACTGAAAATTAACATATACTAAGTCAAAGAATTGTGATGCCTACATACTATTGATTAATGCATCAATCCAGAACAGCCCGAAAAATAATGCATTTTCAAATCATGAAGGTTTAATATATTGTCCATATTTTGTCTGAATTTGCATCAGACAGTGAGCTAAGGGAAAGTTGGCCCTTGCTTAAATTCCTACTTAGCTTACAAGTAGTATTAGAAACCAATATTCACAAATAACAAAATTATGGACTTTTCAATCAAACTAATTCAATTTAACAACTAACAAAATTATGGACTTTGTAGTATAGTTACTAATTTTGTGTAGACTTGACTGTGACAGTGATTGGGACAGCCTTTGCTCTCAACATACTATTCCACATCCCATTATGGGCAGGAGTTCTGTTGACTGGCTGCAGCACAAAATTATGGAATAGTATGTTGATTGGGACAGCCTTTGCTCTCAACTAACAAAATTATGGGGACAAGTTCTTCATAACGAGAGAGGAAACATATTACTGTAGGTGGCTGTCTGTCTTGGTGATTGTCTGTTTTTTGGTGTTTTTATGGACTGCTGTTTGGTGCCGCAAGGTTGGTACAGATTCTGTTTTTTGGTGACAGCTGATGGAAACCGTATAATCAACAACTGAAAATGTATATTATTTAACGGAAAATGATGAGCTCAAGGCTCTACAACGGTGAAAAATAGTAAATGAGAGATAAACCAGAGTCAAAGACTCCTAATCCAGAGCATAGCTCCTAACCAGAGAGAAACTCTCCTAACAACTTTCTCACAATATTCATCCATGAGTTACACAATACCCTCCCCTCTCTTTTAGAATAGAAATATCCCTAAAATCAAGAAAATATCTTAACTAACTTCTAGAATGTGCCTTATCTTAGTGTTCTATCAACAGTCTTGCAGTTAAGGTCTGAGTGTGCTTCTGCTGCAAAAACTAGTTTCCATCACAGTTCCGCAAGTTAGTTTCTGGCTTCAGTTTCAGTCTGCAGTTGGCAGTTGGGATACACAAAGATATGTGCCTGCATTTTGGCTGGTTGTAATCTGGATTGCACGTTCATATCTGCTGCGTGTATTGTTTTTTCTTTTGGCGTTTATAGTGCTTAGCAGTGGGTCAGTTTTCTGCTCTGTTATGAGCGTTGCTGTTCACACTTTGTAACCTTTGTGATTTTGCAGACAGTGTACAGTTTGTGGCTTTCAATATATTTGCTATTAAATAAAAATAAAAAAGAATTGTCCAGAATAGCAATTCTTTGCTTTTGGGAGAAATATATCACTCTCATTATCAGAAAAACTTCACATTGCTTCAGACATTCCATCAACAATGCGGTTTTGCAGCACAATAAATAAATTTTTGTGGCAAACGGCATACATTTTAACAAACATACAAGTGACTGGGCATAAATCTTATGCCAATCTTGGAAAACCAAACTACTATATATATTGAAATGCACGATGAAAGAACAAGGTGATATCAAACTCTCTTGAGACGTCTGGAAACATGGAACCAAGGCGATTTTGAACTTTAAGAGCCTTAAAAGTACCATCTTTAGAATTGTAAACAACCAACTTATGAAGATACTCTAGCAGCACTTGGTGTAGAAAATAACAGGTTTTTCTTTTCAGCATCCGGTGCAAACAAAACGGTTAAGCAATTCAAAATGAAATTCAGCACTTTTGTCAAATACTTAAGGGGTAACCAAAACAGCAGGTACTCCTAAAATAACTACTCAATTCTCAATTTTAATTGGACGTGGGTGTAAAACTAGTTTACACAGACGATGCATTGTTACTGGATAGATAAATTTATTCTTGTTATTTTGAGTTTGGGTCTCTACAATAGCTACACATGATATCTTTGCTAGCATCGAAAATCGCCAGACAATAGGTTGTGTGAGTATTTCTGTCAAACACTTGGTGGGCAATAAATAAAGTAGTGAATTGATGAGCAATGATAAGATAAGAATTTGTGGTGACAAACAAGAAACCCAGAAAAAGCACAAATCAGTAACAATGGGGGTTTCGTAACAATGGGGGTTAGGGATTTCGTGCATACATACATACATACATACCTACAGTAACAATGGGGGTTTCGTAACAATGGGGATTTCGTGCACAAATCAGTAACAATGGGGGTTACATACATACATACATACCTTGGAGAGGTGAAATCGTGTGTCCGAGCGAGTGAGACGAGGTGTGCGCGTTTCGTAACAATGGGGGTTAGGGATTTCGTGCACTGTTACGAACGAGAGAGTTTCAGAGGAAGCTGCGTTTGTGTGAGAGAGGGAATTCGGAGGATCGTGCGGTGGTTGTGGTGGTGGTGGACGAGGAGCGATTTGTAGATTGAGTGGTTGTGCGGTGTTTTCTGAACCCAAATTTGGTGGATGTGGTCAAATTTTGGTGGTCAAATTTGGTGACTTTAGCAGTGTTAGTAGAGAGGGTTGTGTTGGGTGAAGAAGATGGTTGTGTTGGGTGAAGAAGATGAACAGGAAGCTGCGTTTGTGTACGTGAGAGGGTTTGTGCTGCGTTTGTGAACAGGAAGCTGCGTTTGTGTACGTAAGGGTTTCACGGGAAAAGGGTAAAGGTTATATTGAAAGGCCTTTTCCCTACAGGTATGTATGGCCTGATGTGAAAGATAATTCACCAAAATAACGAAATTGCCACCGTGTTTTGTTTTCTCTACAGGTATTATATGGCCTGATGTGAAAACGTTTTAACATTTACTTTTCCCCTCAGTTGTTCCTAAGGGCTGATGTAAAAACTTTGTTGGTAATTTCGAAAATGCCACCGCGTTCACTATCACATCAGGTATGTATTCGACTGTTGTGAAAACTTTTTTAACCATGTTGTAAAATGTATATTTTCCACTAGAGCTCAAGATTCCTTAGAAAGTAGACTTATCCCGTTTACGGCTCAAGGTCTTGTCTTGAAATATTGCTCCTTGGGGTTTGTAGCAGACTTATATTCTCAAAAGTGTTAAAGCACGATATGCAAAGTCATGCTAAGCCATCTCTTGATCTCTCAGAAAACTATTGTAGCAACTAATATATCTAGACCCGGTTATAAACCTAAAGTCAATAGTAATTTACAACCTAGATTCAATTCAAAGTTGATCAGAAATTGAAAATTATTAAGAACAAGATATATTAAATAATAGTAATTCAAGTTGCATCAATAAAAGGAATAACCATGATCACGTGGATCCAACGATTGAAAAAAGGTTCACCTAAAAATCAAAATTGAAAGTGTTTAGTTACTTATGGTAACTAAATGCATTATCAAAGAGAAAATAAAAGTAAACATACACCTTAACAACCATTTTGGTTGCCCTTGTCGCACATCTATGTCTCTTAGTGGCCAGGATTTTGAATGAATAATTATGGGTGAAATTGGCTATTAAACATGTAATTTTTACGCTGCCCGTGCACGGGGAGCATAGACTTGTTACCTAATAAGTGTGGCCATAAAACCCACAAAAGCTGTTTTTTATCATTTGCGTGCAACGCGTGTGGGTTATGCACACTAGACGCATGAACCAAGTATAGATCTCCTTTTGTCTCCTTCAGTGCGCGCGGGGTGCAAAGTCTATGAACGGGGAGCACATACCAGAAGCTATTTTCCTTGTTTTTCTTCATTCTTCATGTGTGTTTCATCCTTATAAGCTTTGGACTTCAATAACTTCATTGTGCTCCATGCTTCCTTAACTTCCATGAGATTTCTAGGGTAGATTATATTCCATGTTCTATACCAGGAAAAAAACTCAAAACATGTAAAGAAATGAGCGAACAAAACAACATAGAATAGTCCTTAAAAAAAACAACCTAGAATAGTCTAAGTATGATAAGATAAAAAGTTTGCAAAGTGGTATATTTGTTTTAATTATAAAAAAAACAAATAAAATAAACTGATATTGTTCATTAACTTCTAATATTCTTGGAAAAAAATATTGCCCGAATTTTATTTTTTGTGATATATATTTTTTTATCAAAAGATAAAAACTATGTCATTTATGTAAACTATACAATAATGTAATTTTTATTTAAAATCATATATGATAATTAATAAAGAGTGACACCAACACCATAAAGTATTGTGAGATAAAGTATTGTGAGATAGACATTGTTGTATATTTAAGTTACAATACAAAAATAAGTCTGAATTAATTCAATATACATATGTCTCGGAAATCATGTGAAAACAACTAAAGTGTACATAAATGTAACTGTCTGGATAATACGAGTACATAATATCATACATAGTCTGGTACACAACAATGTATGATATTATGTACTCGTATTATCCAGACAGTTACATTTATGTACACTTTAGTTGTTTTGACATGATTTCCGAGACATATGTATATTGAATTAATTCAGACTTATTTTTGTATTGTAACTTAATGCATCCAGTACGAAATAGTAGCGCTCTAGTAAGAATTCTAGACATCTTATTATGAGTGTTACAATAAACATCTAGTTTACAATAATGTGTGCTTCAATTGCACTAATATAAGTGTAGTACAAATCAGAGGAACAAGTAACTTTTCCACTACTTTAATTTTCTCCATCTTATGTTTCGTAATATCAATATATTTAACATCTCCATTTTTCTTTCTTTCAATATAATATCCATTTAGATTAATATCTTAAAATTCAATAAAATTTTATAAGACTGCAATCTTAATCTGTAACTTTATTCCTTCATGCAACAATACAATAGCTCTTTAGGAGTCTTCATTAATCTTGCAGTTCTTCGGGAACTATATAAAAAATGACCAAGATATATCATTATTTGAGCAATCCTTCTGAGATTGTTTAATACACTTAAGAATGAGCATTTGTAAACTTCTGGTTTACAATAATATATGATTCATTTGTTCTAATCCATTTAAAATTTGAATGATCAAGATAAATCATTATTTGAGTAACCCTTCATGGATTGTTTAATACACTCAAGGATTAGTATTTGTAAACTTTTGGTTTACAATAATATATGATTCATTTGTTATAATCCATTTGAAATTTGAAACATGGTTTATAAACTTCATGTTTACAATAGTATGAGTTTTCTTTGTTCTTATCCATTAGAAACAATAATGAACAACAAAAAAATATTATATCCAAGTGAAGCTATATAATAAATATTCTAAAGCCTTGATTTATCTTTTGCATTACCATAGATAGAAAAAGAGATAAACACAAAATTTCTCCAACAAATAAGACTTTATTAATCAGACACATTTCTCAGGTGAGTTGTAATATCCCGCTTATAAGTATCAGTATTAGAAGTTAGGCTTAAATGCACTTTTGGCTTCCTATGTTTGAAAATGTTGTGATTTTGGCCCCCTTTTAAAAAAAATGGATTATTAGACCCCTAACTTTTGCCCCTTTTGCGAAAGGCTGATTTTGACCAAGTCAACGCATACGTGTCATGTCACTTAACTGATTTGGCAGACGACTGTGTAATTTTCAATTTAAAAATAAATAAAAATGTCACATGTGTAATGCTTTAATTAAAAAAAAACAAAAAAAAATAAACTCCTTCTTTCTCTTCTCTCACGTCTCCTCTTAGATCTCTTCTTCTTTCTTCTTCTTTCTCTTCTCTCTCCATTAACAAAAGAACAAACAATAATCATTCTTACCAACCCACCACCATAACCATTACTATAAACCCTCTCTTTTCCACATAACAAAACCCATTTCTTCTTCTTTCTCAATTTCAGTCATCCCTCCTTCAACTACATCATCACTCACATGAAAAAATCAACAACATCAATAGCCGCGCAAGAGCAACAACAAATCAACAACATCACATCGTCGCCGGCTTCATGTAGATTTGAGTTTGATGAACAATTTTTTTTGGGTTTGAAAAACATGAAAAAACAAACAGAAGAGTGAATAATTTTAGATCTAGAAGTCAAAATTATATCATGGATTGTCGAGGTTTGCAGATTTTAATTGATTTTGTTGATTTTATTTTCTCTGGATTTGCAAGAGGGAAGAAGAAGAGGGAATTGTTGTTGTGTTTGACTGATGAACTGAAAAAGAGGAATTTTGTTATGTTGTTGTTCGATTTATGGAAGAGAAATTATTGTTGAGGATGAGAGAGATTGATTGGGTTGTTGATGATGAAATCCAATTTTTGATTTTTTTTAATTTGATAATTACACACGTGGATTTTTGTTTGATTTTTTAATTTATAATTACACAGTTGTCTGCCAAATCAGTTAAGTGACCTGCCACGTATGCGTTGACTTGGTCAAAATCAGCCTTTCGCAAAAGGGGCAAAAGTTAGGGGTCTAATAATCTTTTTTTTTTTTAAAAGGGGGCCAAAATCGCAACTTTTTCAAACATAGGGGGCCAAAAGTGCATTTAAGCCTAGAAGTTATTAAGAAGCGTGGCAAACTTGTAAATAAGTGGCAATGGCAATATTGTGATTATTTGAAAAGGGAGGAACATTTTATATAGAAAAGGGGGAAGATATTCCTCATTATCTTCATTCTTCTCTTCTACTCTTCCAAAACCAGCCCCTCTCCCTCATTTCTCTCACTCTCACGCCCACTCCCTCTCACCCAAACCATCAAGCTTTCACCCATAAATCCTTGAGGAGTTTGCTAGCAAGTTGATTGGTGAAAAGATAGAACAAATAGAGAAGGAACAAGGAAGAAACAAGGAAAGGAACAAGCTAGGGTTTCTGAAATCAAGCATAACCAGCACCAATTAAGGTTTAGGTGAGCTCATTTTGGGTTTTAGAACCCTCCTAGAGAGAATTTCATGTGTTTTATAACTTAAGTAAATTTATAGAGTTTTACCCTAATTCCTTGCTTGCTAAATCCTTGCTTATATATGTTTATAATTGTAATTTTATGAAGGAAAATCATTTCTAGCATGTTTAGGAAGCTTGGGTATCCATGAATGGGCAAAAATGGTGGAAAAATGCATTTTTATACATGACTATGATGTCATGGTCGCTACAGCGACCAGCCGTCGCTTGTAGCGACCAGGCAGGATTTCTCCCTGCCTACTGGCGCTTGTAGCGACCAGCCTGGCGCTTGTAGCGACCAGCTTGGCGCTTGTAGCGACCAAGCCAGAATAGCACCACTCAGTTGGGCTGTTCTAGGGGTCCTAGTGCGCGCGGGCATGGCTTTTTGCAAAAGTTTTCTCTTAACATATTTTAGAAACATAAACCACCATTTTAGTTCATTCTAAATGCTTCCATTGGTTGAGAAATCATATGAGCAAAGATTACGCAAGGCTTGGGAATTCATGAATTAAAGTTAAATGCTTAAGTAAGCCCTAGGAATGGCTCATGAGAACGATGAGTCAAGAACCTTGATAGGTTAATGAGATTATAGAAGATACTCTTCCCGTATTAAGCACAAGATGTTACCATATTCAAGTTTAGAACCTTTTATAGGTTAAGTATCCAAGAATTATTAAGATAATAAGTCGTGACTTTCATCGTTCACGCTAGTGGGACATGAAAGGTTCATGCATAAGTTTTAAGATTATTAATTCGCGTCTCTCGTCATTCACGCTAGTGGGACACGGGAGGTATACGCGTAAGTTAAGATTATTAAGTCGGGTCTTCTGTTGTTCACGCTAGTGGGACACAGGAGGTTCACGCTAGTGGGATGTGTTATTCCGCAAGGATGACCGCACGACGACAAGAGGAGTCCGGTGTTAGCCTGATATGATAGGAATTTTCACCGGTTAGAAGAGAGATGTACTTCGGGGTTACTCCACCCGGATGCACTCCGTAAAATGAACTCAGATAATTATTGTTTGTTCAACGCTAACCTCTAACTTAAAGATATGAGAAGATGTATACGTTTATTTGTATAAGTATTGAGAAATAGGACAATTAGTTCCTAGTAACAAGAAGTGATCATATATATTTCCCTTGATCACTAAGTATAAGATAAGTTAGGTTAGCATAGGATGAGATATGATTAAGATATGCAGCGATCCTAGTTTTTCCCCTTGATCGCGAAATAAGTAAAGTTAAGACTCGGCGATGGTAGATATCCCCAAGATCGCCAAGGTAGGCACGGCGACCCTAGGTTCCCTGTGGTTGCCAACAGTAGGTAGGGTAGGAGCTCACTGAGACGTTATGTCTCATCCCTTTCCTTCTGGTGCAGGTTCTTCGCAGGTAGCACGACGTAAAGGTAAAGAGAAAGCTACGGATTGATCGTGCTGCTTATATTTCTCAGATGTTGTATATGATATTGTATCATGATGTATATATATTATGAAGAATGTTTTGTATCGGATCTTGAGTTGTATCATAAACTTATGCATTGTGTATTTAATAAACAACTTTCTGTATTGTATTTAATGTATCTGGTACGAAATTTTAATACTCGTACGAGATCCTAGGCAATCTCTATATGGGTGTTACAATTTGGTATCAGAGCAGGTCGATTCAGACCGTGCCTTGGGTCATTAAAGTACTATCCAAGTTTGTGGACCTCTTGGATCCAGGACATTATTCTAGATGTTATGTTCAGTTAAAACTGATCACTTTGACTTGTATATGACAGCTAGGATAAAATGTCTGGGAGAAGAAGAGGATACGGTAGACCTCGTGCTAACCAAGCCAGTGATGAAAGTGGAGGACCTAGTATGAACTCATGGGAACAAATGATACAGCAACAGCAGGCCTGGCAGCAGCAGTATCAAGAGCAACAAGCTCAAAACGCATTACAGTATCAGCAAATGATGCTGATGATGCAACAACAATCTCAGCAACAGGCCCAAGCTCAACAGCAATGGATGGAAATGATGCAGCAAGGTCAAGGTTTCCATCCACAGCCACCACCTCCTCCAGTAATTGGTAACCCCGTGTTCCGGGAGTATAATAGACATCACCCTCCGGAGTTCAATGGAGAAGGTGAACCTCAAGAAGCTAGGAAGTGGATTAAACAGATGGAAAAGATCTTCAGAATGGCTGAATGTTCAGAAGAGGATAAAGTGGTCTATGCCACAAATCAACTCAGAGGCGCAGCAGAAGATTGGTGGGAATCTGCTCAGCGCAGGATGGAAGCTAATGGTGTAGAAGTAAACTGGTTGAACTTTAAAGAAGTGATGTTGGAAAAATATTTACCTTTGTCTTACAAGGTAAAGAAGGAGCAAGAGTTCCTAGAGTTGAAACAGGGTAGCATGTCAGTTGCTGAATTCACCAAGAAGTTTGAAGAGTTGTCATACTATTCCACACACAATGAGTATGCTGAGAATGAAGTCTGGAAGATGAACCAGTACAAAAGAGGTTTAAGAGGTGAAATCGACACTGCGGTAAGCCTTCAGAGAACGGCGAGTTATGATGAACTGGTGCATGATAGCTTGGTGGTTGAGGCAGGACTTGCTAAGGCCTCGAAAGAAAGATCAGCAGCTTTTGAAAGGAAGAAAAGCAGGATGTCAGATAAGTATCACGACAAGCTCAAGCCAAAAGGATCCCCTCAGAGAGGGAAACAAACATACTCTCCACAATCTAATCCTTCACGGCCTTATCCTACTTGCAAGACGTGTGGTAGGATGCACAAAGGAGAGTGCTTGGTAGGAGCTGGTATTTGTTACGGATGTAAGCAGCCAGGACATTTTATATCAGAGTGTCCTAATAGGCGTGGTAGAGGATCAGCTGAAGGAACAACTACTAGTAAGGGCAGGGTGTACTCCCTAGATGGTGCAAAGGCTTTAGCTAATGAAGATTTGATTGCCGGTATGTGTTATCTTGGTTCATACCCAGTAAAAGTTCTATTTGATTGCAGCGCTACTTGTTCTTTTATTTCATATAAATGTGCTGAGACTCTGCAATTACCTTTGTCTCCGTTGAATCCTCCAATGTTAGTATCTACCGCTACTGAAGGCGGAATTGAGGCAAAGTATGTTTGTGAAAACTGTCCTATCACTGTGTCTAGTAAGACTTATTATGTTGATTTAGTATGCCTCCCGATGGAGCAACATGATGTGATCTTAGGCATGGATTGGCTCTCCGCTAACCATGTGTACATAGGATGTTCTGAGAAGAGTATTTATATGCCTACCAGTGATACGACAGAAGGTGTGGCTCTGTCTGAATTGATTAACCGCACCCATCAGTTAATCAGTTTATTTGTGCTCAAGATAAAGGGTTTTATGTGATGCTCATTGTGGCTTCAGAATCAGAATTAAGTCCCAGTGATATTCCTATTGTGAATGAGTACTTAGATGTTTTCCCTTCGGAAGTAAATAGTTTACCTCCAGAGCGAGAGGTGGAATTCTCTATTGATTTAATTCCAGGAGCGGAGCCGGTATCCGTGGCACTGTATCGAATGTCACCTTCAGAGCTTAAAGAGCTAAAGTCTTAACTCGAGGAGTTAATCCAGAAGCATTTTATCAGACCCAGTGTGTCACCTTGGGGTGCTCCAGTTTTGTTAGTCAAGAAGAAAGATGGAAGCATGAGACTGTGTATAGACTACCGTCAACTGAACAAAGTGACCATTAAGAACAAGTATCCTCTTCCAAGGATTGATGATCTTCTAGATCAGCTCAAGGGAGCAACAATATTTTCCAAGATTGATCTTCGATCGGGTTATCATCAGATTCGTATTAAATCTTCGGATGTGTCTAAGACGGCGTTTCGAACGCGTTATGGGCACTATGAATTTCTGGTTATGCCTTTCGGTGTAACTAATGCTCCAGCAGTATTTATGGATTATATGAACAGGATATTTCAGCCTTATCTCGATCAATTTGTGGTGATTTTTATAGATGACATTTTGATCTATTCCAAGGATCCGCAGGAGCATGCTCAACACTTGAAAATTGTTTTGAATGTCCTCAGAGACAAACAGTTGTATGCTAAGTTTAGCAAGTGTGAGTTCTGGTTATCTGAGATTAAGTTTTTGGGTCACGTTATTTCTCAAGGAGGAGTAGCTGTTGATCCATCTAAAGTTGAAGTTGTTCTCAATTGGGAGAGACCTAAGAATGTGGCTGAAGTCAGAAGTTTCCTAGGCTTGGCAGGTTATTACCGAAGGTTTATTATGAAGTTTTCCCAGATTGCTTTACCCCTGTCACGCCTCACCAGGAAGAATGTGCCCTTTATTTGGGACGAAGAATGTGAAGAGATCTTCAGAGTTTTAAAGAAGAAATTGACTAAAGCACCAGTGTTAGCAATACCAGATCCTGAAAGGAGATACACCGTTTTCTGCGATGCATCCTCTAAAGGACTGGGCAGTGTTCTTATGCAAGGAGAAAATGTGATAGCTTATGCCTCTAGACAGCTCAAGATTCATGAAGAGAATTACCCCACCCATGATCTTGAGTTAGCAGCAATAGTTTTTGCATTGAAGATATGGAGACATCATTTGTATGGTGCACAGTTCGATTTGTTTAGTGACCATAAGAGTTTGAAATATTTGTTTGATCAACGAGATCTTAATATGAGGCAGAGGCGATGGATGGAATACCTTAAAGACTTTGATTTTGATTTGAGATACCATCCAGGAAAGGCTAATATGGTAGCAGATGCCTTGAGTCGAAAGGCTTTAGTTGCAGCTGAAGTGATGATGCATACATATAGATTGTATGAAGAGTTTAGAGACCTTAGCCTCCATGTTACCGAGTTGGATGGTGGCATCTTGTTGAACAAGTTAGAGATTTCATGCGATCTACGACCCCGGATTGCTCAAGCGCAAGCTATGGATACGGATCTTCAAAGGAAAATTGGCCAACCAGAGTTTTCTTTAGCACATGATGGAACGTTACTGTTTGAAGGAAGAATTTATGTTCCGAATGATGCGGAGTTGAAAAGGTTGATCTTAGAGGAGGCGCACAAGAGCAGTTTTAGTATTCATCCAGGTACCACCAAGATGTATCAAGATTTGAAGAAAGATTATTGGTGGCCTAGCATGAAAAGGGATATTGCGGAATTTGTGTCGCGATGCATTGTATGTCAGCAGGTGAAGATTGAACATCAAAGGCCTGCAGGAATGTTAGTACCTTTGGAAATTCCACAATGGAAATGGGAAGATATAACCATGGATTTTGTAAGTGGATTACCTCGAACACAGCGAGGGCATGACTCCATTTGGGTAATAGTGGACCGGTTAACCAAGTCAGCTCATTTCTTACCGGTTAAGACTACTTACCGAGCCTCTCAGTATGCAGAATTGTTTATCTCAGAGATTGTGAAACTCCATGGTGTTCTTGTTAGTATTGTGTCTGATAGAGATCCAATTTTCACATCCCACTTTTGGAAAGCTTTTCAGAAGGCTTTGGGGACAAGATTAAAGATGAGCACGTCCCATTATCCTCAAACAGATGGACAATCCGAGAGGACTATTCAGACGTTAGAGGATATGCTACGTGCATGTATCCTAGAAGATGGAGGAAGTTGGAATGATCACCTACCATTGATTGAATTTTCTTACAATAACAGTTACCATTCTAGCATTGGGATGGCACCATATGAAGCTTTGTATGGTAGGAAATGTAGAACTCCACTTTGCTGGGCTGAGGTTGGAGATAAGAGTATTTTGGGACCTGAGATAATTCAGGAGACGACCTTAAAGATTAAATCCATTCAGGATAAGATGAGAATAGCCCAAAGTCGTCAGAAAAGTTATGCTGATAAGCGACGAAGACCTTTAGAATTTGAAGTGGGAGATCACGTATTTCTCAAGGTCACACCCAAGTTGGGGTTAAGAGGAGCATTCAGAACCAAGAAACTTTGTCCACGGTATGTCGGACCTTTTCAGATACTTAGGCGAGTCGGTCCAGCAGCTTATCAGTTAGCGCTGCCACCGGCTATGTCGGGTTTGCATGATGTATTCCACGTCTCCCAGCTGAGGAAGTTCATCCCTGATCCTTTTCAACCAGTGGAGTTGGACAGTATTGATTTGAGATCAGATTTAACCTTCCAACCTGAGCCAGATCAGATAATTGATCGTGATGTTAAGTCCTTGCGGAACAAAGAGATTCCTATTGTTAAAGTGGTATGGAAAGGTTCTCCTGATGGCGAAGCAACGTGGGAACTAGAATCAGAGATGCAAGAAAATTATCCGCATCTATTTTCAGGTAAATTCTAAATTTCGAGGACGAAATTTCTTTAAGGGGGGTAGATTGTAATATCCCGCTTATAAGTATCAGTATTAGAAGTTATTAAGAAGCGTGGCAAACTTGTAAATAAGTGGCAATGGCAATATTGTGATTATTTGAAAAGGGAGGAACATTTTATATAGAAAAGGGGGAAGATATTCCTCATTATCTTCATTCTTCTCTTCTACTCTTCCAAAACCAGCCCCTCTCCCTCATTTCTCTCACTCTCACGCCCACTCCCTCTCACCCAAACCATCAAGCTTTCACCCATAAATCCTTGAGGAGTTTGCTAGCAAGTTAATTGGTGAAAAGATAGAACAAATAGAGAAGGAACAAGGAAGAAACAAGGAAAGGAACAAGCTAGGGTTTCTGAAATCAAGCATAACCAGCACCAATTAAGGTTTAGGTGAGCTCATTTTGGGTTTTAGAACCCTCCTAGAGAGAATTTCATGTGTTTTATAACTTAAGTAAATTTATAGAGTTTTACCCTAATTCCTTTCTTGCTAAATCCTTGCTTATATATGTTTATAATTGTAATTTTATGAAGGAAAATCATTTCTAGCATGTTTAGGAAGCTTGGGTATCCATGAATGGGCAAAAATGGTGGAAAAATGCATTTTTATACATGACGGTGCTGTCATGGTCGCTACAGCGACCAGCCGTCGCTTGTAGCGACCAGGCAGGATTTCTCCCTGCCTACTGGCGCTTGTAGTGACCAGCCTGGCGCTTGTAGCGACCAGTGGCGCTTGTAGCGACCAGCTTGGCGCTTGTAGCGACCAAGCCAGAACAGCACCACTCAATTGGGCTGTTCTGGGGGTCCTAGTGCGCGCGGGCATGGCTTTTTGCAAAAGTTTTCTCTTAACATATTTTAGAAACATAAACCACCATTTTAGTTCATTCTAAATGCTTCCATTGGTTGAGAAATCATATGAGCAAAGATTACGCAAGGCTTGGGAATTCATGAATTAAAGTTAAATGCTTAAGTAAGCCCTAGGATTGGCTCATGAGAACGATGAGTCAAGAACCTTGATAGGTTAATGAGATTATAGAAGATACTCTTCCCGTATTAAGCACAAGATGTTACCATATTCAAGTTTAGAACCTTTTATAGGTTAAGTATCCAAGAATTATTAAGATAATAAGTCGTGACTTTCATCGTTCACGCTAGTGGGACATGAAAGGTTCATGCATAAGTTTTAAGATTATTAATTCGCGTCTCTCGTCGTTCACGCTAGTGGGACACGGGAGGTATACGCGTAAGTTAAGATTATTAAGTCGTGTCTTCTGTTGTTCACGCTAGTGGGACACAGGAGGTTCACGCTAGTGGGATGTGTTATTCCGCAAGGATGACCGCACGACGACAAGAGGAGTCCGGTGTTAGCCTGATATGATAGGAATTTTCACCGGTTAGAAGAGAGATGTACTTCGGGGTTACTCCACCTGGATGCACTCCGTAAAATGAACTCAGATAATTATTGTTTGTTCAATGCTAACCTCTAACTTAAAGATATGAGAAGATGTATACGTTTATTTGTATAAGTATTGAGAAATAGGACAATTAGTTCCTAGTAACAAGAAGTGATCATATATATTTCCCTTGATCACTAAGTATAAGATAAGTTAGGTTAGCATAGGATGAGATATGATTAAGATATGCAGCGATCCTAGTTTTTCCCCTTGATCGCGAAATAAGTAAAGTTAAGACTCGGCGATCGTAGATATCCCCAAGATCGCCAAGGTAGGCACGGCGACCCTAGGTTCCTTGTGGTTGCCAACAGTAAGTAGGGTAGGAGCTCACTGAGACGTTATGTCTCATCCCTTTCCTTCTGGTGCAGGTTCGTCGCAGGTAGCACGACGTAAAGGTAAAGAGAAAGCTACGGATTGATCGTGCTGCTTATATTTCTCAGATGTTGTATATGATATTGTATCATGATGTATATATATTATGAAGAATGTTTTGTATCGGATCTTGAGTTGTATCATAAACTTATGCATTGTGTATTTAATAAACAACTTTCTGTATTGTATTTAATGTATCCGGTACGAAATTTTAATACTCGTAAGAGATCCTAGGCAATCTCTATATGGGTGTTACATGATTAATTAGGCAACACAAATTGTCAATAAGATATAGTTTCAAACTTTGACATCTCCAAAATTTATATTATATGTAAGATCAAAATCAAATAAATTTATTTCATAAGAAAATATGCATATCTCCTATGTAATATTTACGAGATAAAAATCTTGTGGTAAAAGAAAGAATAAAATCATAATCAAATATATTTGTTCATAGAATAAGAAAGCAATCTTGCAAGATTTTAAAAGAAAACAATGAATATAATAAAAGTTTAAAATCTTGTCAAAAAAAAAAATAAAAGTTTAAAATATTACCTCATAAAAAAAATTCTTTGATCAAATAATGAAATAAAATAAATTTTTGATCAAATACTAATTTTTCAACTCATCTAAGTTCATACTAGTGGAACTTTATGACTTTGACATGTATCATATCAATAGTAATATCCACTAAATCAACTACCATAACCAAATAGCATAAATCATTCACTTCTAGAAATGACATTCAATTTATGACGTGACCTTTCACTATTTTAATCAATAATCACTGTAACATCCCACTTAAACGTAACTTTTATCAGTATCAGAGGAATTATGAGTGAGTAGGGACAAAATGGTAATTTGGAGAGGAAGGGACATAAATAGGGATAAGATTGAATATTTCTTCATTCTTCCCCATTTCCTTCTCTCACTAATTCTGATTTTCTCTCCCTCTTTCTCTAGGATTTCGGCTAGCATCATCAGCAGCCCTTAATCCACCAGGTGTGCAGTATTCAATCTCTTACATCTCAAGCAAGCTTTTGGGAAAGATTGAAACAAGAGGAACTAAAGGAAAACCAAGTCAAAATGAAGAGTTCCAAGACTAGGGTTTTGGTAGAAGGAAGCTTGGCAAGACCAGCAACTACATGGTGAGTTCCATAGAGTAGCTTAACCCTTTTAGGTCATTATTGTGTGAGATTCACTAGCAATTGCTAAGGTTTAGAAAGAAAAGGATAGTTTTTCCCCTTTTTGGTACATATATTTGATTCTAGTTAATCCTTGGATACAATATGTTTTTCTAGTTTAAAATGAGTCTCTGGCATGTTTCAAAGATCACTGGGCAGGTTGGGTACCAAGGTTTTTAATGATTGAAACACGTTTTTCAGAAAATCCTAAGTTCTGCTACGGTCGCAGAGCGACCAGGAGTTTGCTCTGCAAAGTAGCAGTGTTTTGCTACTACCTAGACTTCGTCTAGACTTGGCTCTGCGAAGCTTCAGAAGCTGACTTCAGAAGCTGGCTTCAGACTCTGACTCAGAAGCTGATTTCAGAGTCTGAAGCTTCAGACGTAGGTGATCGCAGAGCGAAGTCCAGGGTCGCAAAGCGAACTTGTCCAGAATGACTTTTTATTAACAAACAGTTGTACCATGCCAATGATCTTTGATATGCTTTGGGGTGAAGATACTCATAGACTTTCCAGGATCAACCTAGAATAAAGATATGTGTCATACAGAGTGATGGATAGTTTACCCACAGGATTTCAAGAAATTATTATAGATGGGATAGTAAGCCCATAGGTATGACATATGATAACGATATGTCTAGAACCTTTAATAGGTTAACAGGAACTGAGAGGTATTCAGTTGGAAGTACATGAGTACTAGGAATGTTTCTTAACATTCAAGGATTCATATGAGAATAGTATCAGGTATATTAAGGGTTAGTTTCTTAGGATACCCTTAACCAGGCAATTATAGTGTATGTTGAGTATTTAGAAGTTGGCTGCATGTTTTGGTAAATTCAATGTGTTCAAGCAAAGCATCTCCATGTGTATAAGAAGTCTTCAGAAGCAAGGAAGTGGATTTGAAGTGGTTCAGAAGCTGTTTGGACCTTCAGACGCAGGAATAGTGCTTCAGATGCTGAAAGTCCTTCAGACGCACTACAGTGCTTCAGACGCACTATTCATCCGTTGACTTCTTCAGAAGCTGGGTTTTTGTGCATTCTTTCTGTGCGAATCTTTGTGAGATTTATCAAGGATTTATTATGGCTGAAGGTTTCTGGAATGCTGATTAAATTGATGAAGATCTTATTAACATTGGCTTCATATTTATGTTTGTATAATTGTGCTGAAGAATCTTTACAAGATACAATGCAGTTCTATTTGTTTCCTTATTGAGCCATTCATATTTTAGAAACATATCAAATTTAGAAGATTGGATTCAGATTAATGCTGCTTGCTGAAGCCTATTTAAGGAGATTGCTGCTATTGTTGAAGATTTACGAATCAGAGATTAAAATCAGAGAAATAAAGTCTTTTGTTTTTAAAACTTAGGTTTTATTTGTACACCACTCAACTGAGTTGGTTTAGAGTTTTATTGAGTTGTAATTCATTCTAAGCCTTTAGGTACGAATGAAGTCTTTGTGTTATTGAAGTGTTTCTTCAAAACTGGGTAGTTTTTCAGAAGTTGTTTTGTAACTGGGTGAGTTACTTGAATAGGAAGTTAGTAGTGTTCAAATACTCAAGGTGTTGGGTAGAAATCAGAACTAGGAGGAGATTGATTGCTTAGGATGGGAACAGGGGGTCTGTGTCTTGAGTCTTAAGGATTAATTCCTATAGTGGATTTCCTTCCTGGATTGGTATCCTCCAGACGTAGGTGGCATTTGCACCGAACTAGGGTTAACAAATATCTGTGCCTTTTTACTTTTCTGCACCTTTAATCCTGCTTCTGAACTGTTTTTAATTGTGCTCTGTTTTACTATCTTTGTGACCTATTTTGCGTATTGTTCAAGTTCTAGCCAGAATTTCAATTGGCATCAGAGCAGGCACCCTGCCTGTGATTGGGTGAGCTCCAGGGAAGTGTTTTCTGGCAAGCATGGACAGAGAGAGAGGTTATGTTAACAGACCACCATTACTGGATGGCACGAATTATGAATACTGGAAGTCCTGAATGTGTGCATTCCTGAAATCCATTGACAATAGAACTTGGAAAGCTGTGCTCAAAGGTTGGGATCATCCAGTTGTTTTAGACAAAGATGGGAACAAGACTGAGGTGCTGAAACCAGAAGAAGAGTGGACTAAAGCTGAAGATGATCTGGCTCTTGGAAACTCCAAAGCCTTGAATGCCATATTCAATGGTGTTGATATGAACATGTTTAGATTGATCAAACAGTGTACTGTTGCAAAGGATGCTTGGGAAATACTGAAAACCACTCATGAAGGAACCTCTAAGGTTAAGATGTCCAGACTCCAGTTACTCACCACTAGGTTTGAGAATTTGAAGATGATGGAGGATGAAAATATTCAGGATTTCTACATGAATGTGCTGGATATGGCAAACTCTTTTGAGTCTCTTGAGGAGAAGATGTCAGATGAGAAGATAGTGAGAAAAATTCTCAGGTCACTTCGCAGAAGGTTTGACATGAAGGTAACAGCTATAGAAGAAGCTCATGACATCACCACTATGAAGGTTGAGGAGCTGATTGGGTCTCTGCTGAATTTTGAGACTGCTTTTTGTAAACAGCCTGAGAAGAAAGGGAAAGGAGTAGCTTTTGCAGTAAATTCTGAAGTTGATGATCAACAAGAGTCTGATGAGGATGATGGTGATTTATCAGAAGCTCTAGTGTTGCTGGGAAAACAATTCAACAAAATTCTGAAGAATGTTGACAAAAAATCCAAAACCAAAGGTCAGAACTTCAGATTCACCAACAAGAAGCAACATAGTGATATGAAGAAGACCAATACTGAGGAGAAGAGTAATAAAGCTAAAGGTGTGCAGTGCTTTGAGTGTGAGGGTTATGGACATATCAAGTCAGAATGTCCTACTTTTCTTAAGAAATAGAAGAAGAAGAAGAATAGCCTAGCTGTTTCATGGTCTGATGATGATTCTGAAGAAGATGCTGCAAGTGAATCTGCTAAGTGTGATACAAGTCTGATGGTAAGGTCAGGAGCTATTTTAAAAACTGACACAGTTTTAGAGTCTGAGATTTTTTCAGAGTCTGACTCAGAGTCTGAAGCTTCATCTGTGTCTGAAGCCAGAGTTGCTAAAACCTCATATGATGAACTGGCTGACAACTACAGGAAGCTATACACCAGAAGTGCAGAAGTTTGCAAGCAAGTTCTGGATCAGAAGGAGACAATATGTCAACTGGAGGCTGAGAAAGGTGAACTTTTAGTGCAAAATTCAGAACTGAAAGAAGAAGTAAGCCAACTAAACTCCCAGCTTGAGAATATGAAAAAGCAGGTCAGAATGATGAACACTGCTACTGATGTGTGGGATGAGATTGTGGAGAATCAGAAACAAGGAAAACAAGTTGGTTTAGGTTTTGTTGATCAGACTCAGAACCCCAAACAGATGAATCCAGTTAAAAAGTTTGTTCCTGCCACTAAAACTTATAATCCTATGATTAGGACATCTAAGATGAGACCTCAGAAGCAAGCCCAGATGCAAGGTCAGAAGCAAGCCCAGATGCAAGCTCAGAAGCAAGCTCAGATGCAAACTCAGAAGCAACCCCAGAAGTTTAACATAAACAAAAGAAGAAATCATCCATGGATCTGTCACCATTGTGGAAAGAAGGGGCATATTAAACCTTTTTGCTTTAAGTTATATGGCTATCCTGAACATTTTCAGTGTAGAAAAGTGGAACCAGCTGCAACCAGAAATAATGTTCAGAAGGTGTGGAAGCCCAAAGTCAAGAATGTTGGCCTCATAGCTCATACATCATTGAGAGCCACCTCTAAAGAAGACTGGTACTTTGATAGTGGGTGTTCAAGACACATGACTGGTGTGAAGAAGTTGCTGAGTAATATAAAGCCTTATTCCAGAAGCCATGTGACATTTGGTGATGGAGCAAAAGGTGAGATTCTGGGTATTGGTGACTTAATCAGTGAAGGTTTGCCTAGACTTAATGATGTGCTGTTGGTGAAAGGATTAACTTATAATCTGATCAGTATTAGCCAGCTTTGTGATCAGGACTTGAAGGTGAATTTCAACAAAGAAGATTGTGTGGTAACTGATCAAGAAAGTAAGGTTCTAATGAGGAGCTTCAGGTCTAAAGATAACTGTTATTTATGGGTGTCTGAAGAAGAAAGAAGCCTGACTTCCTGTCTCATGAGATCAGAAGAAGAAGTCAGACTCTGGCACCAGAAATTGGGTCATTTGCATCTGAAAGGCATGAAGAAAATCCTGAGTACTGAAGCTATCAGAGGTTTACCTAATCTGAAGATCAATGAGGACAGTGTTTGTGGTGATTGTCAAATTAGAAAACAAACAAGAAAGTCCCATCCCAGATTAGTACACCAGGTAACTACTAAAGTACTAGAACTATTACATATGGATTTAATGGGGCCTATGCAAGTTGGGAGTATTGGAGGTAAAAGGTATGCTTTTGTAATGGTTGATGATTTTTCAAGATTTACTTGGGTCAACTTTGTGAGGGAAAAATTAGATATATTTGAAGTATTTAAAGAGTTGTGCATTCAGTTACAAAGGGAGAAGGACTGTGGTATTATCAGAATCAGAAGTGATCATGGCAAGTTATTTGAAAACAAGAGATTTTCTGAGTTCTGTGCATCTGAAGGAATAAAACATGAGTTCTCTGCACCTATAACACCTCAGCAAAATGGTGTAGTTGAGAGGAAGAACGGGACATTAGCAGAATCTGCAAGAGTCATGTTGCATGCAAAGAAGCTACCATACATGTTTTGGGCTGAAGCTATGAATACTGCCTGCTATATCCATAATAGAGTGACTTTGAAGAAGGGTACTGCCTGCTATATCCATAAAGCAGTTGGTCTTCTGATATCTGGCCTCGCATAAACGGGTTTCAACAATCTGACCAAAAAGAATTAGCAAACAAGATGGATAAAGAATAATAGTTATATACATAAAAGAATTTTGTGCAAAATTGCTTAAGACAATAATTAACGCTGCAATGATTATAATATCTAAGCGTTAATCCCCGGCAACGGCGCCATTTTGTTAATGTACAAAAGCAAGTATATTTTTATATCGTTTCCACAGGGATTATTGCGATATCATAAACCGTTCAACGTCGATTATCATTTTAAGTTAGGGTTTCATCTTTTTCTTTACTAACACTACTCGACATTAAAAGCATTATAAATAAAACGTAGAGTAATAGGGCATAAAAGGTGTTAGGATTAAAGTACGTCAATCAAACGTCGATTGTATTCGATTGATCATAAATATGGATTCTAGCTTTTCCTTATATACGATATTATCACGTATTACTCGACAACGTCATTCGTGTCCAAATGACGTCGTGAGATCGATCGTATCGTTTAATCGACGATTTCTCAATCTATTAAACGATTCGAAAGCTTTACGATCCAACACTTTGTGTAATTATCAAAACTAAATCCCATGTCTAGAATTTCTTATTTTGATAGAATATTATTCTAAACCTAGATTCAAAAGTATTTTTCAATATCATTTAAATCAAATATAAGAATGGAAAACAAGAACAAATTCAATGGTATATAAAAATGCTAGAATCATATATTTAAAATATCAAAGGTTTACAACTAAGAGTGATTGATTACCTAATAATCCCAACAAAGGAGATTAGTTGTTCATTCTCATGACAACTGTGCAAAAGTAGAAAGGAAGATGGAGAATATGCTAAGACTTGATTTCTCAAAGCTACTTAGTGTAATCTTCACTTGAATCCCTTTTGCTCTATGAAGTTTGCCTCCTTTTATGCCTATTCTCTTTCTAGAAATTAAAGATTTCAAGCTCTGGAAATTATAAAAACTGATATTCAACTGATAATACAGAAAAAATGAGCTAAAAAGCTTTTATATTTCTGAGTTTTTGTACGCTCGCTACAAGCGACCAGCCTGTCGCTGTAGCGACGAAGTTTTCTTGGCCAATGGGGGAGCTCCACGTCATCATTCAGCATTAAACCACCCTTGGTCGCTATAGCGACGAGATCTGTCGCTATAGCGATGAAACCTTCAAAATTCCCTGCCTAAGCTCGCTTGAAGCGCCTGGTCCATCGCTTGTAGCGATGAACTCTCCAATTTTCCCTGCTTAGGCTCGCTTGTAGTGACCAATCTGCGCTTGTAGCGATGAAGCTCTGAAATTCCCTGCCTATCCTCGCTTGTAGCGATGAGGCTTGCGCTTGTAGCGATGGCTTTAACAAAACTTCAATTTCTTTGCTCAATTCAGGTCCAAGCATGAAATTCCTGCATAATTAAATGGGGTAAGACATAGGATCACAAATTTAGCATTTTAACCACAAATATGAGCTTATCCTAAGATAACTTGTAAAACAAGTAACATAAGTGCCTAAAAATATATCAAAAGATAACTACTTTTAAGCACTTATCACTGAATCACAGACGTGCTTAGGTTTGTGAAATCCCAGAATCATGTTTGTTCCCTTTGGTAGGTCTGTCTTGCTAGCTTTCTTTGTGAGATTTTCGGTACGACCGGCAGGCGTGCTGACTGGCTTGAGTACATCTGTCTGCTGGAACTGGATAAAGAGTGAGGCGACGACACACTTCGGCGGGGTGAACGCTAAGCATATCTATCGGCTGACGAGCGGTAAGATTCAGATTTGTCTTTAGGAGCTTTGTTATGCTTAGCTCTTCATCCATCAAACTTTCCTTTGGACCTTTCGCTGCTTCTATGCGTTCTTGCTGAAACTCTTCTTCTGGATTTGTGCTAACGATGTTCACCTGGTGTGCTTTTGGGTTGCTGGTTCCTTTCCTTTCTCTCTGCAGCTTCAAGCTATTGTGATAACATTCTCGTGCAATTTTCTGATCTGCTCTGATGGTGCCGACCCGTCCATTGTCCAGCGGGTATTTCATGACGAGGAACTTAGTGGAAAGATAAGCGTCAAGGACGTTGAAGGCCGGGCGGCCTATTATGATGTTGTAAGAAAAGGGCGAGTTTATCACTAAATATTTAATCCTGATGGTTTTGGCGATGTTACCTATGCCGAAGGTTGTCTTCAAGGTGATGTATCCACGAACGTGTACCTGTTCCCCTGAGAAGCCAGCCAGGATTCCCTTGAAGGGTTGCAACTGGTCCTCGTCCAGTCCCATTCTTTCAAAAGCAGAGTAATAAAGGATGTCTGCGGAGCTTCCAGGATCAATCAACACCCTCTTGACATCCCAATTGAAGATTTGCACAGTAATGACCATGGGATCGTCATCGTGGGGGATCACTCCTTTGCGGTCTTCGCCTGAGAAGGTGATATCTGTCTAGCGCTCTGGCTCCGTCGTGGCGTGGTCATCGACCAGCATTACCTGCCTCACATATCTTTTTCGGGAGGTGATGGATTCTCCTCCTCCTGCGAAGCCACCGGATATGGTGTTCAAAGTGTGGCGCTCACCATCCTTCGCCACATCTTTCTCCTTTTGGGAGTCTTCGGGGAGACGCCTGTCTCCTTCTCTGCTTTCCTTCACGTATCCTCTTAGCCTACCATTCTGAATCAGCTTCTCAATCTCTCTCTTCAGGTGGATGCAATCATCTGTGGTATGTCCTTTTATGCGGTGATACTTACACCAGGCTTCCTTGTCGTTTCCCATGATGTTTCCTCTCGGCGATGGGGATTCGGGGATGAGTCTAGAATGGTACATATCTCTCCAGATCTGCTCACGGCGAGTGTTGAGGGCCGTGAAGGATTCCGGCAGGGGTGCACGCCTATCTTGGACGTGACGCTTGTATGGCGCTCTGTCTTTGTGGGTGGGTGGATAATAGTTGCGGCGATGGTCATAGTTGCTGGGGGCACGATCCCTGGAATCCCTCGCTTTCTTTTCAGCGTTGCTCTCCTCTCCCTTTATGAAACATTCCGCCCTGGACATCATCTCCTCCATGGAATCGGCCAGTTTTTGCGCCAGCAATTCAGTTGAACTGTCCGGCGCGGAGGCTATTTTGGAAAGCTCCCACGAACAGCTCCTGGTTTGGGTTCACGACTTTAATTGTGGCGTCATTGTATCTTGCAAGATATTCACGGAGGGTCTCATTCGACCCTTGGCGGACGTTGAAGAGGCTAGTAGATGACACCTTGCGGTGGCGACTAGCCGAAAACTAGTGTGTTAATTTGTGCTTCATGTCTAGGTAACTGACGACTGAGAAACGGGGCAAGTTCATGTACCACCTGAGGGCGGCGTCTTTGAACTGTCCCTGCCAACAGCTTACATTTGAGGGAGTCAGCAGCGTCGATGATGGCCATATGGGTGTTGAAAGCTGTTACGTGCTCCACTGGATCGCTCTTTCCGTCGAAAGACGAAAGAGAGGGTGGCTTGAAGTTTTCCGGGACCGGTGCGTTCCAAACTTCAGCGGAAAGTGGTTGTGGATCTGGGTCTATTGACTCGTCCTGCTGGGACCCGTTCCCCTCAGCGTGTTGTTGTTGTTGGATTGTCTCCATTGTCGCTTGCAGAGCTTCGTTGTGGTCGCGAAGCTGTTGGATTTGTTGTTGTAGAGCTTCCAAGACCGCCGGGTCCTCCATCAATGGCGACGATGACAGTCGTTTGGGTCGGTTATGAAGATTAAGATTGGTGGTTGAAGATTAGCGGTTAGGATCGCGAATCTCAGGGAGTGGATTGGTTTTTTGAACAAAGAACAGGTTGAACGTTTGATTAGAGTTAGAGATAGATTTAGGGTTGAATAGCGGCGGATTCGGAAGTTCCAGGGTTGCTCCTGAGAAATGCGGTGGATTCACGGCAGTTCTGGTGATTTTCAGAGGCCGTGGATCGACTGCCTTTCTTTCGGAGATGGTGGCTAGGTTAGTTTTACCGTAGCCCCACGGTGGGCGCCAACTGTACTGGCTGTGAGTACAATGTATGAAAACTAGGGTTTCAGAGTCTGTTTAAGGTCGTGCCTTGGGAATGATCCCAAGGTTACTATTTGTAGCCTCGACTTGGGCCTATCCAACCATAGTTTTGGGCCCAAATCGTAAAGGGCCAAAACCATGACTAGGGCGCCCTCGTAAGCTGCTGAGGGCGCCTCCAGAGGGTGTCCTTTAGAGAGGTCATCTAGGGTTATTTATGACTGTCAAGTGGGCCCTGCGCCCTCCTGGAGGGCGTCCAGCCTTACTCCAAGGGTTCAAACCCTTCTCTTTAGGATCTCAAGGCCTAAATGGTGAGATCTACGGTCCAAGTGTGCAAAAGTTAAGGCATCTCTAGTCAATGTCCTGTTTGAAAAGCTTATTCATACTTTTCTAACGCTAGTTTGAAAACAGCGCACTGGACATCAGAGCTGCAGCTTATGAAGTTTTGATTCAAATTATCCGGTGTTTTGATGCCACCACTGCTATTGGTTCTTTGGCTTATGCAAATGGTCACAACTTCGAAATTTGCATAGGTTCTTTTTACTCCTATATGGTGATTGGTCTCAAAAATCATAAAAATCCCCAACTTTGTGCTATCACAGCAATATATTCTTCTCATAATTTATTTTGTTTTGATTTCTTGATGTTGTTTTGTATTAGGGTTGATGCCCAAACATCAACGGAAATTGAGATGCTTTTAGGTTTAATTGGTGCTATTTTATCTACCAAAAGCACCGACAACTACCTAGAAAAGAAATGGAAGAGAAGAAAAATACGGTGAGATGCAGGTTGCATCGAGAAAAAGATCGACATCATTTACTGAAGTTTCCAAATGGTCAAGTATTAAAAGAATTTCATTTTCTGCACGGAAATTTTTGTTTGGAATATTAGTAATCCTCAATTACTTCTTAAAATTCATTGATCTTGTACTGCATCAATGTGATGTTAATCAGTGTTTGGAATATTAGATTTATGTTATGAACCATTCACCCTTTGAGAGAGCTAATAGTTGCAATTTTTTTGTAAGTACTAACTACATAATCAATGATACATTGTGATAAACTGATAATTTTGTCTGTTATATTAAGGGATAGGTTATATCCATTATGCTTATTTTTTTGTAGTTATTTGTTTTGTATTTCTGCTCTAAAGGGGAACGATTCATGCTTTATCTCTTTGGTTGAAAAAATGTAGCCAACGTTATTATTCTTAAATCTTGAGGCACTAGTCACATTTCCTCAGGTAAATTTTTGGCACCTAAGCAAGATTCTCATTTAGGATTTCCAATTTTCTCATCCAAGTGTCTGAATTCAAATATCTGCCATTAGAATAATAGAAGTGCAGAATAAAATATTAAAAACAAGAAACAGCCAAATATTTTTCTAGATTTTTAGAGTATTACGACCACAAACTATTATGTTGTATATAAATTATGACAACAATCAGAAAGTTCAACACAAAAACTGATAAACATCATCATTATGACTTGATGTGCAGCAGGAAAGCTCAGAATTTAGGTCTTTGTTGTGCTGCTTTGTTTGAATGGGTAGTATTTGTGTAGGTGTATGTCTCTATTGTTATGTGGCTGCCTTGGCCTTGCATTCATCTCTGCATGCTGCAAAGTTAGCCACAGCTAAAACAGTAAATTTGTGCTTCAATCTAATGAAAGTTGAAATTTTACATTGAATAACCGCACATTAATGAGTTACTTACATCATGCACTGCCAGCCTCAAAAGATCCACTTGTGCTTTTGAAACTGTCCTTATCTGAATAGGGTTGTTGAAAATTCCAAATCAATGAATGACACAATAATTAAGAGAAACAATATCACATACAGCAATTCAAAGAAGAAAAATGAAACTTTTTAGGAGGTAAACGGAGTAAATAAGGCGAATCAAGTGGAGTTGAACTTGATTCGGCTTGACTCAATAGAATTTGTTCGGCTCAATACTCAACGAGAGTCATCCCATAAATCAATCAAGTCGAACTGTATATAGCTCAAGTTGAGTTGATTAAGTTAACGAACTTAATATTCAGTTCATTTGGTTCATAAACCAAGTGCAGAGTATCAAACTATGATCGAGTTGATTCGATTGATTGCAATTTTTACCTGCTTGTCAAGGTTCCACATGACACCTTCAGTGCAAGGAGGAGTTGTGAGAGAGCCAACATATCTATAATATATTTTGCCTTTTGTTTGGATTTGCGAGGGATCTTTATCTCCTATTACTCGTTCTTCTTCTTCATCAACCATGTGTTTTATGTCTTCTTCCAACTGAATTCACAGATTTATTGTAAGACTTGTTTTGTTGCTATTAGAGTAATGATGGAAATTAAATTAGAATAACTTTATGAAGTGATCACCTGAGAGAGAAAAGAATTGGGACGACCAATTTTATAGAAAGCACCAACCACAGCAATCTTGTTTCCCTTAGGATTTGGACTTACATGCACCATGTGCATCTCTAAGTCATATCTAATCAAATAAAGATGAAAAATCTCATAAGCTATTGAACTTCTACATATAGCAACTGATTCAATGTTTAAAAATCACAACTAAATGGATATGGACTCCTTTCCGTAAAAGAAGTTTGTGTTCGGTGAATTTGTTGGTTTTCTCACAAGTTTCCTCCACAAGAGGTAATCATTTTTAACTTACACTTGGGCACTAGATATATATAACTCTTTCAACCAAGATTTGTGTTGAAGTATGACTCAAAATTGAACTTTGAGAATGTTAAGAATCGTGACACGATTTGGTAATCGTGACACGATTTTGGAGGCAGAAAGTGAGAGTGTCTCTGGAAGGCAAATCGTGACACGATTTTGTGGATAAGTTTGTACCTTGGGTCGTACGTTACGATCGTGACACGATTTGTGATAATCGTGACACGATTTTGACTGTTACAGGGCACTATTTAAGGGTTCTTAGTTCATTTTTGGGTAGAGCTTTAAGAGAGAGAAACTTGGGAAATCAAAGGTGACAACTTTAGGGTTTAGGGTCTTTGATTAGAGTCTTGAGATGTTCTCTTGGGTTAGAAAACATTGGTAACACCTTGGGTGAGCTAAAATCATTGAGTGTCTTGTTCATTGGTGAGATTGGGAAAAGGGTAGAAATTAGAGATTGTTCTTTGTGAGCTTCTCAAAGCTAATTTCTTGTAACCCTTTTGTATCTCTTTGTAAGAACTCATTGATTGTGGATTTGAGAAATCAATCTCTCCCCTAGAGTAGGTCAAGTTGGACCGAACTGGGTAAACATTTCTTGATGTGTTTGTTTCTCTTCTCTCTTTAATTTTCGTTGTTGTTGCTTGTGTTTACTTTGATATTGGTTGCTACTTTCCTTTGCTCCACACATCATAGTTTCATTGGTGTGAGTTTTGAGTCCGAATTCACAACAATTTGAATCTTGAATCGTCACATTGTGTGAGACTTAGTCTATTTCATTAGACTTAAGGACAAATCGTAAAACATATTTGAGTCAAGTACGACAATGATTTCTTTTAACTCTGATTTGATGTCTATCATAAAATAAAAGTACAAATTGCCTAATATATATATATATATATATATATATATATATATATATATATATATATATATATATATATATATATATAAATTTATTGGAAGAAATCATTCTTAAATTTTCTAGCAAGGAAGTCAACAAAGGTTGGTACTTGGTATTGTTACTTACAAGTCAACTAATATCTCAAAATGTTGAGTTCGAACTCCACACTTAGGATGCGAGAATTTCGGTGGTGGATAAAATATAAGTATGTTGGTTAGTGTGACTATTAAATCTCGGAATCTAATCCACACCTTAATGTTTTTTATTTATAAAAAAAAATCTATCAAGGAAGAAGCAAATACATACTTTCTGCCATTGATGGAATGTTCAGAAGGAGAGTGCCAGTGACATTGTTGCAAAAAGAATTTGGTTCCATTGATGCGTATTGAGCCAGCATCACCCCTCCAAAATACCTACGACAATCACATATATAGGATGACCTAATGGCAAATAAACATAAACATAATTTTAAGCAAACAAACACAACTACACAAGCAGTATTTATTGCATTATAGTTAGACCCGCAACGTATATCAAAAGTCAAACGTTTGTTGGATGATGACACAAGTAGTAGGAAAAGGAGTGCTTCCTCAGCAAATTGAAAAACATACAAATCCATTTCTGATTAATTAAAAAATATTTTTTTACCAACAAAGGTTGAGTTTAAGAGAAGATTAAACTTCCTATAATGAGGCGAATCAAGATACAAATATCGATCGGTTATATTTAGTGTCCGACAAGATTTCAAATAAGATTAATTTTGATTTGAAAGAACATATGCGAAATCAAAAAGTAATTTTTTTGAAATAAAAAAAATATCTTTTTGATACTTATGTTGGTATGATTTTTTCAGTATCTATAATTTGCAATCATGCAGCAGAGCAAAGCTTGGGATGGAGTAAACTTCCAAAGTCAATTAATGTACTACAAATTATTTATGTGCATGAGTTTTGTGCCGAATCAGTCTACAAAATTGTTAAAAATAATATTATAAAGTTTTATAAATAAAAATGCAATTATTAGCTTTTATTAAGAAATTAATAAATGTGTCTATAGACGTAATAAATAAATATTACTCTGTCCCAAAATATAAGCAAAAATGAGTCAACATAAATTGATGTATTTGGTACAAATTTTAAACCAAATACATTAACTTTTGTTGACCAATTTTTGCTTATATTTTGGGACGGAGGGAGTATACTGGTACTACTACATGGTATGGTATACCGGTAGTAACGTAGGAATAGTTACAAGCATGTCCAATATATCTTTTTGATCTTAAATATAAACAAAATCTTTAATGTATTTTTTCTAATTGAATCAAATATTGACTTTTTGCTTATATTTAAGATCAAACAGAAAAATATTTTTGTTGACTCAAAATTCTAAGAAAATATGGACTCTAATAATGCAGGCCGGGAGATAGTTCCAACAAAAAGTCATGAAAATACGACTCTATCCAATTCTAGGGATCAATCATACAATCATCCTTGGGAGTATATATGATTCTGCCAATAAAAACTCTTTTAACAACAACAACAACAACAACAACAAAAAGTCATAGAAATATGATATGCTCACCGCAATATCATGGCCTCTATTGATGATAGTGGCATTAGAAGATTTATATTTGGTCTTGATAACTTGACGATAATTTGGAATAATTTTGACTCTCTCATTAGACAAATCTATAGGAGATTGCATGTCTCCATGTTTACAAGCTGCCCATTCTTCTTTTATCTCCCCCCAATGATGTGGCCCCTTTTCACTTCCTTCAATATAATCGAACTCTCTCTCGTCCTCTACAAAATGCACAATTCATTTCTTTAATTTGCTCATACATAAAAAGTAAATAAAAAGACTATAGTTTATTCTAGATTAAAAGGGCATCAATGTATATATCAATCAAAGAATTAACAAAATTTAGTTAAAACAATATTAATTACCAACTTCTTGAGCTCTTATTGATGTTGTGTATAACAAGATAATCAAAATCATGAGTGAAGCTCGAAGGGTGTATTCATTCTCTCTTTCAAGCTTCATGACTAATTTTATATGTTTCCTTTATGGGACTTGGATATTGATATAAAAGATGTGAGGATTTGGCTTAAAGCTTTGTGCATATATATACGCAATGCCAAGGGCGTTGAATTGGGCTATGGTTTAATTGCATCAATAGTTTTTTGAACAAGTAATTGCATCAATAATTAATTGAATGAAAAGGCTTTTGTCGTAATTATTATTTTATTTTATTATTAAATAAAGTACTCATCAGGTGAAAGTCAAATGGAAGTACAAATGGTACTAAATGAACGATCTATATCAATTCCTTCGATAAGAAAATGTAAACGAGTACGGAACCAATTGCTAAAGCTTTTATTTTTTTAGAGGTACCAATTGCTAAGGTTGGTGACCAATATTGGAAAAATAAATAAATGGGTCCAGACCATTTTTTTTGTCGGAGAAAAAAATGTGTAATACATAATAGAGTAATTTAAAAAAAAAAAATGTGTCATTGAAATGATCCATAAAAGTCTTGGGCATCTAGTCCTTTCGCTACCTAAGATCTATTAAGTAAGTCAAACTCTTTTGGGTGATTCGACTTGTAGCAAAGCGATACACAAACATCTCAACCAACTGCTTTTACGTTCTCATCGATCTCCTAGGGAGGTGAGAGAACCACAGTAAAACAGTTTACTTCAATGTGCATGAAAAGACTATGCATTTGAGGGCATATGATGGACTCTTTGTTGATTTCCCTAGAAAAAGGAAGTTGTGTAGCATCCTTCTACTGTCTCTTTCTTCTAGGAGGTGACTTGGATTGCTTCCTCATGTTGTATTCTTCTATCCTGGCTTTGGTCATTTGCATTTGTTTATGCATCCCGTTAATATATGAATTTACAGGACTATGAGTCCTACGTCTTCTTGATGGTGTGCGATTGCAATAGTCACGTACTTTTATGCATCCTATGTGACTGCGACCGTGGACATGCATGTGTGGCAAGGCGTCATGTTGGCGTGACTGCGATCGTTATTCTCTCGATTGGGAATCATGGGAATTCTCGTTCATTATAGTGGTTTCGTTGTTAACCCTGCTATTGTATGGAGGGCTTTGGTAATGTTTGTCATCTGGTAATTCTCCGATGGGATTTGGCTTCTGGTTCGAGCCAAACTATTACCTACTCCCTCCAGTCTCATTTATAAACAAAAGTTTACTTTTTAGAGACCAAATACATTAATTATTGAATGAATATAAAAAGTAAATTTTTGTTTATAATTGAGACCGGAGGGAGTATGTAATAATTTTTATTGAGGCTCCACGGCAGGACGCCAATGTTCCTGTATAAATAAAGGGGTTTACCTCCTGAGCAGGGTGTGTCCTTTCTTCGTTGGTGACTAGATACTCCTCGACTTCTAATACGCTCATTCTCCTGGTTCTTCTCCAAAGCACGAGAGGGTGCCTATAAAAGACACTATATGAGGTGTTAGCTGGTAGCAGATGGACTTGGTTAATTAGTTAAGCTCTTCAACCCTTCAAGGTCTCCTTGTTGGTTGCAATTTTTTCTCTTTATATTTAGTCTGGTTTCTTACAAGGTTAATCTGGATATCAAAGTAACTAACCATTCAAATAGGCGAAGATGTCTATCTAGTTCAAGTGAGGCCCTTGTAAGTCGGAACGACTCATGTATATCTGAGAATTTACTTAGTAGTAACGGAGCCCGAGGTAGATGGACGCGTATATTTGGTTCAGACGAGATCCCAGTATGTAGGAACGACATGGTAGCTATCTAGATGTAGGTCATGCGCTTTAAGGAGGTGGAGCATGTAGGCGCTATGTTGGTATACGAGGTGGAACGAGGTGGTCCCTGTTGTCTCGTTGAGGATATTAGCTTGTTTGTACATCTCTCTGAGGTGTTGTCTGGCGAGGTGATCTAGGAGATTGTGTCATATATAGTGCCATGTGTCGCATCGAGGTAATGAGCTCGATGGTCCTTGTATTGACATATCTATTAGACCTTCTTGTGTTGTTTTCAATACACCTTGCTTGATGGACTCTAATAAATATTATATCCATCTCAGAGACCTTGAAGGGTTGAAAAGCTCAACTGATTCAAATTCATATCAAAGAGAAAAGAAAGAAAGAAAAAAAAACTGATCTATCAACCAATCACTGTCACTATCCATTTCAAAAACAAAAAACAAAAATAACTCTCAAAAACACGCTGAATATAACAAAACATTTGTTTGTTTGAACATTCAAATACATAAATCATAACTTTTAGGCTTAATTGAACTTTTGGTCCCCTTACTTATTTGTTGTTTTCATTTTGGTCCCATAACTCTAAGTTTTTCCCGTTTGGTCCCTCAAATATATCTTCTGTCAGTCAAATTGGTCATCTCCGTTAGTTTTTTATTGCCTAATATTTCAGATATGATTTCAAGCCATTAGATCGCATGTCCATTGTATGTAATGGTGAACCACCAACACCAAATTTCTTTGTTTTTCTTCATCTTCTCCCCTCATTTCTTCATCTTCATCTTCATCAACAACAATCAACAACAACAATCCTTCAATCCAGAAATTCATCAACACATAAATTCAAAAATCAACACCCATAAATCTCAATTAAACAATCTTAAACTAAAAAAACACAAATAAAGGAATGTCTTCTTCCTCCCCATCTCTTCACCGTGTTCTTCTTCACCATCAAACCTTCAACCATGATTTTTTTTTCTCCATCAAAATCAAAATCAACAATCAAATGTCTTTAAACATGAAAACCATAACCCAAGTACTAGTAAATATTCTTGGTTCAATTTCTTTTTGATTCAATATTATTGTTTGGGATAAGTTCATATCCGAGTAGTGGGAGACAAAGAGGAGCTCTGTCCACCCGCCACCGTGTCGGATCTCTTCTTTACGTAAAATCCAGTTCTGGCCCTGGCTGCCTATTCTGGTTGATTCATGTTCTGTTCTTCAGCTGCATTTCGGGTTCTGATACAATGTTTGTGGTTTGCATCTGGCTTTGATTTTTCTTGGTTTTTTTCAGATTCAATTTTTGAGCTTTTTCAAACACTTATGAAATTTATGGGTTTGCAAATCAAATTGGGTTCATTATTGTCGATTTGGATTCCCAAAAGAATGGATTTTGGTAATGGGTGTTGTTGTTGTTGATAGGGGATGGTTTGAATGTTTGGATTTTGATAGGTTGAATGTCTTCTGGTAATGGAATAATGGATTTTTGTAATGGATGTTGAATGCCTCGATGGGGATTGATATGTTTATTGTAGAACTTTGAGTTTCTGTATTTTTTGGAATTCCAGAAGAATGGATTTTTTGGAAGTTGTATTTTTAATTTCTGAATTTTTTTTAGTTTGGTGTTATGAAGGTTGATGAAGATGCTATGAAGAAGGGAATGAGGGAAGAAGATGAAGAAAATTGAAAAAAAAAAATAGTTGGTGGTGGTTCACTGTAAGGTACAATAGACTTGCATGATATAATGGTTATATTTTCAAAAAAAAAAGATCAAGGGTTAAAATTAACAAAATTAATGAGTTCTAAGGTGGACCATCTATAAGGTTGGTTCACCATAGGCATTTGATGTTAAAGTTAACAGACATGGACTTTATTGACTAATGGAGGTATATTTGAGAGACCTAACGGGAAAAATTTAGAGTTATGGGACCAAATTGAAAACAACAAATACGTTGGGGACCAAAGGTTCAATTAAGCCTAACTTTTATTAGCAAAAACATTTCTCATAAGTATTTATTATTTCTATTTCTCTCTTTCATTTTAGCAAAACATTTCTCATATATATCTTAAACTATCCCCATTATCAGATTTATCCAAGATGGTCCCATAAATAGATAAGCACTTTACTTCGTACGTAGCTGAGCTGATTGGATTTTCACAGATGGAGCCTAAACTCAATGACGACCCAAAGGAAGGAAACGAAATCCAAGTCAACTACAGGATTTGCATCAGCAAGAATAGGTCGTTTGATTCCTTCATCTTTTTTATTATTGATTAATGTTTCGTAGCCAGATACTATAATCACAAAAAACTACATTCTTTTCATTAAAAAACAAAAAAATACGTGAATAAAACTACAATTTTCTTTGTGGCACATCGTATGGTTTAAATATGATAAAGGCATTATCATGGCACTTAAATAGTGTCCCTATTTAACTACATATACTATTCTTTCTTTTTTCAACTCTTATACATGAACACTTAATTAAATTTTCTATCCACTTTCTGATCATTCTCCTAAAAAAATAGATGAAAAAGAAAGAATAAAATATTTTTATCCACTCTATTATGAATTCGGTATGCAAAAAATACACCAATAAACTTAGATGTGGAAAGTAAGTATCAATGATAACGAATAATCAAAACAGTGACAAGCAACAATACTAGATATAGAACTAATGTAGCAACCAAATGTAAAGCAAAACTACAATTGAACCGAAGAAAACAAGCTAAAAAGAGTAGAAAATAGAGAAATACACCAAGATTTGTTCACCTAGTTTGGCTCAATAAATGACCTACGTCTAGAAGAGAGAGATTTTCACTTCACTATCAAAGAGTTATTTACAAAGAGATACAAGGAGTTACAAAAAATTTGCTTCAACGAGCTTTCCAAGAGAAATCCTAATTTCTACTTTAGGTGTTTTCCAATTATTCCCAAACTCTAGAATCTAACCCCAAAAGAAACCAACTATTAGCTTTTGATTTCCTAAGGATCTTCTCTTTTAGTGTCCCAAGCCCAAGTTGCTCACAAATACTCAACCTTTCATGTGTTTTCCAACCTATGAATCTCTTCCCAAAAGGCACTAACTCCTTCCTAAGAACCTCCTCTTTTGGTTATCAAAGATTGACATCTTGACTCTTTGAATCTCACCCAAAGACCCTCAACTTTTAGCCTTTAAGTTCTCTAAAAGTTTCCTTCTTTGGTTACATAAGATTCTCAAGATTTCTCAACAAATGGGTCAAAACTGTTTATATAGTGTCCAGATAGGCAAAATCATGCCACAATTTTCGACATATCAACAACACCTATTTTTCCTAGCATCACCAAATCATGCCACGATTTTTTTATGGAATTCAACACTCAATTTTGAGTCACATCTCAACAAACTCATTCAACACTTGATTTGTTATCTATAATTCTCTTCCCACCGCATCGAAACATATTACACCTATCGGATCACTCTTTCTAATTCCATCTCTCAAGATGTAGATGGGATTTTGGTGTCTACCATTCCTTTTTTTGTTTTTATAGGAACTGCATATAGTATTTGATTAATGTTACTTCCCTTTAATTCAAAAATTAATTAATCATTGTAATAAAAAAATATTTAATTAATCTTTACTGTCCAATTAAGGTGGTTGTCATAGTTAGAATATGACTTTTATTTAGTCTAAAACGAAAAAAAGAATATTATATTTACAACTATTTTGTGACAATTTTCTCTCTTATACTCGTATGATGTTCTTATCTTATATCTTCATTTTCTTTTCTCTATTGTTTAGGACCAATAAAAAAAGAGAAAAATAAAGTTGTCATAAATTAATCGTACAAATATCATTATTTAACAAAATATAATATGGCTCATATTTTTTTTTAGCCGTAAATGGCTTATATCACATCTAGACTTTCTGTATATTCCTCGTGCACGTTACTAGCTATGTCCTACTATAATTATTACTTTTGCTTATTTTACGCAATTTAATTAAAAAAATTAAGTTTAATTATAGTTTTGATTTTCATATTGTCACTTATTTACATTATTGGTCATTTCATTTAAAAATCACCATATTTTGGTCTCTACATTAAATAAAGTTACAATAATGTTTTCAATGAGTTTTCTAATAATATCATGAATATTGATAATTCCACATCATCGGATCGTATGTTATACACTATTTAAAAGATGTCAAGTCAATATTTTTACGTACAAAAATCTAATTTTGGGGGGGGGGGGGGGGGGGGGGGGTCAAGACTATGCCTCTATCTCAGGTGCCTCATAGTTGATCTCTCCAGCTTCATCATATGTGATGCGTGCAATGTTGAACAAAAAATGGAATTTGAACAATGCTTCTGAAGTTTTTATGATAACAAGATATGAATGAACAATTGGATATGTTAATATGTGTTTGAGTGTGCAGGACCATAAAATTAAATTTTGACTCTTACGTCAAGTTTTGGTTTTGAAATATCAAGACTTTGAACGTAAAAGAAAGCATCAGGAGCAAAAGAGAAGCTTGTATGACTTGAAACAAGATCTGAAGAAAGGTCAACTAAAAAGTCAATGCTCTAATCAGAAGGGGCTTCTCATTCAGAAGCTTCTGAAGGAATGAAACATCTGAAGGTTGAAGCATCTAAAGAAAATGTCAAGAACTGAACACCCTGACTCAGTTTGTTGTCTTCTGAAGGAATGTCACTATCAGACTATGAGTAGTATAGTTTGTCGTCTTCTGACCACGTGCAAAAACAAACACGGAAATTCAAGGACAAAGAGAATAATGTAATAGACCGTTCTATTAGAATCAAATGAATTTCAAATGACTACTCAACAACATTATCCATTTGAGGCAGAATATCAACGTCTCTTACCAAGATTCTCAAGACTAATTAATACGCTAACACTTCGTCAACAACGACTCTCTCATTCTCATATATATATATATATATAAGGACCTGAGCAGTTGAAGAAAAACAATTCTTCTATCATTTTACATGTGCCCTTACTCTGTTACATTATATAGCACACAAACACTTAGAGAAATTCTTACAAACTTTCAATCTTAGGATTTCTGATGTATTTAGAAGTCATCTTAACTTTAATCTTCTTACACCTCTAATTGTATATCATGTGTAAACACAATCTTATTTATTTGTTAAACTCTTATTAGTAGAAGTCTATTACTTTGTGTTTGAGCAAATTGTAATCTAGTGAGATTATAGGAAAAAATTCCTTGGAGATGCAAGGGATTGGACTAACCTCGGTTTGTGAGGGGAACCAGGAGAATTGTTTGTATTGACTCCCTCCCTCCCTCCCTCCCTCCCTCCCTCCCTCCCTCTCTCTCTCATCTCTCCCTCCCTCCCTCCCTCCTCCTCCCTCCCTCCCTCCCTCTCTCTCTCTCCTGCTCTCTCTCTACCCTCTCGCTCTCTCTCTGCGCTCTCTCTGCGTCTCTCTCTCTCTCTCTCTCTCGTCTCTCATCTCTCTCTCTCTGCTCTCGCTCTCTCTCTCTCTCTCTCTCTCTCTCTCTCTCAGTGTGTGTGTTCAATTCAATTTTGTTGCATAACTCTGTTTTAGACTATGATACTCCACCCCCCCACCCATCCCCCCGCCCTCGCCCGTGCTTTGTCACCTTCATGCAATTGTGGCAATTTCAAGATTTGCAACAATAATTAATAGGAACAACAACCTCAGGTTGCATATTAACTATGACTTCTTGCTCATTAGAATTTACATCATCATTCCTATCAATCGGTTTTTCGAAAGCTGAACCGATGCCTGCATGATCATTTGTGAATTCATAATTTTCATAAATGTAAAAATAAAGATGTTGAACTATAAGTAATATATACATAATATTAATTTCTTTTTCTTGACAAGATATACATAATATTAATCAACAAGTATAATTGAAATAAAAAATAATAATAACACTTTCATCCTTATGTGTAAGACCATTTTAATGAATGTACAAGAATTAAAAAATAATTATCAAAAGAAAAAGAATGACGAAAAATATTAGTCGAAACACAATTACGAAAAATAGTTTTTATAAGAAATTAAATTTCTTAACAATGTACTTCTCTTTTTAAAAACAATCCTTCAATTATTAATAGATAGAAATAGTAGTTTGTATTTTTTATTATATCAATTTAATTAGGATTATTTTTTAAAAAATATTAATCAATGCAACTTCTAATTTTAAAAAAGATAAATAGTTATTTTGATTCCTGGATGTGCACCTTGGTATCATAGTAGTCCATGACTCAGGAGAAAAAACAAAACCGCCCCTGACTCCAAAATCAGTTAGCCATGATGGTCCCCTAACGTTAGTTTTGCACGTTAAGTCTTCAAAAAAGTTGAGCTAACATTTTTTAAAGACACGTGGCATAATGATGTGGTATGAGGGGCCAATTTGGAATGTTACTTTTTTAGAAACTAAAGATCCATTTCATTTCAAAAAAAAAAATTAACTTTTCACCTCCCTTCACACTATACACCTCCAAACCATCTACAACAAAAAACTTATCCCCATCAACCGTGAACCGTCGTTCACGCTGCCACTACAGTAGAAGGGAACACTCGAGCAAATTTTAACTTAAGTTGTTGCTATTCAGAGTTACGAACAACAAGGTTAGTGACACGCAAATGACAATTGTTTCCTTGTTTTGATCATGCAAAATTGTAGCTTTTCATCCTCATTATGCTAATTGTGTAATTATTTAGGTTTTTTGTTGTTCATTTTGTGATTCTAGGTTTTAGGGTTAAAGATAATAGTTAAGAATATTATGATTTTTTTCTTTATTGTTAATCAATGTATTTGTTTTTGTTTTTTAGAATGGAAGCAACTCTTATTTTTCACCATTGTGGTTTTTTGAAAGATATGGTAATGGTAGTAAGGAGTATGTAGACGGTCAGTTTTGTGTTTGGGAGGATGATGACACTGACTACCTTAGAAGGAAACCCAAAATTTGTTGAATAAGAGGTTATTCATGAACCTGAAGTTATTCGTATTGATGATGAGCCAGGTGAGGTTGTTATGTTGTTGAAGGTGTTGGTAATGAAGCTAAAGAGATTAATAATGTTGTTGATGATATTGAAGATGTTGGTAATGAAGTTCAACTTGTCAGTGAGATTGTTGTTTATGCATTATTACACCATCAAATTACCATCAAACAACAAACATGATTTGAACTCGAACTTGCTTAACCCATACCATAGATACCAATTGCATTGCAAATAAACCAACTACAATCAACTTAAAGATCTTTAATTCAACTCCCATGCATGCTAATTTTTCATTCACTTGAGATTTAAATGAGTCAAATTCATGTATGCATTATTGTCTCTCAATCTCTCGTCCCTCCTCTATTCCAAGAGCAATTGATTTATCATTTTGACTTGTAGGTGGTTCTTGTCACATCTTTTACTCCGAAAGTGTTTAAAAGAGTAGTAGTAGTAGTAGTAGTACAACAACAACAACAACAACAACAACAACAATGATAACGATGTTGGAGAGAGCTCACTAGACATATACACAAATTTATGTCGCATAACGATAGTTCACTTGTTAGAAAATTAGATTAAATCTACTGTGACGGCGTCATGTCAATCACTCCATCTACGCGCACAAATTATTGTGCAATTAGCCACGTGAGAACATACAAAGTGAGCCATCATTTCCAAGAATATAATCGAATGAAGTAAATCATATTAGTTACATGCAACAATCACAAACAACAAGGAATCAAACACAAATCATCATATAACAAGCAATGAACACATTATGTAAGATCATGACTTATGCAATCTAGACAACCTCTACTTCGCCTTGTTGGTACAATCTACTACGAGTTAATGCAAGCAGAGAAGCCACCACTTTTCTGTCGAAAAAGACACACTAGTGGATACAAGTGTTACATCTAGAACACCTAACGGTACCCCTCCTTTCAAGTAAGATATCCCTACTGACATGACCCCAAGAGCTCATTCTAGTTGTCTGCTCTAATTCTATCATAGAACTACCCCCTCCGCCGACATGCCCTCTAATGAATACAAGAACATTTTATCGACAACTTATCATCAAACGAGACTTAAATCATACTCGACTTAAGCTTATTTACAATGGACCAACTATCAACAAATATCATTAGACACATCTAACTCATACTATGTCTCGCATAACATAACGATATAACATCAACAATACAACATGCAAGGACACGTGATCATCCATATATCTTTAACAACATAACATGCATTAACATAACACATAATCATTAATTACCTAACTATGATCGTAGTTTATTAGGTAAAGCTAATTAGGCAAACAAATAATTACTGTTGAGTATTTTGGTGTTGGCTGCATGTTTTGGCAAATCCAATGTGTTGAATAGAAGCATCTCCATGTTTAGAACAAGTCTTCAGTTGCAAGAATTTTGATTTGAAGCTGTTCAGAAGCACTTTTGGCCTTCAGAAGCTGAAAGTTACTTCAGAAGCACTGTAGCGCTTCAGAAGCTGAATTGAGAGTTTGAAGCAGAGTTGACTTTTGTTGACTTCATCAGAAGCTGCACTTTTTCAAGTTGTTTCTGCGCGAATATTGGCGAGATTTAACAAGGAAATATCCTAGCATATTGCTTCTAGAATGCTGGTTGTTTTGGAGAAGATTTAATGAAGATTTGGTTTGTTTTTATGAAACGCGTATTTTACTGATGTAATCTTTCAAAGATACATTGCAGAATTATCTTAGCCATTCATAAATCAGTAACAAATCAATTTCAGAAGATTGGAATTTATTTTATGCTGCTGGACTGAAGGCTATATAAGGAGAGCTGCTGCTGCTATTCATGTGATACGAAGAACAGAGTCTTATTCAGTATATTGAGTCTTTGTGTTTAAAACCTTAGGGTTGTTTGTGCACCATTCTGTTAGAGTTGGTTTAGGTATTTTGAGTTGTAATTCATTCAAAAGCTTTTAAGCAAGAATGAAGTTTTTGTTTTGAAGAGTGTTCTTCAAAAACTGGGAAATTTGTTCAGAACTGGTTTAGGTTCAAGGTTAGTTCAAGTGACTGGGCTGTTGCTTGGATAGGAAGTTAGTGGACTCTAATACTCATGCGTGGGTAGAAGTCTGACTAGGTGGAAGTTAATTGCTTGGGATAGGAACTGGGAGTCAGTGTCTGAGTCTTAAGGATTAATTCCAATAGTGGATTTCCTTCCTGGATTGGTATCCCCCAGAGTAGGAGGTGTTTACTCCGAACTGGGTTAACAAACCTTGTGTTCTTTTATTTCTGCACTTTTTATTGCTTGTTGCATAACTGTTTAAATTGTGCTAAGTTTCAAGTTCAGAACCTGTTTGGTTCAGAACCAGCTGTTAATCTGAACTAGTTAATAACTCTTACCAGTTGCTAAAGCCAGAAATTTCAATTACCTATTAATTACTAAGGTTTTTCTGAATCTGGTCATCCCTAAAGACAATTTTTAAATGAGTCGATTTCTTAGACATCAACCTAGGATATTTAGAATGTGTAGATTCTATTTTTATATTAAAAAAAAATCAATTTCTACTATTTCTCCTTGTTGAAAAGTTGATTTTATCAGGAAAATGATATTGTTTTTAATCGGAGAAATCAACTTTCTCTATTGGAAAATCGATTTTTGTCATTTCAATTCAAAAAACAGAATTTATTCCACTATTCAAAAAATAATGCAAAAGGCCGTGGTTTTTGGTTCTAAGTTTGTTTTACACTAAAACTACATAGGTATTGCATATGCATTCGGCCACAATCATGTTACATATTTTCTGTTTTATGTAAGAAATTATAGGTTTACTAGAAGGAACAAGCACCATTTTCTAGTCTAAGGCAGTATGTTTGTAAATATTGCCTATATTTTTATACTAAAGTTGTCCACATATTTTAAGGATAAATTACACTCACCTTCTTATAGTGTTTTTAAATAGAACAAACACCCCCTCTAATTTTTAAGTGAACACTAACTTTCCTAATTTTTCGATCAAATTAACAAACATTCCCTTGTTCCTTAACATTGTTTCTATTCGTCAAACATCTCGATTTCAGGTAAACATGTCAAAAAGATTTCGAGATCTTTTCTCCTCTCTTGAAACATCTCCTTGCACATTTACACTCTTGCAATATAATCGCCTACCATTGATGGGTAGGATTGTAAGTGGTACAGCCTCGTGACAAATAATGAAAAGTTTGCAATTGCAATTTATGCAAACCCTAGGGTTAGGGTTTAGGTTGGGTAGTTTTTTCATATGTGTGGAACAGCTCTCCTCCACAACATTTCAAATTGGAAATTCAAAACACACATTTTTTCTCTCTACGTGATAGAAAGAAAGAACAGTGGAAGTGATGTACCTCCTTCTTTAGTTTGTCTCTTTGCATGTTTGCTTGGTGACTCTTTGTGCATTTTTATCCTTGCACTCCTTGTCCCTTGGATGACAAGTTGACAATATAAGTAATACATTTTTTTGCCTTCTTAAAAAAAAACATTACTACTAACTTACAAACATTTGTGACTAACAGTAAGTGATTGTACTTATATGTATGCTGATGACCTTAAGTCATGTCTTAGTTTTATCCCTCTTTTGTTGTTATTTTGTACATTTTAGAGAGTCTTTACTTTGGTTTCTCTTGCTGAAAGTAAACATGGTTGGAAGGAATTAGCAATTATGGAACATGAGGATTGTGAAAGATTTTAAGAAGTTTCAGAGTCTGAGTCTGAAGCCAAAACCTGGAACCAGCGTCTGAAGGTCATCGTGCCACGATGGACCTGTGTCGTGGCACGATGAGAAGAAGGTCATCAGAAGCTGAAGTTCTTCAGAAGCAGGAAAATGGTCAGAAGCTGAGGTATCGTGCCACGATGGACCTGTGTCGTGGCACGATGAGAAAATGTTCAGAAGCTGAAGATGTTCAGAAGCTCAAATATCGTGCCACGATGGACCTATGTCGTGGCACGATGAGAAGAGGTTAGAAGTTGAATTTGTCACTGGAATTTTCGTGCCACGATGGGAGCATCCCTCGTGCCACGATGGAACTTTAATAGCATTGACCTGTGTTTTAATGAGGTCATCGTGCCACGATGGACCTGTGTCGTGGCACGATGGGTCAGTTTCAGAAACAAGGATTATAAAAGCCATATGCATTTTGAGATCAAGGGTTGGATTTTTGGACGAGGAAAACTGAGTACATAACTGAAGATTGATTCTGGAAAGGAGCTGTTCAATTCTAGGACACTCGAGTTGAAGCTTTCCACCTTCATTCTTATTGTGTAATGCTTCTTATTTCTGTTATATTTTGTAATACAACCATGAGTAGCTAAATCCTCTATTGTTAGGGATGAGATTAGGTAGATGATGACTTTTGTCTTGTGACCTTAATCTGATCATTGAATAAGTCTATTGAATCATGTTTTTTATCTTCGCGCTTAATGCTTTTATTGATTGATCACCTTTAAATTGATGTATGATTCATATTGTGAAATGGAAGTTGAATGTATGAATGTTTAAGATAAGAAATTCTCGCCTTTGTAATCTAGGAATAGATGCAAACTCTTGAAACCATTTAGTAATTCGAGTCCGTTCATGCTTAATTCTAATTTGTAAAACTTACTAAGGGATTAGAGTTTACTTTAGAATTAAAGATTCTGTCGCTAAGGAATTAGGACAAGAGTATTTCAGAGAATTAGGTCATGATTCATTAAACAAGTTCAGTGGTCATTTTTAAGTGAGTAACTTGAGTTCGTCATCTAGTGAAGCTCATCCCTGACAAGCTTTCTATTCTTGAAATTCAAACCAGTTTTAATTTTCTATTATTGACAATCAAACAAACTTCGTACCCTTTTGTTCAATTGAGTTCTAAAAATTACATTCTGATCGTTAACGCAGTCCTTGTGTTCGACACTCGGTTTACCGTTTTAACTTTACTACTTGAACGATTTCGTACACTTGCGAAAATCGACATCATATGCTAATAACGTTAGTATACAAAATGAATGGGCTATATTGTAAAACAAAATGCTAGAAATCTTATAGGACTAGCTATTGGAACAGGGAAATCAAAAACTGTATTATTGTACTGCTGCAAAAAAAATAAAAAATTAAATAGTGCTTATTTCATTCCTTTCGTTTTGGGCCATAGAGTTGTATCGCTCTTCTATTCAGGAGTTGAACAGGTCTTGCATTCTTCTCTGCATGCTGCCATAAAGTGGTTCACAAGTAAGTAATAATTATTCCCTCAAAAAAAAAAATGTAAGTACTGCTTTCCAAGTTTTCTTTTCCAAAATCAAATTGCTCAATGTTAATGAATACTCCACAGTCTCTATATATAAATTGTTTCTATATTTTTAAGTTTTTTATCACAAAATAATAAGTAAATTTCAAATATACATTTATCTTTTATTGGATCAAATTCACTAATTTACTATTTATCTTCATTAAAAGATCCAAAATAAAAAAGAAATGGACTGACTATAATTTAATTTATTTATGTGTTTGTTTTGACAATGCAAATTATTAAGGCAATAAAGCAAGTTATAATACTTACATCATGGACAGCCTCTCTTAGTAACTGCAACTGCCCTCTTGAAACACTTCTTATCTGATGATCATGCAAATTCAAAGATTCGGTGAATCAAAAAAAATGGAAGACGTTTTATAACAAAAATAAATATCTTTGTATATAACTAGCATACAGACAGACACTGACGTGTTTGTCGGCTCGATTTTCTTAATTGAAGATCATAGTCGGCTTCCATCATGACGAAAATCAAGTTTCAAGTTTTTGTAGAAACCCTATTATTATTTAAGATCGGAAGGAGTATAGAGTAAACAAAACAATGAATAATACCTTTTTATTAATAGTCCAAATGACACCTTCAGTGCAAGGAGGGACAGTAAGGGAACCTATGTATCTGTAGTACTTCTTACCACCCAACTTGATTTCTGAAGGATCAAACACCCCAATGCTCCTTTCAGCTTCATTATCCACCATGGTTTTTATGTATTTTGACAACTGAAATCGTTGCAAATATGATTATTTAGATAAATAAATCAAATGTCCTAATTAATTAGCTTATCATCCATGTATCTTAATTGTTTTAATTTCTTTGGTTTGGATCAACAAACAAAAAATATTGTTACCTTGCTGAGAACACGATCAGGTCGACCAATTTTATACATTAGACCAATAACAGCTATCTTACTCTTCCCGTTTACATTTGCGCTTTCATGAACCATGTGTAGCTCAAGGTCATACCTAATATTTAAGTCCAAGAAAAATGAATGAAATTAATTTTTAAATTCCTAGGTATTAAAATAATATATGTTGGCCCATTTGCAATATTTAAAATTTGATGAATTTAATAACAAGACACCATATATATATTTGTCAAAACAAAAAGTGAACTAAACAGAACACTATGGTATAAAATAATTTTTCACATTATTTTAATTATTTATAACCATAATATCGTGTAAAAAACATTATTTTCAAAAGATTTTGTACAAATATTTCAATATGGAAATATAATTAAATACCGTTTACTTTTTTGTAATTTGCTACTGAAAATTTATTAGTAATTTATGTTCATGTGTCATTGTGAGTTAAAAAAAGTGTACAAGGAAAATAATTCTTGCATTCATATGATCATCTAGACATGTGGTGTAAATTTTCACATTAAAAATATTGAAGCACATTATATTCGCTTGTTTAAAAGAAAGTGAAAATTTTGAATATTTGGAAGCAAGACAAACCTCCTGCCATTGATGGTGTGTTCAGAAGGTGAGTGCCAGTGACATTGATGAAGAAAAAACTCTGTGCCATTGATATTTATTGATCCAGCATCTTCCTCCCATTTCACCTGCATCATTTATTATAAAGAGATTCTAAAGTTTAGTCAAATTTTAAGTTACCAACTACTGTAATAGTCATCTGTGTCGCATTAACTTAACAACAACCAGATTCACACAATGGGTCTACGTAACAATTCACCTAAGAGCATTCACAACAAAAGATTCTTCCTCTCTTTAACAACAAAATAAATAGACACGCTATTGTAATGTCCAAAAATATGGTTTCTAAGTGTATATATTTTGAAGAATGCTATCTCTATTCACTTTGAAGTTACTAGTATTAGCCTAATGTTGAGTTACCTACCAATAGTCATTTCTATCATAAAGTTATACTAATCTTCTTATACTAGTCCTCGTTGTTACAATCTAATAGTTTGGTTGTGTAGACATTTACGTATTTCCCCTCTTCATGTGTTTATTAGACTATGTGTTGGTCACTTTTTTATGTGTATTTGTGTTATAGCCAATAGCATAACAAAAGTAATTCATATTGCATTGTACTTACAACTAAATAAGAATACCATTTTCTGTAAAAGCGATAGTTAAATTATAAAATTTCATGCTATATCCAAATTTTATTGTATATTTTATTTTAACAAGAAATCCATTTTCCCTATGCAAGTAGATACATTAATAGAATACTATTAAGGATAAATTTGTAGTAATAGGCATGAGGCGTCAACTCATATATTTCACATGTTAGAAAAAAAAACAAATAAATGTCTATAAATCATAGCTCAAATGGCAAAAAAATGCTGAAATTGCTTGATCGAACAATGTAACTGGAGTTCGAACTCCGACTCCTACACTTATGTATGTTAATTTTCAATGGTCATTGTCATCTCATTTATCTAACACAGAAAAACAAATACATCTCCCTATGCTATTACTTTTTTTTTTAAACCGAGTCGCTTGAACTAAATAACATAGAGATGTATTTGTTTTTCTAACATGTGTAACATTGAAAATTAACTACCCTACTTTTATTATAATTAATTAACGATTTTATAGATTGACATCTAAATAATCTACTACTTTCCCTAATCATATTTATAAGAGACTTTTGGGTAGCCAAAAGTCGACGTATCTGGTTCAAAATTTTAATCAAACACATCAATTTATCTTAACTCAAATGTCTTGTATAAATAAGATTTTAGGGTATATTTTTTACGAATGCATTTGAACAAATCACTATTATGTCATATTTTTAGATAACTTTTAAAATATCTTTGAAAACAGTCTATAGTTGACATGATTTGAGATGCATGTCTAACAACTTTTACACCATCACTATATAAAAATAAATCTTTTAAAATTAATTAATTAAAAATTTGTAATATTATTTCCACACACGTTACAAAAACCACCGATAGGGAATTAGGGACAAAGACGCGTTTGCTAGCTGCCAACCATTTAAGGGTCCACTATCTAAACTTTTTTTTTTTTTTTGTCTCCAAGTCAACTATCTACTTTAATAAAGTATAATCCTTTGTTCCAAAATAACTCATGTAGTCGATTTTTCTCAAATCTCAATATAAAGTTTTGATTTTCAAAATCTTTAATTATCTATCCGTAAAAATAATAAAAAAGTTTGATATTTTAAAAATATTCATGAGATAAATTCAACATCCTCTTATATATTATCATTTGTCTTTATATCTTAGTAGAATAATATGGTCAAGGGTGTTATGTGAATAGTCCAAACTTACTCGTTAACCTTTATCTAATTTTTAGTTTATTTACCAGACCTCTATTTATTTTATACAACTTATACATATTTCTAAAATACATGACATATATTATGTGACATGTTATTTTTTGAAGCACCAAAATGTTAAATAATCATTTATATAAGATATATCTGGGTTTTCAAACCAGAGATTAAATATACGAGTTTTCTTTCAACTAATTTAAAACAACCATACAATATTAAACAATAGAAGTTATTGTTTCATTCAATCAATAAAAATAAATGTAAGTGTAGATTTAGATCAGAGAAAGAATTATATATGCATTAAAAAGAAGAGAAAAAGATATGCAGATCATAATGATGAAATGAATGATTTTCTGGGTTGATTAAATACCTCAATATCATGACCTCTGTTTTTAATGGTAGCATTGTGGGGCTTATAGTGCCTCTTTAATTTTCCTAACTTTGGCACTACCCTCACTCTATGGCTTGACATATCAATTGGAGATTGCATTTTCCCATCATTACATATTGCCCATTCCTTCTTGATTTTACCCCAATGTGAGGGGCCTATTTTGCTACCTTTTGTGTAATCAAATTCATGCTCATCCTCTGCACAAATATATAGATCAAATCACTAAAATTATATAACAACAAAAAAAAATGAAATACTCAAAGATTAATGGAAGAATATAATATTGATCTTGCTTACCAACTTCTTGTGCTATTGTCCATGTTGTTGAAAGGATTAGGATAGTTGCTAGTATTAATAGATTTGGAAGGAATTTTTTGAGTATTTTTTGGTGCTTCATGTTTGATTTGGACTTGGAGGAAAGTTTGAATGATGAAAGTAGAAGATGATGAAAGAGGGTGATTATTATCTTAATGGAAGAGAAAAATATAGAATGGTATTTTATAGAAGGAAGGGTTAGTGGTTATAAACAATGCTTTAACTCCTATATGTATATGTAATTGCAAAGAAAGTTCTTGTAAGATTTGGTGAGGGGAATTAGGTAAAAGTGTGAAACTTGCTAGCTAACTCAAAATTGAATTTGAATCCTTTTCTGTCCTTTGTTTATTCATTTTTATTCTCTTGTTTGTCCATTTTGATGTGTAAACACGGAATCTGCAAATGTCTTGGAGAAAAACAAAACGATGGCAGGTTGTCCATTTTATTATTGTTTAATAAAAATGTTCAACGGACCATTGAAAAATAACATAAAATAAAAATGTTCAACAAAACGAGAAGAATTTTATAATTTTATTATAATATAAAGTGAATACACACACATAAAAGAACATTGTTGAGATATTCTAAAAATCACTTTGTAGGGTTTCATTGGGTCACTTTATTCATATTCATCAATTTTCTGAATACACTAAAGTCATTAAACTTCAAAATCACCTAAATAAAATCCGACTAACATACTTGTTAAGGACGTTAGGGCTGACTTTGCCATAGCATGTAGTTTGAAAAGGTCGATCTAGACATGCTCCCTTCGATCTTGAATATTGTTATTAACAAAAAAAAATGTTAAATAACGTAAATGTATCTGATTCATTTATTCATGTCAATATCTACACCTCAAAATCCACTATCTAGAAATAAAAAATTAAAAAATGAATAAAACTTCAAATAAAAAGGTTAAAAGTTTATAATATATGTACATCAGTTAGTCCTTAAAAAAATATATGCAACAGTTAGATTAAAAAAGTTTATAAATGCATGTATAAAACTCACATGCATTTATAAAACATACATGAAATACAACATCAAATAACTCACATGCATTTATAAAATATCAAATAACAACAGTTAGATTAAAAATTTGTTCAAACAACTGGTTACTCACATGCATTTATAAAGCTCACAGTCAGATCATATATATATATATATATATATATATATATATATATATATATATATATATATATATATATATATATATATATATATATAAATTATCTCTATATCGGTAAATCTAAAATTATTTAATATGCCATTAAGATGTGATAAGATTAATGTTAATTAATTTAATAAAGTTGATACATAAATTCATGTTAGGCTAACGACTTTGACATTTTACATCATGAACAAAATTGACTTAGATACTTACCGAAAACGAAGAATTAATATACCGATAATATTAAGAGTCAATGTAAAATGACATTAGGTGATGATTAAGTTGTGTTTGCATTTCTTCACAAGATAAAAAACTTCTTTTATACTTAATCCCGTTTATAATTAATCAATTTCTTGTTCATAAAAATATAGTATACGTATGCATACTGAATACACATAAAAGTTGTTTGATACAGTGCCGGCTCAATATATTTGTGGGCCTGAAGCGATTTTTAAAGCGGTCTTTTAAGTGTGTTACAAGAGAAACATAAAATTTAAAAACATTAAATGTGTAATTTTATTTGAGGCATGTCGAACACTAAATATGAGTATCGTTCTCAGTCAGATTTCGATCATTGATTCGTCTGGTTGTGAAAGTTTAACTCCTTCTGTTATACTCAACTTCATTAGTGCAAGAACTTTTGTGAATAAAAATTTAGTTTAATTAATAATATATGTTGAAAATAATATTTGATATAGATATTATTTACCAATTGTTAAACCTTAAAATGGCAAGAATTCTATCACAAATATAAATTAATTTTTACTTTTACATATTTTGGTTGCTCATAACTTGTCTTAATATATTTCCAAATACTAACATCATAATTATAGAAGTCTAAAGAAAAAAAGAATTTAAGATACATATAGTCAATAAAATAGTTACTTTTGGGATCAAACTTACAACATGAACTATTCGTCTACAACCCTTCATTTAACTAGCACATGAGATAGGTGCACTAGTACAAAATACACTTATCAGCTCAAGGATTTTAAGTGGGTTGTGATCCACCTGACTTAAAAAGCTGGGTGTAAGAGAAGTTTTTAACTTCAGATGATATTAAATCGGTTGACCCCATTTAAAAAGTATTGATTAAGTCTAGGTCTCACTCACTGTTTCCCTCAATCTCACTATCACTAACCCTCTCACTCCCGTCAGTCTCAATCGGTTCACTTTTCCTCACTCAATCGAGGCTTTGCTCTTCGTTTCCTTCTTCCAGTCTCAATCGAAGCTTTGTTCAGTTCAGATTCACTAACTGTGAAACCATTGGTCTTCGTTTCAGATTCACCACCTCTTCCACCTCTTCGTTTCGGACGAACCCTAGCCCCAATTCGTATAATTGGCGAATCAAATTCCATTTTTGTGCTCTTCTCCCTCAGTCTTCGTACTCTCTCACATGTATGCTCATTCCTATGTAGTTTTGTTCTTTTTTGTATAGATTTTCCAATTTCTAGTTGTTATGCTCATGCTTATAGCTTTTCGATTTCTGGGTCTCTTTGAAATGTTAATTTTCATGTGTGTTCCCTTTGCTTATGCTTATAAGTTCAGCTGTAGTGTTTATTTGTTGGTTTTTCTTGTTCTATAATGCCTGGTTTTTCTTGTTCTATAATGCCATTCAAAGTTTTTCTTGTTCTATAATGTCTGGATTTGATAGATTAGTAGTATTTTGGAATGATTTAGGGTTTTATGAATTCAAGTTTCTTTTAAGCGTTTTTGTATAGTTATGAAGTTCATCTTAGGGGTTTTGGTCAATTACAATTCAAACCAGATATGTTAACTCAGTACTCAAACCAGATATGTTAACTCAGTACTCATCTTAGGGGTTCTGAAGTTCTGAAGTATATCTATACAGTGAGTGAATGAATCTACTGATATTTTGGAACTTGATTAGTTTTAGATTGATGTATTGTTGAGTGAATTAGTAGCTTTTTAGTGTTTGATTTTCTTTGGTAATTATGTTGCGGCCTTGTATTTAAATTATTATACGATATGGTGATGATTTGACTCTGGGGAAAAATAGATTCATATTGATCTTGTATGGCATTTTATTGTTTTTTTTCTATTCATATTTTATTGTGACCATCTATTGTTGTATGTTAGCTCTAAAGAGATCTCTAGTATGATGCTTTAGAGTAATCTGATTTTGTCCTTTGTGAAATACAGTGTTCCTATGCTTAAATAGTTGTATAAAACATACTTATTAACTGCATGACTGAATTCTGTCTAATTACCTCAGTTGAATTAATTCTGTCTAAAGTTTAATGATATTGTTAATCGAAAGAAGCGTAATGAATCTGATTTAAGATATAAGGGTCTGTTAGTCCGAGACCTTTATATTGATTTCACTCTTCCTGGATACGAGGATTTTATTCTTACTGATGATCAGCAGATAGTAAGTCTATTTGTTTGGTATAACTTGAGCTATAATTCAATTTAGTATATAAATTATAAATGAATATACATTTTTTGTTTTGTTTTATTTTCGTTTATAGGTAAATTTGGAACAATACGTTTTACTTGTGAAGGATGCGACAGTGGGTTCTGGAATTTCGGATCAAATTGCGGCTTTTAAAGAAGGATTTAATCAGGTATAAAACTGTTTGTTGTTGGACCTAAAAGGGGATCTAAAAGATTCTTTAATATACCAATTGAAAGTATTGATAAATGATTCTTCATATTGTTTTTTTAGGTTTTTGTTGAGGGAGCATGGCCAGGCATCCACAACTTGTGCATTTTTACTGAAGAAGAACTCGAGGCTATACTGTGTGGCGATGCAAAACAAGATAAATGGAGTGTATGTATCAACTTAATTTAATTACCCCTAAGCATGTGTTTCTTATATTAACAATTGAATGACAATCCTGTCATATTCACAGTTCAAGCAGCTTTCCAATCACATTACTTTTGGTGATGGATACACTCCTGCAAGTGATCCTATTGTTAAAGTAAGTATCAACCATTTTTAAATGACACTGATAGTTTTGTATGTTTTTTTTTACTTAATTACTAAATCATTCACTACTTCGGACAGTTGCTCGAAATTCTTCAAGAGTTTGACCAGGAACAACGTCGAGGATTTCTGCAGTTTGTGACTGCGACACCTCGGCTTCCTTCTGGAGGATTTGCATCTTTGGACCCCAAGTTGAAGGTTGTCCAACAGGTGTGTGTTGTCTTAGTTGTGACTGTATGAATAATGATTTTATGTTGTTTTCAGCTAATACTTGTGCTTGTTTTTAACAGCTTCCACCCACACAGCTACCTAGCGTGATGACTTGTTTTAACCTACTTAAGCTACCTCCGTACCCATCAAAAGTACACATCATTTTTTGTTCCAAGAGAAAAACAAAACTTAACCCACTCAGGCACTCTCTCTTCATGAACAGAAACCCACTGTCCCTCTCTCTTCCAATCACGATTTTGTCACCAATTCCGTCTATCTCTCTGATTCTCTCCGATTTGATCCATCGTCTATCTCCCACCATCTCTCTTTTATCTGATTGCCCAACCGTCCCTCTCTCTTTATAGATTCTGATCAAAAAAGGGTTCTCGTCAGAAAGAGGTTATCGTGATCAGAAAAGGGATTCTCCGTTTTTTATTTTGGTAAGTCTTCTCACCTTCTTTATCGCTAACTACGAATTCGTAGTTTATACATGTATATTTGTGGTTATTAGGGTTTAGATTTTCATTTGATTGTGTTTTTTAATTCACTGTAATTGTGGCTTATTGTGATTCAAATTATTCAATGTGATTGTGGCTGATTCAAACTATTAGTTCAATGTTCTGTTGAATCAAATTGTTCCTGTATATTAGTTTTTACCATTAACGGTACTGGCATAAACTCTTTATGTTACTGTTTTGTGAATAGTGAGTGGGACTTATTATTTGTGGCTAATTGTGTTTTTCTTGATCTATGAACAGTATTATTTATTCGAATTTTGTGACAAAAATGGGTTCAATAGTGAAGTTTCTTTGGAATAATGTTGGGAAAACAAATTATTGTTGAAAGCATTACTTAAACTCCTTGTGACAGATCAATGGCCTCTCAAAATTGATTATTGCCTATGTGTTCTTGCAGATCTGTGCTGGTGTATTCTCAAAGAACTATGAACCTTCTTCTGGATTTTACTTTGAAGTTAATCAAGATTCACAAATAATTCAAGTACGTTATAAAAACTTGTTAAGTTTACTATCATTTTTTCTTTGCATTCTGGTACTAACTTTTGACTACTTCCTGCTGAAGGATAACATTGATTTGTTTGATTACAATGTGAAGATAGAGTGAATGACTTTTTGCTGCTGCATTCTCACAAGTAAGTTGAGCATTTCCTAAAATTGCTGTAAAATATATGTGATTCTTTGATACAAGGTTTTTTGAGATAATTAGAATGAATAGGAGAGAAAGAAGACAATAAATCATCTATGTTTGGAGTGCTATGTGTTAAATGAACCTTCACCTACTATTGTTTTTTGTCATTTTGATATTCTAGTTTGGATTGTCAAACACTCCGTTAGGGGCTATTTTTGGCCAGCATATGCTACTATCCTTGTTTTATTCTATATATATATATATGCTACTTGAAGCATGTAGCTTAAAGGCTAGCTTAAAACCATGCATGGTTTTGTGCTCTCTCTCTCTAACAATGGTGAAACCCAGTCGCACACCACCGTCAAGTTTCGACTCTTCCTCTATGTACTCTTTTCGCCCCTTTTATCTCTATCTATCTATCTATCTATCTATCTATCTATCTATCTATCTATCTATCTATCTATCTCTCTCTCTCTCTCTCTCTCTCTCTCTCTCTCTCTCTCTCTCTCTCTCCAAATCATTCTCTTCTACGCATCCCGTAGTTTCAAGGGTTGTAGTCGCTGCTCTCCTCATGAGAGAAGGAGAAGGTAGATGCTGCTCTCCTCAAGAGTTGTAGTCCCATTAATTCAATACATGTTTTTATACGGGTTGAATTAGAGTATCTTTTTAGAATCCGGGTTGAATTAGAGTATCAAACTGTAGGCATTTATTTAGATAAAAAAGGTTTGAGGACTATAAAAATGAAGTTTAAGAGCAATTTTTGGTTAAGATATTTGTGTTAGACCCAAAAAAACACCCATAATTGAAGAACTGTTCTTGTTCCAAAAAAAAAACAGTGGTTCTGATATTACTAGTGAAACAGTGTTATCATCAGATGCTGGGAAAGTTAGTTCAGAAGCTGCAACATGTTGGAGTAGGTTCTGATGAAGATCTAGGAACATGCAAAGGCAAGGTGCTATCAGGTCAGACTCTGGGAAGTATGAAGATCATTCCAAGAATGAGGTGGTTACTTCTGAACATGACGTTCAGTCAAGCTTAAGAAGCAGAAGTCTGTTGCTGAGTTTGAGCCTCAGAAGTTGCTGAGTCTGAGCCTCAGAAGCCAGCTAAGAAGCAGAAGTCTGTTGCTTCTAAGCCTGTTGCCTCTGAAGTTCTATCAGACGTGGCTAATCTGGATCCTGCAGTGGTACTCCCTAGCAGGACAAGAAATGGAGTATCTAAAAAGGGATCAGGAGCTGAGGCAAGCAAGAAGATGTTGCATCAGAAGCTGTTGTATCTGAAGCTGGAGGTTCATCAGTTATATCAGGTAATCTTGCACCCTCCTCACCTTCCAAACCAATTCTTTTAGTTTCACTAGACCATACACAATCACCCATAGATGACCAACCTCTTAGTTAACACTACTTGAGACCAACCTTTAGAAGCTTTAGAAGCTTTACCCCTACATTTTGCCAAACCTGAATCTGAACCTGCAACCTTTGATGTTATCATAACTGAAGCATCAGAAGGTGAATTCCAACCAGAAATCACCACTATCATACCCTTCCCAGCATCTGATTATATCATGATTTGTATTGCCCTAAGTTAGCAAAACACTACATTTTATTAGTAACAAAGTAGTCATATTCTATGAATAACAAACACATCACTATTTATATTAAATTTATCTTTTTCTTGATTTCATTGGATGTATTTTGAAACAGAAGTTGATTTTTGGAAAGAAGATTCCATTCTATTTATGTTTTTTGTAGCTCAAAATTTTGTTAGATTATTAACATGTTTATATATTTATATTCTACTTCTACCTACTAACTAGGTTTTAATTTTTCTCGTGCAGTTGATATATTTGTGCTTCAGAGAAGTATGTAAGACCTGTAATTTGCTTCCTAGTATATGGTTATGATGATGATGATTATGGTGATAGCAGATGAGTGCTAAGAGTAATATATATAAGAAAAATTGAGCAGGGTTTGTAAGTATGCCCTAATGAGTACTATTTAGTGGCTTTGTAGACATTTTAAGACATTATCCTGTAACTATTATTATGAAATGCTTTCAGATATGTGTCCTTCTGATATTTTTGTTTTCTTATTTACTTTGACTTAGGATGTTGATATTGTGATGAAAGGAAGAGCTTCCTCGTCATTATATTTTAGATTAATTTATTAAATTTTGTACTATAATTATGGGTTGAACTGATCTAAATTATGTTTATTAAATGGGATAAGTGAACAGACTTAAAAACCTGATTTTTTTTATCCTTTTTAACCTTTTTTAAATGGGTTAACCCGATTTAATTAGAAGCTTTTAAATCAGGTGAACCGACTTAATAAAAGATTTTAAATCGGTTGAACCGATCTAAATTATGTTTATTAAATGGGATGAGTGACCAGACTTAAAAACCCGATTTAATTAGAAGCTTTTAAATTGGGTGAACCGACTTAATAAAAGATTTTAAATCGGGTAATGGGGAAGACTTAAAATTAGAACGGTTTTTTGAGTCGGCCACCTATTTTGTTAAAAAGTGTTTTCTGTACTAGTGGTGCAAAATGTTTAAAGAATTTAATTTACGAAAATATATTTAAAGTAAAAAATATTCGAAGATCTAGCATGAGGCCTTAAAAATTTGGGGCCTAAAATCCTCTCTTTAATTGCAGGCCGTTTTGATTGGCCTTGGTTTGATAAGCGAAACCGGGTATGATGCAAATGATTTTCTAACACACATACATAAAATTTTAGTTTTAATTTAGTTAAAATTCATTATAAATTTATTAGCAAAAAGACAGACACTCACGTTCCCGTCTTTCCACTCTTTTTGTTGTGCTAACGTTTGAAAATTATGAACGGTGTTTGTTTTATGAAATTTTAACTTTGATTAAAAGTAAAAATATAAATTTTTTCTTTCAAATTATAACAAATCAAACTAACCATGATTATCTATTTCAATGAAACCAACAATATAACAAAAAAATATAATCTAAATTCATATTTTTTTTATTGACACCAACAACAATCTTTATTATAGAAAAAGTTGTTGTTTAAGGGTATATTTGGGATAATAAATAAGTAAGTATAGATACACTCATCTAGTTTGTTACACTTTTTAAATGATAAAGAAAAAAATTGGACGTTTGTGTTTGTTACATTTTTATTTTAATATTTAAATTTATTCTTATCTATTTGTTACATGTGTTATTTGTATTGAAAATTGAGGACAATTTTGGAAAGAGAAAAAGTTATCCCAAATAAGCTGAAAGGGGTTATTTTCTTTATATATAGTATAGATATTATCACAAATAAATTGTTTCTTTTTTTTCTTAGCTTAATTGCAGTTTTGGTCCCCCTATTTTCAAAATTTCTGAATTTTTGTCCCTCTATTTCTAAATCAACAATTTTGGTCCCCCTATTTTGTGAAATTCTGAAATTCAATACATCCCTGGTCCCTTGTGCTGATGTGGCACATTAATATATGACATGGCATTTTCTATTTTAAATAATTAGTGTCACGTCAGAATATATTTAAAAATATATAATTTTACAAAATAAATAAAATTTAATTATTAAAAAACGTAAAAAAATAAGGGAGTTTTTTAGAAAAAAATGTTAAAAATCAGGCAATTTTTTATAAAAGACCAGAAAAATAATTCTAAATACAAAAAAAAATAGTAAAGCAATAAAATCCAGTAAACCAGTAAAATACCAGAAAAATCAAATAAATGCCAGAAAAATACCATAAATATTCCAATAAATACCTAAAAAATCAGAGAAACCTCAGTGATGAAGAATGGAGTTTTGGCTTTTAGAACACGGTGAATTTATGATGATTCGCAGAAAAATGAAAGCTGTCGATGAAGAACAGCTTGAGGAAAAACAAATCGATGATGAAGAATGGAGTTTTGGGTTTCAGAATCGAAGCATCAGAAACGCGATTTAGGTTTCAGAATCGCAAGAACATAATAGTTTTTTAGGTTTCAGAATCGATTCAAAATTAGAAACGCGATTTTGGGTTTTGGCATTTTAGGGTTCTTGCTTGAGAGGTTTCTGCGTTTTAACATAATCGCTTTTTCACTGTGTTTCTGTGATTGATTGTGTTTTGCGTTTAATTATCGTTCAATAAAACTTATCCATTTTTTAGTTATCGTTTTAACAATAATAATTAAAAATATAATGCTATAATTAATAATTAATAATATAATACCTTTTTTATTTTAAATATATTTTGACGTGGCACTGATTATTTAAAATAGTAAATGCCACATCATATATTAATGCGCCACATCAGCACAAGTGGCAGGGGATGGTTTTAATTTCAGAATTTCATAAAATAGAAGGACTAAAATTGTTGATTTAGAAATAGGGAGACCAAAATTCAGAAATTTTGAAAATAGGGGGATTAAAACTGCAATTAAACATTTTTTCTTCCATAAATTCCAGAGATAACTTTATTCGAGACACTTCTAAATATTAGATATGGAATCGAGACTTTAATACTGATTTGTTAAATTGTGGGAGAATAATCCTTTTTGTATGACCCAACTCCGTTAGTATTGTTTGATTATTTTTTTTTTTGAGTAAATACTGTTTGATATTTCTAATCCATGAAGAATAGGTAAAAAAAAAGTAGTTTTCATTAAAGTTTGAATAAGACTAAATTTATCTGTTCGTACATTGTCAACTTTTAAATAGTTATTTATCAAGTTAGGCCCAAATAGAAGGGTGAAGGCTACGGTGAGAGACCAAAACAGGTCTCTCACCGTGCAAATTAATTTTTCACCGTTAGATATATTAATAAATTATTGTGCGGTCAGATGGTGAAAAAATCTGTTTTGGTCTCTCACCGTAGCCTGAGCCAAATAGAAGTTAGCTAACATCTTAGAAAAAGCTACCATCAAGGGAAAAACATACCGTTAAAAGCAAAATTTTATTAAATCCTTTTATGATAGTTTTTGACATGTGATGTGCGCGGTATTGGATTAGAGGGGTTCCACTTCAATGATTTTGAGTTTGGTGATTCTAATGACTTTGTCTCTATTTTTCTTTTAACCAATTATATACTCTCATCAAAACTCAATGTCATTCAAGTACTTTCCGATTTATAGGTTCAAGTTTATAACCAAAATATTGGGATTTAAAATTTTGTGTGAAATATGTATTTCGTCTCTTTAAATATAGCAACTTTTATTTTTAGTCCCTCCAAAAATTTGCTTCATATTTTGATTACACTTAACTTTCTATTACTTTTTTGAAAAAAGTTCATGTAATGTGTTCGAAGTAATATTTTTTTATGACATTTCATTGGTAAGACCTTAAAATATCGTTAATGTTTTAAAAATTCTTAATTTCAAAACACTAAACCCACAACCCCTTCTTCGTCATTTTGTTTTCCTACAAATCTTGTTAGATACAGATACAATCTTGTTTTTCTTTACACATTTGTTCTGGACTAGGCCTTAACCTATATCGCCAGCCCAACTCATAGCGGCCCAATAACCCAAATCCGCGCCATATTGGGAACCACATGAAATCTTTCATGCACTTCAGCATACAGAAACATGGCTCCGTCGATCAGGGTCGTCTATATGATCTCTAATGTATTCCTCATCAGGTTTTACATAAACGGTTATGGTTAGGCACCCCTATATAAAAGCAATCGTGTGCCATTCCAAGGGGACACTCTTTCTTCACCTCTTTCACCAACTCCTCTAAACAACTCTATAGGTTCTCTCTTTGTAATATCAATGTACCTTCATCGGAGAACTACCTCTGTTGAGAACTAGTATCGCTCCTTCGCACTGGCGAACCTCTTGTACGGTTACTTTGGCTGAATATATATATATATATATATATATATATATATATATATATTGATTTGGTATACACCAGATAATTGGCAGTAAAGAAGGTGAATCACTTCATCGATTCCTTCGAATCTCCACGATTTCATCACCGTCCATTTTCTATTACTTTTTTTATGATCGAAACTCACTCTCGTTGTACAATCATTGTAGCAGGTGAAACCAGCATCTTTGCAAAGTCTCATTCAACGATTCAAATTTCGTTAGATCTAGCTGATCCTAATCTCTCTCTAGAGGTCCAAAGCAACATAAATGGAGATCACGGTGAGTTCATTCTCCTTTCGATGGCTTTAGTTCTCCTTCAGATGGTTGAAACCATCGTGAACGCCACTTATGTCGTCTATGTAGTCATCAAACGTGTTTCCCATAAGACGTCACTGTTGATCCTTTCACCTTCGACTCGACTATCAATCAAGCCCATATGGGTCAAAAGGTCTCTGCTACCTCAACTCTTCCATCCATAGACAGTACCAGTTATCAATACAAAAAAAACCAGGGGTGAAGCGTAAGATGATAAAATCCATTGCAGGAATATTTTATCTCTCAAAAATATCCTCAAAAAGAGCCACACAAAGGAAGGTCACTGAGGTTGTCGCAATCAATTCGAGTGCTAATATGATACAACAAATGCACGTCCTTGGGTTCAACGATGATGAAGTAGTGAGAGACGCACCTAGCAATTTATTCTCTCTGATTATAACGGCCACTAAGCCTGGCCACAATGTTTCGAGGATCATAATTGATGAGAGGAGCTCTTGTGATATCATGTATGAAAAACTATTTGTAAGTCTTGGTTTAACCAAGGAATATTTGGTGTTATACATAGGTACCAACCTCTAGGGTTTTGTTGGGTCGATAGCCCGGTCCTAGGAAACTAGGGACATCCTCGTAACATTCATGGAAAAGAGGTCAAAAGGGACGATAAATGTCAAGTTTTTGGTTGTTCCATACAACTCCGTGTACAACTGAATCCTCGACAATCCCACCATAGTGTACCAAGAGTGAAAAACAGCAACCAATCCACAGAAAAAACATCACACAAAGAGAAGAAGATAGTAGCAAATACCATTTTTGCTACTATTCAATACCTTCACTACTGCCTCCAAAAAAACCACAACCACTCAAAAACCCCCTCATTTTTGGTGCATCCACAGCTTTGCTAGGAGTTTGTAAGTATCTTTGTCCATTTTTTGTTTTATTTTTCGCATTGCTAAAGGATTTGTAGTTGCTTTCATAAATAATGCATTTTTTCACCATAAGTTCATGAGCATGACTTGAGGCCGAAATATAGTTAGTTTTAGGACATCTTTTGGTAGATCTAAGACCACTAGGATGTAGTTCTCATGACAAGCTTTACCTTGATATTTTTATTTTCGTATTGGGTTCAATATTGAGTGAGAAATCGAACTGAGAAGTTAAGAAAAATCACAGAAAACGTGTTCATACTGTTCTTGCATTTTTCTGCATTTTTTTTCTGTTTGCGTTAATTACAGTTTTGCCACTGTTCTCATTTTTAGTCATTTTTAACTCATTTTTGCACTTAAAAAATCATAGAAAATCCAAAAAAATCACAAAAATTATAAAAAAAATCACCATAACAGAAATGAATTTTTTTCCTTACTGTTTTTTACCATTTTTACCCCTAAGGTTGGTTTTTGACCATTGTACCCCTTAATCGCCTTTTTACTCGCGTAGCCTGTTTTCGCGTTTAAAAAAAATGACAAAGGAAGTCTTATCGTCGAGTTAATTTTAAAAGGGGCTGTAACTCATTTTAATTGATTACAAGATTAAAAAATATAACAAGTGTTAACACTTTTAGTTGTAGTTTATGACAATTAATTTTCGATAATAAACTTGAATGAAAAAGGGAATGGTCCGACGTATGTCTTTCTATTCCCCGGTTGCACGAGCACTTGACGTATGTCTCGTTGTTCGGACAATCGTCATTCTATTTCAAAAATGATATATTAATTTTTGATAATAAACTTGAATGAAAAAGGAGTGGTCCGACGTATGTCTTTCCATTCCCCGGTTACACGAGCACTTGACGTATGTCTCGTTGTTCAGACAATCGTCATTCTATTTTCAAAATACAAAAACATAAAAAACAAATTCAACACACCAAACTAATTTTCGGCCCTCTCGCGGTCAAATAAAAATTAAATCTCTTTTCACAAACGGACGATGTTTTATCAATTCTAACGCAATACAAACTAACGCTTAAGCCTCCCACGCGCGAGCATACAAGCTACGTTTAACCGCTAGAATATGATCAAAAACATCGTTCTTTAAAATCAACCAACAAACAAATATTTTCTACCAAGAACTACGTAGCTTTGAATTCTTCATCGCACCAGGAGATACGTAGGAGCAGGATCAAACTCTTGTCAAGCACACTAATATAAAAACCTTTTTTCCCCTTTCCTTGTTTCTTTGAAATGTTAAAATGTTGCAAGCAACCTTTAAAACACTTTTTAACCCTAAACTAATTAGGAGGTTCCGGTTGGATACAACGGATGCGAGGGGTGCTAATACCTTCCCCTTGCATAATCGACTCCCGAACCCGTTAATGGTTACGATGACCATCCTTCCAAATCGCCAAGGGTTTTATCAATGTTTCCCATTAAAAATAAAACTTTGGTGGCGACTCCGTAGTTATTCCGAGCGTTAGCATGCTCGAGCATTTTTTAGCGGCGCGACAGCTGGCAACTCCGCTGGGGACTTTTGTTTCTCACTAGCGAGTCAAGCCTATCCTAGTTAGCTCTTAGGTTAAGTGTTTTTGTTTGCTTGCATGTTTTTGTCTTATGTCTTTATCTTCATTTTTTTCTCCCGCTTCTATATCTATGCTTCATTATGCTTTATATATATATATATATGTCAACTGTGGGTTGTCGCATGAGTGAAGCTCTATACCCGAGCTTTGAGAAAAAACTTAAGATAAGATGGTGGTCGCGTAGTGTTGACCTTCCTGACGTATGTCTTGCAAGGTTGGCATGAAAACCCCGCCTAGAGTAGATTCTCTTGGAGGCGTTGTTGTCTTGTGAGTATTTGCAATGGCGGCGGTACTTTCTTGTAGGATCCATGACTCCGGGGACCTTTTTGAACCAGTTTAGAACCTCTAAAACATGTTATTAGGGACCTCCGGTTAGAACATGAGTCGATGATCGCGTAGTGTTGGCCTTCCTGACAAATGTCTTGTAGGGTTGGCATGAAAACCTCACCTAGAGGAGATCTTTTGGAGTGTTGTTGTCCTGCAAGTATTTGCAATGGCAACAATATTTTCAAATGAGATCATTGACTCTAGGAACCATTTTGAAATCTAGAACCTACATGTGAGAATGGGGGGTAGTATTGAACGTTCCCACCTTGGTAACTTATGCCTTGACCTCTTTTAACCACACCTTTGCATGCCATAACATTTGCATCCATGAAAATAATTTTCGCATATACATTTTGCTTTGTAGGGAACTAAAACATGCAATCAGTGATCAGCAAAAAGAAATATGGCTTCCGAAATAAGAAACACACATGCTCTCAAAATCAGGGTTCCCAAAGTAGAAAGTCTTCTAGTTTTGAGTAATCAGCTGACAACGATCAACAAAGGTAGCTTCCAAGCAAATTACGGGTTGATACTTGACCTCCTACATGTGAAAGTAGACACAATGGCTTTGACCACGCTTGCTCAATTCTATGATCCACCTCTCAGATGCTTTACTTTCCAAGACTTCCAGTTAGCCCCAACCTTAGAAGAATTTGAGAAGATTTTGGGTTGTAGTTTGAAGAATCATGGGCCTTACCTCGGTTTGGGAGAAGACCCTACCCTAGAAGCAATCACCGGTCTTTACATCTTAGTGTCAAAGAAATAGCACCATACTTGGAAACCAAAGGGAACACTAAGGGATTCACAAGAAAGGTTTGGGAGGCCAAAGCTCGAGACTTGTTGGCCAACTAAAATGGGAAGGCGTTCAATGCAGTACTGGCTCTCTTGGTATATGGGATAGTTCTCTTCCCTAATATGGATGACTTCGTAGATCTTCCAGCTATAGGGGTGTTCATGGCTAAAAATCTTGTTCCTACACTTTTAGCTGATTTCTATCACTCTTTCTATACTAGACATGAAAAAGGAAGAGGTGGCACGGTTGCCTGCTGTGCTCCCTTAGTGCAAATCTAGTTAATGTCCCACATGCCATGAAAGCGGGATTTTGTGGAAAACCAAGCTGGATTCAAGTGGTCGCAGAGGATGACGACTCTCACCGAAGGGGATATCCACTGGTACTCTCGAGAGTTAGAGGATCCGGAAATCATTCTCATCTGCGGTGAATTTCCTAATGTACCTTTCATGGGCACTAGGGGATGTATCAACTATAACCCAGTCATCTCTCTCCTCCAATTGGGTTACCCAATGGAAGATAAACCCGATTATCTTTTGTTGGAAGCTTTCATTCTAAAGGAAGGAGATAAGGACTTAGCGCTGCTAAGAAAGATCCGAAGAGCTTGGAGTTAAATACACAAAAAGAAAGTTGGTAAAAAGAACTGCATAGCCAAACCTCCCAACACTCAGTGGGTGAAGGAAAGAGTCAAAGTAATCAAGCTACCCTTTGCGGTTGTGGGCCCTACTAGACCTATGTCACCTGAGCCGATCACAATTGTTCCTATTGAAGAAGCGGAAGAACTGAAAGCCAAGATTCGAGAACTCCAAAGCAAAAATGAGGAGTTAGAATCAAAACATGGGAGAGATCGCCAGAATGAAGAGGGATCAAGAGAAAACAACAAAATCTCTCCAAGTATGCAGAAAAAGGTTGAGGGACTCCGAAGAGAAAAGAGAGTGGATCGGGGATGGTTTGGTCAGTGCAGACGCCAATCTCATTGCCAAGGATGAGGAGTTGGATAAAATCTTGCATTCCAACCAAGAATTGAAAAAGTTTGGGGAGTTGGCCATTGAAGCTCAAAGGAAGTGGAGGTTGAAATACCAAGAAAAAGCCCAACAACTCCAGGAGGTCATCAAGGAATACAAAGAGCGGCTACAAACAGAGAGCATCCAAAGGCAAGAGTATGAGAACCTTTTTCATCAAGGAAAGCTAAAGTGCGAGCATCTCGAAGCCAATATCAGGAAGTATGAGGAGTATTTCGACCGGATTGCAAGAGAGCACGAGGACCATATTTCGCGACTACATGATGAGCTTAAAAATGCAAACACTAAATTGACTCAACGCAAGGAGGTGCTTGAATTTGTGTGGCATGACGCCGTCAGATTGAGTGAAGATTTCACAAAATTGGTCTCTTTCTCAAATATGGTCATTGCCCAACTCCCGAGGAAGCTAGCAAAAGCCGAAATGGTTATGCCTTACTATGACATCCCTAAGAAAATCCAAAAATTCGCAAGGACACCGTGGAGTTCTATAAGGAAGAAATAGACAAGGCTGAAAAAAGGAGGGCGATTTGATTTGTATTTTCATTGATTATGTTTTGTACTTTAATTTAAATGTTATGTAATAAATGATAATTTTTGAAGCAATGTTAATTTCGCTGCCTTTAGTATTTCTGATTGCTTATAATAACTGTGCGCCTGTGATTTCCTTCCCAAAGCAAAATAAAAAAATAAAAGCATGTTTTTTAATGTACATCGCATACATGCATTTTCATGCATTTTAAAGAAAAACACTCATATCATTCCCCCCAAAAAAATCATTTCCTGGTGTACCGTTGCATTTCTAATGAGATCCCGAGCAACTGGAAGGCCATAGAAATTCCAGAAATCATTTCCTTGTTCAAGTAATTTATCATGTTTTTTTTTTAAATCATTTTGCTCAGCCCAAGGCAAATGATTAGCTTTGTGGATCCCCCATGTTTCAAGTTATTTCTATCATTAATAAAATTGCATTTTGTGTTTAATTGAGTTCATTTTTTCTTTCGTTCTTTAATAGCAATATTTTACTCATTTTAAATTTCCGCAACCCTAAAATAAAAAAACATACTCATGCAAATCCATAAATACACCCACCGAAAATAACACTGCTATAATCCCTTACGACTTCGATTTTCCGATTAACCAAACGGAAGACGATGAGGAGAACGATTATGAACCTCCTGAAGGATTGTCCAGGCCTAAGGATCAAGAGGATAGGGTAATACAACCTCACCAAGAACCATAGAAGTGATCAATTTAGGGACCGAAGAGGACAAGGAAGAGGTCAAAGTGGGAGCCTCCCTGCAAGAAGACGTTAAGGAAAAGCTGATTGAGTTACTACGAGAGTATGTAGATGTGTTCGCTTGGTCATATCAGGACATGCCAGGATTAGACCCCAACATAGTCATGCATAGACTACCACTCAAGCCAGAATGCCCACCAATAAAGCAAAAGATGAGAAGAACTAGACCCGACATGGCTCTCAAGATTGGAGAGGAAGTCAAAAAGCAGTTCGACGTCGGCTTCTTAGCAGTGACCAAGTATCCACAGTGGGTTGCCAACATTGTATCAGTCCCAAAGAAAGATGGCAAAGTCAGTGTGTGGATTATCGAGACTTGAATAGAGCAAGCCCAAAAGATGACTTCCGACTGCCTCACATTGATGTATTGGTAGACAACACCGCCCAGTTTTCAGTCTTCTCTTTCATGGACGGTTTCTCTGGATACAACCAAATCAAAATGGCTCTAGAAGACATGGAGAAAACCACATTCATCACCCCATGGGGAACTTTTTGCTACAAGGTCTGGCAAGTTATTGGGGTTCATAGTCAGCCAAAAAGGAATTGAAGTTGATCCTGACAAAGTAAAAGCCATACAAGATATGCCAGCACCAAGTACTGAGAAGGAGGTTTGTGGGTTCTTAGGAAGATTGAACTACATTGCTAGATTCATCTCACATATGACGGCCACTTGTGAACCAATTTTCAAATTGTTAAGGAAAAATCAAACTATTCAGTGGAATGAGGATTGCCAAAAGGCGTTTGATAAGATCAAACGATACCTGCAAGAGCCACCGATTTTGATACCTCCGTTTCCTGGTAGACCCCTCATCTTATACTTGACAGTGCTTGATGGATCAATGGGTTGTGTTCTAGGACAACATGATGAAACGGGAAGAAAGGAGCACGCCATCTACTATCTAAGCAAGAAGTTCACTGATTGTGAATCAAGGTATACCTCACTCGGAAAGACTTGTTGCGCCTTAGCATGGGCTGCCCGACGCTTAAGACAGTACATGTTGACTCACACCACTTGGTTGATATCAAAGATGGATCCTATCAAATACATCTTCGAAAAGTATGCCCTCACAGGAAAGATAGCACGTTGGCAAATGTTGCTATCCGAGTATGACATCCAATATGTTACTCAAAAGGCTATAAAAGGGAGCGTGCTATCTGAGCACCTTGCTCACCAACCATTAGAAGACTATCAACCCATACGATTTGACTTCCCCGATGAAGACGTTGTAGCCCTGAATGACGAAAATATCATAAGTGATGATGAGGGGCCTGAACCAGAAACTCGGTCGAAGCTCGCTTTCGATGGTGCCTCAAATGCCATGGGGCACGGGATCGGGGCTGTCCTAATATCACCAAGAAATGGATATCAACCCTTCACATCAAGGTTATGCTTTGACTGCACCAATAACATGGCCGAGTATGAAGCGTGCATCTTGGGCCTCGAAGCAGCAATTGACCTAAGGATCAAAACCCAGGAAGTATACGGGGACTCGGCACTAGTCATCTATCAAGTGAAAGGAGAATGGGAAACAAGTCATCCCAAATTGATTCCCTATCGTGCCCGTGTCGTAGATTTAATGAGGCATTTCGATGAGATCACCTTTCATCATATACCTCGAGAAGAGAATCAGGTGGCAGATGCTTTAGCTACATTATCATCAATGTACCAAGTGAATTTCCACAACGAGGCACCAATCATAAGGATGGATCGTAGGGATAGACCAATGGTGTGTGCAGTAGTCGAAGAAGAACTTGACAACAAACCCTGGTTTTATGACATCAAACGGTAGCTTGAAGAGCAAAAGTATCCAGAGAATGTTTCATAAACAGACAAGAAAACCCTCAGCAGATTGGCATCGCAGTTTTTCCTCAGCGGAGGTACACTCAACAAGAGAAATTATGACATGGTCTTACTCAGATGTGAGGATAAACGTGAAGCAGACATGTGAAGTAGATAATATAGTCACAAGAAAGGGGGGGTTTGAATTGTGACCCTTTTTAAAATCTAATCCTGTACTTAAAAAATTACTTCTCAAGTTGTTTCTTGGAAGAACAAGGTTAAACAGACTTCAGAACGTTCTGAAGTGTCAGTTGCAGAATAAGATATTTAACTTCTGTGTTGTGTGTGTGATGTGTATGCAGTAATATAAAGAGTATAGGGAGAGAAGAAGGACACACAGAATTTTATAGTGGTTCACCCAATGTGGGTTAGTCCACTCCTCACAATCTTGTGAGAGTTTTCCACTATGATGCTTGAGATACCCTCTCAAATCCTGCACCTTACAATCTTGTCCACTTGGAACGGTTACAACCTGTATTCTCTAAGCCTCAGCAGGCTCTCAACCTTCTGTACTAAGTCACACCAGACTTTGTACTAAGTTACTCAACCTAGACTTTAATACCCTTAAAACTAGATGAGATTTGCTCTTTACAATTGATTGGAGAATTTAAGAAGTGAGGTTAAGAAGAGGACTTTCAGAAGAGGAGGGGGAGAGTTTATCTTTGACAAGATAAAGAGAATTGATTTACACTTAGAGTGATGATCAATTTGAGATGCTAAAGCTTCAAACACTTTGTAAATGTTTTCTTGTATGCTTTGCAATTGTGTGTATAATGCTGATCCCTTCACTTCTATTTATAGAGTTCTTGGTCTCTTGTAACCGTTGGAGGGTGACCAATGGTCTTGTGCCATGTGTCCTGGGCCCCACTGACTTTTACTTGAAAATCTGGGTGAACATTCTGACTTTCAGAATGTTGTTCTGTTCTTGAGAATACTTCAGAATGTTGTTGCATTCTTGATGACATTCATCTGGGTTCATCATATATGAATGATCATATGAATTTCTGGATTGCTGATAGACTCTTGTTTATGCGTGCAGTACATCAGAATGTTGCTGTGCCAAGAGCTTTGCAAATCAGCCTTGGATTCTGTGCAGGAGAGAGGAAAGTGGAACCATCACTTCATGCCCATGCTTTAGGGGATTTTGCTGGTCTGTAACAGTACCAACCCCTTAGGTGTCAAGATCTCATGGATTCTGACTTTTGAGATTGTGATTTGGCTTTTGCTTTACCTTTCCAACTGCTTTACTGTAGCTTTGTCAGAATTGAAGCATGTGCTGTATTGAACATTCTGAACTTCAGAATATCCTTTTTGTTTCACTTAGGATGACTTGTAAGACTTCCATTTGATGTAATCAAATCCTAATAGTGAAACATGAATGAAGTGAGGTAGTTTGATTATCTAGGATGATATTCCCTTTTGGAATATTCCTATTAATTCAATGTTCATAGTCTTAAATGAACATTGAATATCCTTTTTGACATTCATTTTGTAGATGCCTTTATTTCTTGATTTAATCCATGCAATTATGTTTTTCTTGGACATTTATTTATGTCACGTGTAGCATGCATGTTCTTGAACTTCTGGGCTGATGTATAAGCAGCTTTATGACAAGGTTTCAGAACTTTGTGAACAACCTTCTGAACTGCGTATCAGCTTCTGAACTATGTTCAGCTTCTGATCAACATTGCTGCATCTGAACAGGATTTCACCTTCTGAATTGTGTTTCAGCTTCTGATCTTCATTTTGGCTTCTGAACTATGTTCAGCTACTGGACTTCATTTTAGCTTCTGAACTGAGTCCAACATTCTGAACTGTGTTCAGCTTCTGAACTGAGTCCAACATTCTGAACTGTGTTCAGTTTCTGAACTGAGTTCAACTTTCTGAACTATGACAAAGTTCTTTCTTTGATTCCTTGTATCTTGGTATTTGTTCCTGTCTTAATTAAACACTCAAGAGCACAAGTTAAATACCAAGAAACTAATCAAAGTCCATTAATCCTTTAATCATTTAGGGTTTGTTATCTTTAAAATTAATTAGGGATTTTGCCTCAACAACATGCTCATCAAAGAAATCCATGAGGGGTCTTTCGAAACCCATGCCAACGGACACACAATGGCAAAGAAAATCCTAAGGGCGGGTTATTACTGGCTAACTATGGAGGCCGACTGTTTCCACTACGCCAAGACATGCCACAAGTGTCAAATTTACACCGACAAGGTACACGTGCCACCAACTCCTCTGAATGTCATGACGGCACCCTGCCATTCTCTATGTGGGGCATAGACATGAGTGGAATGATTGAACCAAAGCCTTCAAATGGACATCGGTTCATCCTGGTTGCCATCAACTATTTCACCAAGTGGGTTGAAGTGGCTTCTTATGCAAACGTAACAAAACAAGTGGTGGCCCGATTCATCAAAAAGGAAATCATTTGTCGTTATGGCACTCCCCACAAAATTATCACAGATAATGGGGAAAATCTAAACAACAACACAATGAAGGAGTTGTGCAAAGACTTCAAGATTGAGCACCATAATTCCTCACCATATCGGCCGAAGATGAACGACACGGTAGAAGCAGCCAACAAGAACATCAAGAAAATCATCCTGAAGATGGTTAAAAACCTACAAGGACTGGCATGAGATGCTTCCCTTCGCGCTACACGGCTACAAAATGACAGTTTGCACTTCCACTGGGGCAACCCCTTTTTCCTTAGTATATGGTATGGAAGTTGTGCTTCCCATTGAAGTTGAAATTCCCTCATTAAGGGTCTTGATGGAAACTAAATTAAAGGAAGCCGAATGGATCCAAACAAGATTCGACCAACTGAACCTCATAGAAGAAAAGCGTCTAACAACATTGTGTCATGGACAGTTGTACCAAAAGAGGCTCAAGAAGGCATTCGACAAAAAAGTTCGTTCTCGAGAATTCAGAGAAGGAGACTTAGTGCTGAAAAAGATATTACCCATCCACAAGGATCCCCGCGGGAAATGGACTCCTAACTATGAAGGACAATACGTGGTAAAAAAGGCTTTCTCAGCTAGAGCCTTAATTATCACTACTATGGATGGAGAGGAGTTTCCACTCTCAATAAACTCCGACGCAGTCAAAAAATACTATGCCTAAAAAAAAGATATAATAAGATCTCGCTAAATCGAAAACCCGAAAGGGCGGTTTAGGCAATAGAGAGCGTCCTGGTAGATCGAAAACCTGAAAAGGCGGTCTAGGCAAAAATTAAGGACATCAAAAAACGAAATATACCCCATTAGACTAAAAACTCGAAAGAGCGGTCCAGGTAAAAATTAGGGGTTTCAAAACAAATAAGTAAGGCAGAAGACTGCAACACACAAGATCCTGACAGAATTCAGAGGGGAAGAATCGGTCTCGTTATCATCTTTCAGAGGCAAAGTATTTCGAACTCATAGGGAAAGTAGCACGTGTTGTATCAAAGTGAAACCCACGCAAATCTCCATTTGTTTCATCTGTTTCTTTCTTTTCTCTATCTTAGTAATCACCTCTTACAGGGATTACATCTTCATGTATTGTTACCCATTCAAGGGACTAAGTTTCATTGAACAAAAATCGTCTTTAAGCCTTTTCGTTGTTTTGTGTCCTCACTTGCTCGTAAAATGTTGTTTTTATTCATGATAAATAATGCATTGAAATATTGGAAATAATATAAAAACTTGCAAAAAAATGTATTTTACTTGAATTTTTAAATGTCGAAAGAATTTCGTTGGTCTCTAGTATTGCATCAAAGGACTCAAGGCCTGAAGCTCTTCATCAGTCATTTTAAGATTCTTACTCTTCAGCAGAAACAAGTGCGCAACTTACGGTACATGAAACACAAAGATCCCGGGTGACGGAAAGACGGGATTCCCCAAATAAAACATACCCCACGTTTCTTTCATCCACTGAGTCTGGATATCGATCGGCTTTCAAGATAATCCTTATTTTTTTTCTGACTAAAGCCCAATTTTCATTGGCACTCCCAAACGCAATTTTCAACCAAAGCCTAATCGTCATTGGCACCTAATCACAACCAAAGCCCAACCATGCTCGGCACCCGATCACAACCGAAACACAACATGCCATCTGCTTATCCCACATGTCAGCATAGTGCATGCATCATATCAAACTCATTCATTAGCATGCATCTCGTATTCATATCACACTCTTCCTCACAATTTCTCATGCTCACCAGCAAACACTCCCCAGTGAGTATCCCATATCCACCGACATTCACCAACAAGTTATCCCAGTGTTCCCTAGTGGACCTCGTTCAAGAACTTCCCCAGTAGGTTTCTTCAAAAACCCTGACGAGTCTCTTCACAAACTATCCCAATTCTCGTTAAACTTACCTATGGCCACTAGATTTCCCCAGCAGAAACTCCATATTGAGTCTACCTCATACAATATCATACCACATAAAGCAACCTAAAGCATATCATGCATCGACAATCATATTTATTTTCCAACAATCTAAGTACTAACCACGTCTAGAGACGATACGTTTATCCCCATGGCAGTCTAAGCACCCCCCGAGGCGACGACTTGTCTTTTAGGTCTAAGCACCGCCCGAGGCGACGATCTGTTTATCTTTCAGTCTAAGCACACCCTGAGGCGACGACTTGTCTTTTAGATCTAAGCACCCCTCGAGGCAACGATCTGTTTATCTTTCAGTCCAAGCACCCCCCGAGGCGACGATCTGTTTATCTTTCAGTCTAAGCACCCCCTCCCCCCCGAGGCGACGACTTGTCTTTTAGGTCTAAGCACCCCCCGAGGCGACGACTTGTCTTTTAGATCTAAGCACCCCCCGAGGCAACGATCTGTTTCTCTTTCAGTCTAAGCACCCCCCGAGGTGACGACTTGTCTTTTAGATCTAAGCACCCCCTGAGGCGATGATCTGTTTATCTTTCAGTCTAAGCACCCTCTGAGGCGACGACTTGTTTTTAGATCTAAGCACCCCCCGAGGTGACGATCTGTTTATCTTTCAGTCTAAGCACCCCCCCCCCCCGAGGCGACGACTTGTCTTTTAGATCTAAGCACCCCCCGAGGCGACGATCTGTTTATGTTTCAATCTAAGCACCCCCCGAGGCGACGACTTGTCTTTTAGTTCTAGGCGCATCCCCCCCCCCCCCCCCCCCCCGAGGGGACGATCTGTTTATCTTTCAGTCTAAGCACCCCCCGAGGCGACGACTTGTCTTTTAGATCTAAGCACCCCCCGAGGCGACGATCTGTTTATCTTTTCGGTCTAAGCACCCCCCGAGGCGACGACTTAGCTTTTAGATCTAGGCACCCCTCGAGGCGACGATCTGTTTATCTTTCAGTCTAAGCACCCCCCCCCAGGCGACGACTTGTCTTTTAGATCTAGGCACCCCCCGAGGCGACGATCTGTCTATCTTTCAGTCTTATCACCCCTGAGGCGAAGACTTGTCTTTTAGATCTAAGCACCCCTCGAGGCGACGATCTGTTTCTCTTTCAGTCTAAGCACCCCCCGAGGCGACGACTTGTCTTTTAGATCTAAGCACCCCCTGAGGCGACGATCTGTTTATCTTTCAGTCTAAGCACCCCCCGAGGCGACGACTTGTCTTTTAGATCTAAGCACCCCCCGAGGCGACGATCTGTTTATCTTTCAGTCTAAGCACCCCCCCGAGGCGACGACTTGTCTTTTAGATCTAAGCACCCCCCGAGGCGACGATCTGTTTATCTTTCAGTCTAAGCACCCCCCGAGGCGACGACTTGTCTTTTAGTTCTAGGCACCCTCCGAGGCGACGATTTGTTTATCTTTTAGGTCTAAGCACCCCCCGAGGCGACGACTTGTCTTTTAGATCTAGGCACCCCCCGAGGCGACGATCTGTTTATCTTTCAGTCTAAGCACCCCCTGAGGCGACGACTTGTCTTTTAGATCTAGGCACCCCGTGAGGCGAAGATCTGTCTATCTTTCAGTCTTACCACCCCCGAGGCAACGACATGTCTTTTAGATCTAAGCACCCCCCCGAGGCGACAATCTGTTTATTTTTTAGTCTATGCACCACTAGCCGATCCGAGGACAATCCTGCGTTTACTTTTGTTTTCATACTTCCTCATTTTAATACTTTCATACTATCTCCTACATCATTTTTCTCCAGTTTTTTCTCACTTTGAAGGACAAAATTTTTGGATCCTTTATACGTAATTGCTCTTCACAAAGAGTTTGCGAGGTGCCCGCGACGCTAGCATTCTCTATGCAAAAACAAAATTAAGTAGGGGCAGCTGTTGCACCCTAATTTTGTCCAAATCTAAAAAAAAAACCAAAAGGAGAGAGGCAAGAACAAGAGTGAAAAACAGCAACCAATCCACAGAAAAAACATCACACAAAGATAAGAAGATAGTAGCAAATACCATTTTTGCTACTATTCATTACCTTCACTACTACCTCCAAAAATACCACAACCACTCAAAAAACCCCTCATTTTTGGTGCATCCACAGCTTTGCTAGGAGTTTGTAAGTATCTTTGTCCATTTTTTGTTTCATTTTTCACATTGCTAAAGGATTTGTAGTTGCTTTCATAAATAATGCATTTTTTTTCACCATAAGTTCATGAGCATGACTTGAGGCCGAAATATAGTTAGTTTTAGGACATCTTTTGGTAGATCTAAGACCACTAGGATGTAGTTCTCATGGCAAGCTTTACCTTGATATTTTTATTTTCGTATTTGGTTCAATATTGAGTGAGAAATCGAATTGAGAAGTTGAGAAAAATCACAGAAAACGTGTTCATACTGTTCCTGCATTTTTCAGCATTTTTTTCTGTTTGCGTTAATTACAGTTTTGCCACTGTTCCCATTTTTAGTCATTTTTAACTCATTTTTGCACTTGAAAAATCATAGAAAATCCAAAAAAATCACAAAAATTATAAAAAAATCACCAGAACAGAAATGAATTTTTTTCCTTACTGTTTTTACCATTTTACCCCTAAGGTTGGTTTTTGACCATTGTACCCCTTAATCGCCTTTTTACTCGCGTAGCCCGTTTTCGCGTTTAAAAAAAATGACAGAGGAAGTCTTATCATCGAATTAATTTTAAAAGGGGCTGAAACTCATTTTAATTGATTAAAAGATTAAAAAATATAACAAGTGTTAACACTTTTAGTTGTAGTTTATGACAATTAATTTTCGATAATAAACTTGAATGAAAAAGGGAATGGTCCGACGTATGTCTTTCCATTCCCCGGTTGCACGAGCACTTGACGTATGTCTCGTTGTTTGGACAATCGTCATTCTATTTCAAAAATGATATATTAATTTTTGATAATAAACTTGAATGAAAAAGGAGTGGTCTGACGTATGTCTTTTCATTGCCCGGTTGCACGAGCACTTGACGTATGTCTCGTTGTTCGGACAATCGTCATTCTATTTTCAAAATACAAAAACATAAAAAAACAAATTCAACACACCAAACTAATTTTCGGCCCTCTCGCGGTCAAATAAAAATCAAATCTCTTTTCACAAACGGACGATGTTTTATCAATTCTAACGCGATACAAACTAACGCTTAAGCCTCCCACGCGCGAGCATACAAGCTACGTTTAACCGCTAGAATACGATCAAAAACATCGTTCTTTAAAATCAACCAACAAACAAATATTTTCTACCAAGAACTACGTAGCTTTGAATTCTCCATCGCACCAGGAGATACGTAGGAGCAGGATCAAACTCTTGTCAAGCACACTAATATAAAAACCTTTTTTCCCCCTTTCCTTTTTTCTTTGAAATGTTAAAATTTAGCAAGCAACCTTTAAAACACTTTTTAACCCTAAACTAATTAGGAGGTTCCCGTTGGGTACAACGGATGTGAGGGGTGCTAATACCTTCCCCTTGCATAATCGACTCCCGAACCCGTTAATGGTTACGATGACCATCCTTCCAAATCATCAATGGTTTTATCAACTTTGGTGGCGACTCCGTAGTTATTCCGAGCGTTAGCACGCTCGAGTGTTTTTTAGCGGCGCAACACCGACAACCTGAATAAGTCCATAAATGAGGAGCCTATTGTTGAATCCTTCAAAAAGCCCTTCCAAGAGAAAAAGAGGGAAGGCAAGCAAGTTGCACGTGAGAGCAAACAGCCTCCTCGAGAGAGCAAAGGTCATATTGGTCGCTTTACCGAATATACACCCATCTCCGCATAGAGGGAAAAGATTCTCACGGAGATCGCAGCAGCCGATCTGAAGGAGGCAGGCATCAAATACCCCAAGCCTCCAATGTAGGAGAAGAAAGAAGCCGACAAGACGAAGTACTGCCGGTTCCATAAGTGCCATGGGCACCTCACAGACGATTGCATCCACCTCAAGGATGCGATCGAATCCTCATACAACGAGGTCGGTTGAAGCAGTTCACCAAAACTACTTCTCCTGAAAGGAAGACAGTCGACCAGATCGCTGATGGCAACAATCAAGACATTGTTGTTGCCATGTCTGTCGAAGTGCTGGACAGCTTCCCGGAGCACATGGAGATAACTCCCTACTCGTGCACCTGGGAATAGTTCCCTTCCGTCAACGTGATTACTGGTGGAGCGATTAACCTCTCCATGGGAAACATGAAGAGGAAATTTGAAGAACTCATGAGCGTCAACCAGCTGGTCCTCCCCAACATCCCGTCTAGGGGGCGACCACCACTGTCGTTCCATGACCACGAGCTACCCGGAGGAACTCTGAATTCAACAATACCCCTGTTGGTTTAGGCATACATGGCTAACTTTGATGTTCGACGAGTCCTGATTGACACAGGGGCCTCGTGTGACATCATGTACACCGGGTTGTTCAAGACTCTCCAGCTGACGGAGAAAAACCTTTCTCCTTATGTTGGATCCGAACTATACGGATTCAACGGATCATCAACCAAACCTTGGGGTTACATGGAGATGTTCGTAACCTTTGGGAAAGAGGAGGCCAAGAAGACCTTCAAGATTCCATTCCTGGTGATTGACTACCCTTCTCTCTATAACTGCATCATAGGGAGAACGGGATTAGCAGGATTGGGAGCCGCATGTTCAACTGCTCACTTGAAGTTGAAATACCATGCAAAAAACGACACTGTCGCTACTCTGCACGGAGACATCGAAGCTGCAAGAAGATTTTCCCACAGGCGAACAAGAACCTAAGCTCGGTTTCCTCGTCGAAACCATCCTCTAAGGATGACGAGAAAATTGTTGCGAGCACTCTAGACACGAATGTGGTCGAACTCGACTCCAAATTCAGTAAGTCTGATCTCAAGGAGCAGAAGAAGGAGAAAAAAGACCCACTCAGCTCCGAAATCCTGAGGCCCATCCCTGATGGCGATTTCGAGCTGATCCCCTTCGGAGATGATCCATCAAGGAGCTTCGAGATCAGGAAGGATCTTCCTGACTTTGTGCAAGCCCAACTGATTGCTTGTTTGAGAGAGAATGTTTATCTGTTCTCCTGGAGCGCTGCTGACATGCCTGGAATCGACCCTAGCATCACATGTCATCATCTGACAGTTAGTCCTAGTGCTAGCGCTGTAGCTCAGCGACGTAGGAAGCAGTCTCCTGAAAAATCAGAGGCTACAGAAAAAGCTGTAAAAGACCTCCTAGAGGTAAATTTTATTTCTGAGGCCAAGTACACAACTTGGCTCTCCAATGTTGTACTCGTCAAAAAATCTAATGGAAAATGGCGTATGTGTGTTGACTATACCGATCTTAATAGGGCCTGCCCTAAAGATGCATATCCTCTTCCTAACATAGATAAATTAGTTGACAATTCATCTGGCTACAAATTATTATCTTTCATGGACGCCTATTATGGGTACAATCAGATACCCATGGCTGAAGAAGATAAAACGAAAACCGCTTTCATGACCGAATCAGGAAACTATTTCTACAACGTAATGCCTTTCGGTCTTAGAAACGCAAGGGCCACGTATCAACGAATGATGAACCAAGTATACGACAAGAACTCCATCGGGGACGTTCTCGAAGTATACATGGACGATATGATCGTAAAATTCGAACAAGAGGTTTATCATGTCGCTCACCTAAAAAGAGTTTTCGAGCAAACTCGCAAGTACAACATGAGACTCAAACCTGAGAAATGCACGTTTGGGGTGCAAGCGGGCAAGCTCCTCAGTTTCTATCTTATGGAACGAGGCATCAAAACTAACCCAGATAAATGTCGAGCATTTACAGAATATCTGACCCCCATGTCAAAAAAGTGTATTCAAACCCTTAATGAGATGCTGACAGCACTATCACGATTCGTTGCAAATTAGTGCAACACGCCCTTCCTTTCTTCAAGCTACTAAGAAAAGAGAGCGCGTTCGAATGGAGCGACGAATGTGAAGCAGCTTTGACTCATCTCAAGCTCACTTTATCTCAACCATCGGTCTTGTCGTGACAAAATCAAGATGAAACTCTCTATTTGTACCTTTCTGTTTCTTTTGATGTTGTCAGCGCGGTGCTAATCAGAGAAACACCAGAGGGACAAAGGCATATGTATTTCACTAGTAAAGCCTTACAAGGTCCAGAGACGAGATACCAGAGAATAGAGAAAGTCGTTCTCGCATTGATCGTAGCGGCCAGGAGGCTCCGGTAATACTTCCTCGCACACACCATCATCGTTCGGACAGACCAACCTATCCGGCAAATACTTGGACGTCCTGATGTCGCCGGAAGAATGATGAAATGGTCGCTCGAATTATCCGAGTTTGACATTCATTACGAATCCCGAAAAGCACTCAAAGCCCAAGTATTCACCGATTTCGTGGCCTAGATGACTTTTTCCTCCGAAGAAGAAGAAAAAGAGGGCGTCTGGACCTTTTACGTATATGGATCATCTAATCCAAAAGGTAGTGGAGCGGGAGTAATTATCGAAAACGACGAGGGAATCGTAATCGAGGTATCGTTGGGCCTATCCTTCGCAATGACCAACAATACCACAAAATACGAAGCTTTCTTGGCCGTCTTACGAATAGCCAAGGACATGGGGGCCAGAGTAATCAAAATATGCACTGACTCCCAGCTAGTTGCATCCCAAGTCACAAGCGAATACCAGGTGAGGGAGGAGCATCTACAAGTATATGTTCAGCTAGTTCATGTGAAGAAGATTTCCTTCCTTGTGACTTGGCTGGGTTTTGATGATTACAAGACTACATCACAAAAAGAAGAAAGCTTATGGAGGCTCATGGATCAAGATGATGAACAAGCTTAAGGACTTAGGGTTTTAAATTATAATCATTGTAAGTATGGTCCTTATCTTTTGATTTATCATTCTTAACTTATGGAACAACTTAGAATGCTCAGAAAATAATTACAAACATTTTTATAAGCCTCCATATGAAGCAATGCTAAAAATCTCATTAAAATAAATCACACACTCACAATGATTTTCATTTAAATGTGATTTTGAATTAAAATATTTTTGCATGAAAAACTATAATTTATTTTGGAAAATTGCATAAATAGTATTTTAAATTAAAAATGTGCTTGGCATGATTTGTTCTTGGACTTGATTACATAGTGAAAAATCAAATTTTCATTCATTATGGTTTCATTTCTCAAGCCATATTATATTATATTTATTTGGTTAATTGGCAGTTAAATTTGTAACGTTGGAATGAAATGAAGGTTTAATATCTTTGCCTAATTGATCAATATGTCACAACCGCTATGTTTTCATAAACATACCTTTTCAAATTTAGTGTGTGCATTGGCAACGAATTTTTTTAAACAGTTTTTTCAATCGGCATTTTTAAGTTATCCAACGACTACCTTTTTTAATTCAAGTGCACAAAACGGCTAGTATTTTTCTTAAATAAATTTCATATTTATTTTTATGAATAGGTGCCATTTTAAATATGTGTCTATTCATTGGTTTTTTTTTTTTTTTTTGAAAAGTAGCATTGCTTCATAAACATCTTTTTGGTCTCTATAAATTCAATTGAGAATCAAAGCAATAAACAAGACAATAACTTTCAACCTCTCAATTGTGAATTTCAATATCACTTGCATACAAAATTTCTTTTAATTGTTTGGAAAACTTTGCCCACACTTTAACATTTATTAAAAAGTTTTCTGAGCACTAAGTCCATTTGTTTAAGAGTGATATTGAGAAAGATAACAGCCATACAATTTATTATTCTTCAAAAACCATTGTTGTGAATTCTTGCCATAGTTTTGGTGAGAATTGTTGAAAGATAGTGGGGTGCTATCTTGTGTATGTTAGAAAGATTGTTAGGGGGTCTTGGGGAGAGATTGCTTGTAACAAAGATTCTAACATAGTGAATTCCTCACAGGGTTGTGGGGGAGTGGAGTACCAGTAGGGGAACCACTATAAATTCCTTGTGTCCATCTTCTTCTTCCCTACACTCTTTATTTTTCCAAGCATTCGTTCATACATTCATACAAAATCCCGGAAAAATTTACAAGAACACAATAAACCAGAAAAATTATCCATTAAAAGTCATACAACCTAATTCACCCCCCCCCCCCCCCCCCCCCCCTCTTAGGTTGCACTATGAAATTACAATTGGCATCAGAGCAAGTTAAGGTAATTTGCTCCTTGATCCAGAAAAATGGCTTCCGCTTCAAATTCAAACATTGTGTTCAAAGATGGTGGTAGTAGCAACAAACCTCCATGCTTTGTTGGTGAATACTATGATTTCTGGAAAATTCGCATGCGTGCATACTTGGAAGCACAAGGGGAAGAAATATGGAATGCCGTTGAGAATGGTCCATTCATTCCTACAACGGTTGTGAATGATGTTGTCCAAGTAAAAATAAAAACATCTTGGACTGATGATGATAAGAAAAAATTGTTGTTTGACAAGAAGGCAATCAACATGCTTCATTCAGCCCTTGGCATGGATGAGTTCTTCCGAATTTCTCAATGCAAAACTGCAAAAGAAATTTGGGACACTCTAGAAGTAACCCATGAAGGCACAGAAGAAGTGAAGAGATCAAAACTGAACACTTTATCACAAGAATATGAATTGTTCAGAATGCAGCCCGGTGAATCAATTCTTGATTTACAAAAGAGATTCTCTCACTTAACAAACCACTTGATGGCTCTTGGAAAGACTTTCACAAATGATGAATTAAATCTCAAAGTCCTTAGATCATTAACAAGGGCTTGGCAACCAAAGGTGACTGCAATATCAGAAAAGAAAAGTCTTTCTAAAATGACTTCTGCCGCTTTGTTTGGTAAACTCCAAGAACATGAAATGGAACTTGGAAGATTGGAAAAGCATGAAGGGCAAGAGAAGAAGAACAAAAGCATTGCTCTAAGAGTTGAGTCAAAACAACAAAATGAAGGAGAAAGTTCTGATGAAGGTGAGACCATCAATCTTCTTGCAAAAAGTTTTAAAAAATTTCTTAAAAAGGACAAGTCCTTCAAGTTTGGTAATAAAAGAAAATCTTTCAAGAAGAATGAGGGCTCTACGTCAAAACAAAACATTACATGTTTTGGATGTGGGAAAGAAGGTCACATGAAAGCAGATTGTCCATCTTTTACAAACAAAAATGGTGACAAAGGAAAGAAAGAATTCAAGCAAAGGAGGGCCTACATTGCATGGGAAGAAAATGACATAAGTTCATCTTCTGAATCAGAGGATGAAGAGTATGCAAATCTTGCACTAATGGCATCTCATCACTCTGATGATGAACAAGAGGTTAGTGATTCTGAACTTGATAGTAAACCTTCATATGATGAATTACAAAATGCATTTGATGAATTATATGAAGAATGTAGTAAACTTTCTAAAACTTGTGTAAAACAGAAGAAATTAATTGTTTCACTTGAAAGAAAAGTTTTTGATGCACAAGTGGATTTAGAAAAGGTCAAAAATTCTTCATGTAATAAATGTAAAGAACATGAAACAAAAATTATTAAATTAAATCAAGTAATAAAAAATTTTGAAAAAGGTCACAATAGTTTGGAAGATGTTCTTAGCAAACAAAGAGATTTAAAAAATAAAACCGGTCTTGGATTTTCAAATTTTGATAAACCAAGTACAAGTAAAACAATCTTTGTTAAAGCAAGCACAACTTCCAACAACTTGGAACCAAAGAAAATGCATGTTGTAATTCCTCTTAAAAGTATGAATACTAGAAATAATTCTTATGGAAGAAATTATTCTAACAAGTCTTATAAGAAAACAAATTCTAAGGTTAGAAATAATGTCTCCAATGGAAGTAATTCTAGTGTATATCATGTTCAAAATTTATCATGTTTCTATTGCAACATGAAAGGCCATACTCCAAATACATGCTACATAAGAAACTTTGGTGTTCCTTATGGTGAATATATTTGGGTAAGGAAAGGTATTAACCCACAAGGACCCAAATCACAATGGGTACCTAACAAGACTTAAACTTTCTGCTTTGTAGGGAGGGTTGAAATCTTCAACCAACATGTGGTACCTTGATAGTGGTTGTTCAAAACATATGACGGGAGACAAATCAAGATTCTCAAGTTTGACCCTAAAATCAAAAGGATATGTCACCTATGGAGACAACAATAAAGGAAAGATTCTCGGTATCGGTAAAGTTGGTATGCCTCCCTATACTACTATTGATAATGTGCTATATGTTGAAGGTCTAAAACATAATTTACTAAGTATTAGTCAATTATGTGATAAAGGCTTTAGAGTAAATTTCAATAAAGATTCTTGTTTTGTTGAAGATGTAGCATCACATGAAATCAAACTTGTTGGAAAAAGAATAAATAATATTTTCATGATTTCATTAGATGATTTGTCTTTAAAGCTTAAATGTCTTGTGGTAAACAACAACAATGATGCATGGTTATGGCATAAAAGAATTGCACACATTCACATGGATCATTTGAATAAATTAATAAAGCATGACCTTGTTGGTGGGTTGCCTAAGATTAAGTTTATTAAAGACAAATTATGTGATGCTTGTCAAAAAGGTAAACAAACAAAAGTTTCTTTCAAACCAAAGCATATAGTCTCAACTTCTAGGCCTCTTCAATTAATTCATATGGATCTTTTTGGTCCTTCAAGAACTAGAAGTTTTGGAGGAAACTATTATGCCTTGGTTATAGTTGATGATTACTCTAGATATACGTGGACTTTATTTCTTGCAAATAAAAGTGATGCTTTTAAAGCTTTCAAGAAGTATGCAAAATTGGTTCAAAATGAAAAATCCTTGAAGATTGTATCTATTAGAAGTGATCATGGTGGAGAGTTTCAAAATACATTTTTTGAAGAGTTTTGTGATGAACATGGAATTTCACACAACTTCTCGGCACCTAGAACACCACAACAAAATGGTGTTGTTGAAAGGAAGAACATGTCTCTTGAAGAACTTGCAAGAACCATGTTGAGTGAAACAAATTTGCCTAAGTACTTTTGGGCAGATGCGGTAAGTACAGCATGCTATGTAAGTAACCGTGTTTTGGTAAGACCTATCTTAAAGAAAACTCCATATGAACTTTATAAGGGTAGAAAACCCAATATTGCTTATTTTCATATTTTTGGCTGTAAATGTTTTGTTTTGAACAATGGGAAAGATAACCTTGGTAAATTTGATGAAAAATCTGATGAGGGTATCTTTCTTGGTTATTCTCTCACTAGTAAGGCGTATAGAATTTTCAATAAAAGAACCCTTACTATTGAAGAATCTGTTCATGTCTCTTTTGATGAAACTAACCCCTCCAAGGAGGAAAAAGTTATTCTTTCTGATGAAGATGATGAAGATAGTTCACCAAAAGAAGTCAACATTGAAGATGAACCGAACAAACAAAACAATGCACACCAAGAAGAAGAAATGCCACAACAAGAGCAAACAAATAATGATCTACCACTAGAATGGAGAATTCATAGAGACCATCCAATTGACAACATCATTGGTGACATAAATAAGGGAGTATCTACTAGACTTAATCTTCAAGATGCATGTTTAAATATGGCTTTTGATTCACAAATCGAACCTTCTAAAATTGATGAAGCCTTAAGTGATGATCAATGGATTTTAGCCATGCAAGAAGAACTAAATCAATTTGAAAGAAATCAAGTTTGGGAATTAGTACCTAGGCCTTTGGATAAACATATCATTGGTACAAAATGGGTTTTCAAAAATAAATTAGATGAAAATGGTATTATTGTAAGAAATAAGGCCAGATTAGTTGCTCAAGGCTATAATCAAGAAGAAGGGATCGATTTTGATGAAACATTTGCACCTGTGGCAAGATTAGAAGCCATAAGATTACTTTTAGCATATGCATGTTCCTTAGATTTTCAATTATATCAAATGGATGTCAAAAGTGCATTTTTAAATGGTTATATACATGAAGAAGTTTATGTTAAACAACCTCCAGGTTTTGAAGATTTTAAAAATCCTTCTCATGTATATAAGCTTAAGAAAGCACTTTATGGTCTAAAGCAAGCACCAAGAGCATGGTATGATAGATTAAGCAATTTTCTTTGTGAAAAAGGTTTTGAAAAAGGAAAAGTTGATACTACTCTTTTTATAAAAAGAATTAATCATCATACCTTGCTTGTGCAAATCTATGTTGATGATATCATTTTTGGTGCTACTAATGAATCGTTGTGTAAAGAATTTTCTAACATGATGCAAGGAGAATTTGAAATGTCTATGATGGGAAAACTTAATTACTTCCTTGGTCTACAAATAAAGCAATCAAAGGATGGAATATTCATCAATCAATCAAAATATTGCAAAGAACTTCTTAAAAGATTTGATATGGATAATTGCAAGGAGATTGCAACACCTATGAGTTCTAGCACTTATGTAGATCAAGATGAATCTGGTAAGCCAATAGACATTACAAAATATAGAGTTGATTTTCATTCCTAGTTGTTTTTTTTTTAATTCTGTATTGCTTCTGGTACTTGATAAGTTTGGATTCGGATAACTTTGTTTTAAGTTTTATATTATTATTACTTGTCTTGTATGCATATTTTTGGTTGGATATCTGTTTTGCCGATCTTTCTTCTTTTTGATGATGTCAAAAGGGGGAGAAAGTGTAGGTATGTGCTTGTACTTTGACATTTTACAGGTTATCCAATTGCAAATCAAAGGGGGAGATATACAAGACAGGGGGAGCTTTCTTTGCACATCAATGTCAACATGATATGGTTTGTCATCATCAAAAAGGGGGAGATTGTGAAGAAGATTTCCTTCCTTGTGACTTGGCTGGGTTTTGATGATTACAAGACTACATCACAAAAAGAAGAAAGCTTATGGAGGCTCATGGATCAAGATGATGAACAAGCTTAAGGACTTAGGGTTTTAAATTATAATCATTGTAAGTATGGTCCTTATCTTTTGATTTATCATTCTTAACTTATGGAACAACTTAGAATGCTCAGAAAATAATTACAAACATTTTTATAAGCCTCCATATGAAGCAATGCTAAAAATCTCATTAAAATAAATCACACACTCACAATGATTTTCATTTAAATGTGATTTTGAATTAAAATATTTTTGCATGAAAAACTATAATTTATTTTGGAAAATTGCATAAATAGTATTTTAAATTAAAAATGTGCTTGGCATGATTTGTTCTTGGACTTGATTACATAGTGAAAAATCAAATTTTCATTCATTATGGTTTCATTTCTCAAGCCATATTATATTATATTTATTTGGTTAATTGGCAGTTAAATTTGTAACGTTGGAATGAAATGAAGGTTTAATATCTTTGCCTAATTGATCAATATGTCACAACCGCTATGTTTTCATAAACATACCTTTTCAAATTTAGTGTGTGCATTGGCAACGAATTTTTTTAAACAGTTTTTTCAATCGGCATTTTTAAGTTATCCAACGACTACCTTTTTTAATTCAAGTGCACACAACGGCTAGTATTTTTCTTAAATAAATTTCATATTTATTTTTATGAATAGGTGCCATTTTAAATATGTGTCTATTCATTGGTTTTTTTTTTTTTTTGAAAAGTAGCATTGCTTCATAAACATCTTTTTGGTCTCTATAAATTCAATTGAGAATCAAAGCAATAAACAAGACAATAACTTTCAACCTCTCAATTGTGAATTTCAATATCACTTGCATACAAAATTTCTTTTAATTGTTTGGAAAACTTTGCCCACACTTTAACATTTATTAAAAAGTTTTCTGAGCACTAAGTCCATTTGTTTAAGAGTGATATTGAGAAAGATAACAGCCATACAATTTATTATTCTTCAAAAACCATTGTTGTGAATTCTTGCCATAGTTTTGGTGAGAATTGTTGAAAGATAGTGGGGTGCTATCTTGTGTATGTTAGAAAGATTGTTAGGGGTTCTTGGGGAGAGATTGCTTGTAACAAAGATTCTAACATAGTGAATTCCTCACAGGGTTGTGGGGGAGTGGAGTACCAGTAGGGGAACCACTATAAATTCCTTGTGTCCATCTTCTTCTTCCCTACACTCTTTATTTTTCCAAGCATTCGTTCATACATTCATACAAAATCCCGGAAAAATTTACAAGAACACAATAAACCAGAAAAATTATCCATTAAAAGTCATACAACCTAATTCACCCCCCCTCTTAGGTTGCACTCTGAAATTACAGTTCAAACAAAAATGAAAGAGTTCAAGTCTGTCGAAGTGGTACATGTTCCCCGCGAGCATAACGCCTGAGCAGACATCCTTTCTAAGCTTGCTAGCACACGAACTGGTAACGCAAACAAAATAGTGATCCAGGAGGTCCTTACTGAACCAAGTGTCAAAAGTCACAAAACTCATCTACTCGAAATTCATGCAATTTTAGAAGTACAAGACTGGCGAGGACCCTTAATTCGTTACATCACTAACAGGGAACTCCCTCAAGATCCCTTGGAAAGAACTAAGCTCAAAAGGAGAGCCTGCTCATTCTCACTAGTGGAGGGAACGTTGTACAAACGAGGGTTCATCACCCCACTAATCAAGTGCCTTGGACCGGTCGAAGCCCAAGAGGCCCTTGTTGAGACACATGAAGGCATCTGCGGGCAGCACCTCGGACCTAAGGCACTCGCCAAAAAAGTACTACGAGCGGGTTTCTTCTGGCCTACCATGCTTAAAGACACCAAGGAATACGTGACTAAATGCGACAAGTGCCAGCGACACGAAGATATGCACATCTCCCCTCCGGCCAAACTCACCGCATTAGCGTCACCCTGGCCGTTTGCATGGTGGGGAATCGACCTGTTGGGACCCTTTCCCAAAGCCAAAGGCCAGCTGAAATTTCGGATGGTAGTAGTGGATTACTCTACAAAGTTGATCGAAGCTGAGCCCCTCGCCAAAATACCAGCAAAAAACGTACCTCGATTCTTCAAGAGGAATATCCTTGCAAGGTTCGAAGTACCGGCCCTCGTGATTTCCGACAACGGGACACAATTCACGAATCGAAGGTTCCAAGAATACCTAGAGAACCTGAACATCAAGCACAGTTTCACTTCCGTCGAGCATCCCCAAACAAATAGGCAAGCTAAATCAGCAAATAGGGTCATTCTTCGAGGAATTCGGCGAAGGCTAGACGAAGCTAAAGGTAATTGGGCGAAAGAACTTCATATAGTTCTATGGGCCTATCGAACGACCCCCCACTCAACCACTGGCAAGTCACCTTTCCGCCTCACGTACGGAATGGAAGCGATCATTCCCATTGAGCTAAACGAACTCAATTGGCGAACAAGTGCCAACACGAACTTCCGAGCCAACGCTGAGAACCTACGAGAAGTGAAGCAGCCCTAAAAGAGGCAGCGCTAAAGCAAAAAATAGTCGCTCGCCATAACAAAAAAGTCATCAATCGAGAATTCGAAGTTGGTGACCTTGTCCTCCGAAGGAACCAAAAGGATTCGAACGAAGGGAAACTAGCCGCCAACTGGGAGGGCCCCTACCGAATCCATATGAAAACGGGGAAGGGAGCTTACGGCCTCAAAGATCTCGTCAAGGGCCCTATTCCCAGAACTTGGAATGCAGAGAAGTTAAAAAGTTATTACACCTAAGCAACGAGCCTACAAACCGCTCTATTGTGCTCAATCTACTGTAAGTTCAAACTAACGAACTAGACGCTCTCGCGAACGAGAAATTACAATGGAAGAGGATACTTGTGCCACTCCGAATCCAAAATCTTACGAGGATTAGTGAAATCTACACGACAGATTCACTGAATCCACGATATGCTCGCTCCCAGCGGTGGCATCACCGTTCGGCATGTTAGGCAGAACCCTAGCTCGCGATGGGAGATTCACGCCTCGGGGCATTGAACTTAAATTGAGTTTTTTGTTCATCCACCGTTACTCGTTCGGGCACCGGATTTGAACACATGTTCAGATAAATATCTCTTTAACATGAACCCTTCTGACATATACCCCGCGTAAAGTTCAGAACTATCACGCTCGGATTCCCCTGTACAAAACACACAAGTGCACGCTATCCATACGATCGAAGCGAACACTTGGGGGAGGAAAGGCAACATCTCTAAACTTTCAACATATTGGAAGACGAGCAAGCCCCTCGCATTAAATATAGCCGCTACTTCGCAACGAAGCAACGGTTACGAGGGGGCGGGCCCTACCCTCGGCTCACTCAATCTATTCTTGATTCAAAAATGCTTAGGTTATTCAAAACATAAAGCTAACCCTATGAGCATACATCTAAAGTGGAAACAATCCTAATCCTCGAGAATATTCACCACGTGTCGAATATAAAAGCCTCATACAACGAGAATTCTGATCACAAACTATACTTAGATAATTAAACATGCAGTTTCAACGTATAAAGTAAAATGCGAGCAGAAATGGAAAGCAAATAAATTGTACAAAATAAAGTGTGCTAACCACGAAGGGCGCACATTGTCATGGCACAAGGCCGGTTACACCAAATAATTCAAAAATTACAAGGCCATTTAGGACCAGGCTTAATCAACATGCCCATCATTCTCTTCTAGAGGAGGGGACTTGAGGTCACCATCTTTGACCCACTTCAGGAGATCCATCCCTTCAGTCGAGAGTTCAACCCCAGGGTTAACAATCTTCATTTGCTGGATGGCATTCTCGAAAGCATGACTAGCTACTCCCACGAGGCTGGACTCCAATTCACCGATCCTCGCCACTAGGCCAGCCCGGTCCAAACCAACTGTGTCTTCGGCCTATTCGGCGCTCGGATTGATGGCAGCCAAGAGTTCCTTCTGATCCTCCTCCCACTTGCGGTTGGCTTCTTCCAACTCCTCCAGCTTAAGTATGCTCTTCTTCGCCTTTTTGTCCCATGAAGCAATCTGACCATCCTTCTCCTTCACCGCCACAGCAAGATCAACTTCCAGCTTGGTCACTTTGGCCACCAGGTCCTCCTTCTCCTTCATCGGCAGGTCTGCCATAACTGTTTCCTCAGTGGATGAATTGTTTAGAGCCACGACAATTTCCAAGGCCTTCATCACAGAGATGATCCCTTCGGACATCGCCTTGCTCCGGCCAGCAGCACCTAAGTCATGGATGATCTTCAGCTCAGGGTCACTCAAGCCCAGGGAAGAGTGGGAACCATAACGCTCTGGGTCAGACCACACATTCGACAACATCAACAAGTCTCCACCCCCAGGCTGAGCAGATGAGGAGGTGGCGGGCACACTCTGCCCCTTACCAGCATACACCACCATTTTCCTTTTAAAGGACTCGGCAACCGCCTGGACATGTTCGTCCTCGAGCACCTGCACAAGCGTGAGCGACAGGCGCGAAGAAGAACCCCCAGTGGCCCCAGCGATCAGATGATTCACACTGTGGACATCGCTCCTCCAGGCGGCCCCACGGCTGTTGACTTTCTAGCTCGAGCGTCTGTGCAGCTCGTTCATTGAAGACATTTTCCCTGCGAACAAAAAGACAGAAAATATTAGTAACAGACTTGGAAAAATATCGATACAAATGTTAAAACAAATCCTACAAAATTCTACCGAGTAGTTCGGTTGGGTTTTCAGAAAGCACGAGGTCGTGCGTATTAATGTATCGAGGCTCTGTCATCTCCCTTCCAGCAGAGTCAATCAGGGGAAAATCATCCTCCCTCAACATTTTTGCGGGAACAAAGGAAGATACAAAAGCCCACAGCTTTTCATAACTCTTCATTTCTGTTGAGTATTTTGGTGTTGGCTGCATTGTTTGGCAAAACCAAGGTATTGAATAGAAGCATCTCCATATGTAGAACATTTCTTCAGTTGGAAGTCTTTCATTTTGAAGCTGTTCAGAAGCTCAAAATTTCATCAGAAGCTGAATGCTCATCAGAAGCACTGTAGCACTTCAGAAGCTGATTCAGGTTCTGAAGTCCAGCGTTGACTTTTGTTGACCTCATCAGAAGCTGGGCTTTCATAATTGTTTTGGCATGAATCTTTGCAAGATTGATCAAGGAATTATTCACGCGTATTGCTTCTAGAATGCTGATTTATTTGAAGTAGATTTTATTGAAGATTTGGTTCAAAGATATGAAATTCATATTTTCCTGTTATAATCTTTAAAAGATTCAGTACAGTTTTATTTGTTACATTATTGGACCAATCTTATTTCAGTAACAAATCAAATCAGAAGATTAGTTTTATTTTGCAAGACTGAAGGCTATATAAGGAGGAGGGCTGCTGCTTTTCAAGATATACGAATTGAAGAGTATTATTCAGAGAAATAGAGTCTTAGTTGTTTTTAAGCTTTTGCTTTGTTTTTTGTACGCCACTCATATGTTTTGAGTTGGTTTAGGATTGTTATTGAGTTGTAATTCATTCTAAGCCTTTAGGTACGAATGAAGTTTTGTCTTTGAAGGTGTATTCAAAAACAGGGGAGTTTTTGTGTTCAGAACTGGGTTAAGTTCAAAGGGTAGTTCAAGTAGCTGGGTTGCAGTTGCTTGAATAGGAAGTTAGAGGTTTTCTAATACTCAACGTGTTGGGTAGAATTCAAGACTAGGAGGAAGTTAATTGCTTAGGCTGGGAACTGGGAGTCAGTGTCTTGAGTCATAAGGATTAATTCCTATAGTGGAATTCCTTCCTGGATTGGTATCCCCCAGAGTAGGAGGTGTTTACTCCGAACTGGGTTAACAAATTTCTGTGCCTTTTTACTTTCCTGCACTTTAAATTTGCTGCCTGTGTGTGTTTGTGTTTGTGCTCTGTTTTGCAAACTAGTGTGTCCTGCGTGCTGTTCAGAACCTGTTAGGTTCAGAACCTGATTACTCTGTTAGTTTCTGTTCATTGCCTGGCCAGAATTTTAATTGGCATCAGAGCAGGCACCCTGCCTGTATTTTGGGTGAGATCCAGAGGACTTATTTCTGATAAGCATGGATAGAGAAGGAGGATATGTCAATAGACCACCCCTACTAGATGGCACAAACTATGAGTATTGGAAGTCAAGGATGTGTGCTTTTCTAAAGTCTATTGACAGCAGGACTTGGAAAGCTGTGATTAAAGGCTGGGATCATCCTGTGTATACAGACAAAGATGGTAACAAGACTGAGGTTCTGAAGCCTGAGGAGGAATGGACCAAAGCTGAAGATGATCTGTCACTGGGAAATTCAAAAGCTTTGAATGCAATCTTTAATGGTGTGGACCAAAACATGTTCAGACTTATCAAACAATGTACTGTTGCAAAGGAGGCCTGGGAAATTCTAAAGACTACTCATGAAGGAACTTCTAAAGTGAAGATGTCCAGATTGCAGCTGCTGACCACCAAATTTGAGAACCTGAAGATGAAGGAAGATGAATCTATTCAGGATTTTTACATGAATGTGCTGGACATGGCAAATTCTTTTGATTCACTTGGGGAAAAGATTACTGATGAAAAGATAGTAAGGAAAATCCTCAGGTCCCTGCCCAGAAGATTTGACATGAAGGTCACTGCTATTGAGGAGGCTCATGATATTTCTGCTATGAAGGTTGAGGAGCTGATTGGGTCCTTGTTAAATTTTGAGACTGCATTCTGCAAACAGCCTGATAAGAAAGGGAAAGGTATAGCTTTTACTGTGAATACTGAAGCTGATGATCAACAAGATTCTGAGGAGGATGACTTGTCAGAAGCTCTGGTGTTGCTGGGAAAACAATTCAACAAGATTCTGAAGAATGTTAACAGAAAAGTCAAAGCCAAAGGTCAGAACTTCAGATTCAATAACAAAAAGCAACAAACTGATGAGAAGAAGACCAAGTCTGAGGAGAAAAGTAACCAAGCCAAAGGTGTGCAGTGCTATGAGTGTGAGGGGTATGGACATATCAAGTCTGAATGTCCTACTTTTCTTAAGAAGCAGAAGAAAAGCCTAGCTGTTGCATGGTCTGATGATGGTTCTGAAGAAGATGATGTTAGTGAATCTAATATGTGTGATACTGGTCTAGTTGTGAGGTCAGGAGCTATCTTGAAGAAGGAAGCTGTTTTAGAATCTGAGACCTTTTCAGAGTCTGACTCAGAGTCTGAAGCCTCATCTGTGTCTGAAGCTGCTAAAACCTCATATGATGAACTAGCTGACAACTACAGGAAGCTGTATACCAGAAGTGCTGAGGTTTGCAAACAAGTGCTGGATCAGAAGGAGACTATTTTTCAACTGGAGGCTGAAAAGGGAGAACTTCATGTGCAGAATTCAAATTTGAAAGAAGAAGTGAACCAGTTAAATTCCCAATTTGAACATATGAAAAAGCAGGTTAGAATGATGAATACTGCTACTAATGTGTTGGATGAAATCTTGGGTGCTCAGCAACAAGGAAAAACTGGATTAGGCTTTGATGATCAGACTCAGAACTCCAAATAGAAGATTCTTGTTAAAGAGTTTGTTCCTGCCACTAAAACTGATAATCCTGTGATTGGAGCATCTCAGATGAGACCTCAGAAACAATCCCAGATGCAAGCTCAGAAGAGACCTCAGATGCAAGGTCAGAAGTATGTTCAGATGCAAGGTCAGAAGCATGGTCAGATGCTACCTCAGAAGCAACCCCAGAAATCTTTCAGAAACAGAAGGAGGAGGAATCATCCATGGGTCTGTCATCATTGTGGAAAGAGCTGGCATATCAAACCATTCTGCTTTAAATTGTATGGTTACCCTGAACACTTTCAATTTAGAAGAGTGGAACCAGCTGCACCCAGACACAGTGTTCAGAAGGTGTGGAAACCTAAGGTTCAGAATGTAGGCCTGATTGCTCATACTTCTTTGAGAGCCACTTCAAAAGAAGATTGGTATTTTGATAGTGGGTGTTCAAGACACATGACTGGTGTGAAGAAGCTGCTGAGCAATATCAGATCATACTCCAGAAGTTATGTGACATTTGGAGATGGTGTAAAAGGTCAGATTCTGGGTATTGGAGATCTGATCAGAGAAGGTTTGCCCAGACTTAATGATGTGCTACTGGTGGAAGGATTAACCTCTAATCTGATCAGTATTAGCCAGCTGTGTGATCAGGATTTGAAAGTTAATTTCAACAAGCAGGAGTGTATTGTTACTGATCAGGATGGAAAAACTCAGATGAGGGGCTGCAGATCCAAAGACAATTGTTACTTGTGGGTTTCTGAAGAAGAAAGAAGTCTGACTTCTTGTCTTATGAGCTCAGAAGAGGAAGTCAAACTCTGGCACCAGAAGCTGGGACATCTGCATCTGAAAGGAATGAAAAAAATCCTGAGTACTGAAGCTATCAGAGGTGTACCTAATCTGAAGATCAATGAGGACAATGTTTGTGGTGATTGTCAAATTGGAAAACAAACAAGAAAGTCTCATCCCAGATTAGTTCACCATGTAACTACTAAAGTACTAGAACTTGTTCATATGGATTTAATGGGGCCTATGCAAGTAGAAAGTATTGGAGGAAAGAGGTATGCTTTTGTAATGGTAGATGACTACTCAAGATTCACATGGATAAGTTTTGTTAGAGAAAAATCTGATACTTTTGAAGTTTTTAAAGGCTTGTGCATTCAACTACAAAGAGAAAAAGACTGTGGCATAGTCAGAATAAGAAGTGACCATGGCAAAGAATTTGAAAACAAGAGTTTTTCATAATTCTGTGCTTCTGACCCTATCACACCTCAGCAAAATGGTGTAGTTGAGAGGAAGAATAGGACATTAGCAGAATGTGCAAGAGTTATGCTGCATGCAAAGAAGCTGCCATATATGTTCTGGGCTGAAGCAATGAATACTGCCTGTTATATTCATAACAGAGTTACTTTGAAGAAGGGAACCACTTGTACTTTGTATGAATTATGGAAAGGAAGAAAGCCAACTGTGAAGTATTTGTTGGTATAAGCCCTAGAGGCCAATAGTTTATGTCAAACTTTATATGTATCATGACTTTTATTATTGAATAAAATATGGCGTTCTTTATTACACTTGTTATAAGATAAATAAAGTCCCTAGAATAGTTAGTTCTTGTGATGGAATATTAAGTGTGACTTAATCATGAGATTACATCAACAGAAAGAACACTATTCTTAAATGTATCCGTAGTCAAGCTTTAATATGAATTGGGATAATATTAAAGCATGGAGACTATTATGTATGTAGACTGATGACCACATCTCATGGGTCATGAATATGAGATATTAAGTCTATACATAGGTATAAGTATTAGGAGTAATATTTATACTGGATTGACCCATCGTGAGAATACTACATAGTATGTTATGAAATCGTCATAAGTTATTCTCACAATGATAATAGTGTATATCACTCTTAGACCTGAAACCACTATGATCCCTAGATGTGGACTCAAGTGTTTTATTGCCATTCAAACGTTGTCTGTAACAAGATGACTATAACGTTGGTTAATGGGCACTCGACGAATCATGCTGAGGGACATGAGTGTCCTAGATGGGATTTGTCCCTCCTCATAACAGGAGATATATCTTTAGGCCTCTTGATGGAATATGACTGGAAAAATGCATGGCCATGCCGAATTAAGTCAATATGAGATATTGGACTTATTCGTTGTTCAGTATATTTCGGGATCAAGAAATATAAATATTGAGCTAAACAAGGGTGACGTAATCTATGCCTTGTGTTCAATAAAGATATTAGGACAAAGGAGTAATCGTACACATAGATATTATCATGGAAAAGGTTTCGTCAGATCACTTGACATTCTTGTCACTTGGGTAGCAGTGATGTGTTGCTAGATACCGCTCACTGTTTATAATATTAAATATAGGATTTAATATTATTGCCAACGTTACAAGAACCTATAGGGTCACACACAAAAGAACGTTAAAAGGAGAAATATAAGTAGTACTTATATGATGGGGTACGTTTAGCAATAAGCGCTAATTAGTTAGCGGATGCTGATGGGCTAATGGGCTTTTGAAGCTCAAGCTGATTTTGTGCAGCAAGGAGTTCTATAAATAGAAGCTCTAATGCTGAAATCAGCTAATGCTTTTCGTGTAACCCTAAAGGCTAAACGAATCCCCACTTCTCTCTAACCTCTGATCGCTTGGCTAGCACCGGGAACCAGAGGAAGCCGTTCGTGTGGACGAGTAGAGGCTTTGCTTATTTGCTCAGCTGTGATCAACGAAAGTGTTTCAGCATTACAAGAGGTAACAATTCTATCACTGATTCATGTGATATTCGTAATGATCCAAGGAAAGGAAATCAAATTTTTAAACTTCCGCTGCACTATGAAAGTCGATTTCCCTTCAGTGGTATCAGAGCCAATTACGAAACCATGAATCGGATTGTTTTGTTTACTCCTTTATGTTTTAATTGGATTAAACATAATCGAAGACAATTAAATAATAAAGACGAATTAAAATTGGCAAGGCATCACGTTTCCGTGCATGGCTTTTCGGTTTGTTTGAAGCTTCGGAACCGTATCAGGTGAAGCATCAATATATCGATTATCCATATCGACGGAGATGTGTTGCTCGATCACATACGCACATAATTGAATCGTATCACTTTTCTGTGCATGGCTTTTCGAATTGTTTGAAGCTTCGGAACCGTTTCCTGGTGAAGCATCAATATTTTCGATTATCCATATCGACAGAAATATGATTGATAAATTCTGTGTAACAGAAGTATATGTGATATACTCGTGATGATCGTTCACTAAATCAAGTCAGATGATATTTGTTCATATTGGATGATTGTAAACTGGAGCTTCGGAACCGTATCAGGTGAAGCATTCTAAATTCGATCACCATATTGGATAAACAATCAGAGTACTTTGATTGGTGTGATCATACTGTTACAACGGGATTCATAACGCCGCAAGTGTTGTGCCGTCATGATTAGGGTTACGGAAAAGGCTGAAACCAGGTTCAGAATCGTGACACGATTGTAGAATCGTGACACGATTTTGTGCCCAGCAAATCGTTTGCTTCTGCCTATAAAATCGTGACACGATTACAGAATCGTGACACGATTTTGTGCCCAGCAAATTGTTTGCTTCTGACTATAAAATCGTGACACGATTCCAGAATCGTGACACGATTTTTACAGCACCAGAATTCAAAGTGAATCGTTCATATTGAATTAGCTTCCGGGGCGCTGCCCCGGAAGCCCCGCAAGGGGCGCTGCCCCCTTGACCCCTGTCCGCTGACCGGGCAGCGGAACCCCCGACTAATCTGCGTAGTGTGATCAATCGCCGAGTTTTAATTCAATTTATTTAATTATGAGGTGTTAATAATAATAAAAGGTGTTTTATTGTTGTTGTGTGAATGATTATGGCCTTAGTCTTATTATTTCTTTTATTTTGGATTTTGAAATACGGCCTGCGTGTCGTGCCTCTCTCTTGAATTCTATATGTACATTCTCTTCTCATCCAATCCCTCGTATGTAAAACGAGTTTCTTTATATGTAATGTAATTAGAATACAAGGAGGTAATAGGACCATTGACGTTGGATTAGCCTTGGAAGTCTAGCTTGGAGAAGCAAGGTCGTTTCTAGGATTAGTTTAGATTCTTTCATTGGCTTGAGAGAATCATAGCGTTAGGAGGCCATAATCATGTCACTTTTATTTTGTATAATTGTTATGCATGCTTGAATGATTGGAGTGCGAATATATATGATATATAAGCCGTGGTGAGGTGAGATCAAACTAAATAAAATCCTTCAAAGTGATATATTAAGTTTAATGCTTTCCAAAAGAATAACACCCTTCAAGACTAATATCGAATGTGTGGGTTCTGCCCTAGCGAAGCACATGTTCTATGTTTGTAAGTCGCGGTGCGGTAATTTCATTTACCCGATTGTTATTCTATTGGGTTTAACTTAACTAAATTAATTTTAATATGATTAGAATAAATTTAGAAGCAAGAATTGGGAAGTATCTATATGATAGATCAGAGTAAGAGTTACTCGCCCAATTGATTTGAAAGTTGTATGAGATACAATTGGAAATGTTCCTACCTAAATAGCTGAGTTTTGGGTGATCAGCCCTAGCTGACTCAAAACAAGGTGAAATAAGGATTTCAACCCGCTAGAAAATCTTCCAACAGGATTTTCCGAATTAAATGTTTGAAGGTCATTTGATTTGAATAAAATAGTGGGAGCGTATTTAATTAAAGGCCAAATTAAATATGTTATTTTCATGATACTTATTTTGCATATTTTAAATTGTAGATGGCAAATAACACTTCAAACAACATTTTGCGATCAATCCTTGAGAAGGATAAGCTGAATGAAACAAATTTTTTAGACTGGCACCGTAACTTGAGGATTGTCCTCACACATGAGAAAAAGCTGTATGTGCTTGATGAACCTGTTCCTGAAGAGGCACCAGCTGCAAATGCTCCCAGGGCTGAAAGAGATGCTTATAGTAAGCATGTCAATGATGCCGTGGAAGTCGCTTGCATCATGCTTGCAACTATGACCTCTGAGCTTCAGAAGCAACACGAGAACATGGCTGCGTTCGATATGATCGAACACCTTAAGACTCTTTATGAAGAGCAAGCTAGGCATGAAAGGTATGATGTCTCCAAGGCCCTTTTTGGAACTAAGCTGTCGGAAGGAAGTCCTGTAGGACCTCATGTACTCAAGATGATTGGGTACGTTGAGAACCTCGCGCGATTGGGTTTACCCCTTGAGCAGGAACTTGCTATTGATCTTATTTTGCAATCGTTGCCGGAAAGCTTTAGCCACTTTGTCATGAATTTCCTAATGAATGACATGGACAAAACTCTTCCACAGCTTGCAGCAATGTTAAGAACTGCTGAAAAGAACATGAAGGGAAAGGGAAAGACCATCTTGATGGTTAACAATGGAAAGGTCAAAAAGCATAATAAGAAGCCTAAAAGGTCTAAGGGAAATGGCAAAGGCAAAGCAGTTGCTAAGCCATCAACCAAAGCCTTGAAGCCTAATGGAGGTGTGGCTAAGGAGGGCAAGTGCTTCTACTGCGGTAAGACCGGGCACTGGAAGCGCAACTGCCCAAAATATCTGGAAGATAAAAGGAATGGAACGGTTGCTTCCACTTCTTCAGGTATTTTTGTTATAGAAATTAACATGTCTACTTCTACATCATGGGTATTAGATACTGGATGTGGTTCTCATATTTGTACTGATGTGCAGGGGTTGAGAACGAGTAGAACATTGGCAAAAGGGGAGGTCGATCTACGAGTTGGCAATGGCGCAAAGGTTGCTGCTTTAGCTGTTGGAACTTATGAATTGACTTTACCTAGTGGTCTTTTAATACAGTTAGAGAACTGTTATTTTGTACCTGCAATTAGCAGGAATATTATTTCCGTTTCTTGTTTGGACAAGTCCGGTTTTTGTTTTACAATAAAAGACAAATGTTGTTCTATTTATTTGAATAATATTCACTATGCTAATGCCATTATGAGTAATGGACTTTATATTCTTGATCTTGATATGCCAATCTATAACATAAATACGAAAAGGATGAAACCTAATGAGTTGAATCCAACTTATCTTTGGCATTGTCGTTTAGGCCATATAAACGAAAATCGGATTTCCAAACTCCATAAAGATGGAATTTTGGACTCTTTTGATTTAGAATCATATGAGACATGTCGATCTTGTTTATTGGGAAAGATGACAAAGACCCCATTCACCGGAACAGGTGAAAGGTCTAGTGATCTTTTGGGACTTATACATACTGATGTATGTGGACCACTAAACACACCTGCTAGAGGAGGGTTTTATTACTTCATTACATTTACTGATGACTTTAGTAGATTTGGATATGTGTATCTAATGAAACACAAATCTGAATCATTTACTTTCTTCAAAGAATTTCAAAATGAAGTAGAAAACCAACTTGGCAAGAAAATCAAAATGCTTCGATCTGATCGAGGTGGCGAATATTTGAGCCAAGAGTTTGACGATCATCTAAAAGAGTGTGGGATCTTATCCCAGCTCACACCTCCTGGAACACCACAATGGAATGGTGTTTCCGAAAGGAGAAATCGAACCTTGTTAGACATGGTCCGATCTATGATGAGTCATGCTGATCTTCCAAACTCCTTTTGGGGACACGCCTTATTAACTGCAGCTTACACACTTAACCAAGTTCCATCCAAAGCGATAGAAAAGACACCATATGAGATATGGAGTGGTCGAAAACCCAATGTGAAACATTTAAAGATTTGGGGTTGTGAAGTTTATGTGAAACGACTAATGTCCACTAAACTTGAACAAAGATCTGACAAATGTTTCTTTGTGGGATATCCTAAAGAAACTAAAGGATACTACTTTTACAAACCATCTGAGGGCAAAGTGTTTGTCGCTAGAGATGGAGTATTCCTTGAGAAGGAATTTGTTTCCAAAGAAATTACTGGGAAAAAGGTAGATCTTGAAGAAGTTCAAGACCCACAAAGTAGTACGCCAATGGAGGAACAGGAGCAGGATACACAAGTTGTTGTGACAGAAAATCCTACTCCAATAACACAAGAACCACGTAGGTCAAATAGGATACGTCAAGAACCTGAGAGATATGGGTATCTCATATCAGAAGAATGTGACGTATTGCTCATGGATCAAGATGAGCCTATGACTTATCAAGAGGCCATTACTGGTCCTGAATCTGAGAAGTGGCTTGAAGCCATGAAATCTGAAATGGATTCCATGTACACAAATCAAGTTTGGAACTTGGTCGAAGCACCTAAAGGAATTAATCCTATAGGATGCAAGTGGGTTTTCAAAAAGAAAACTGACATGGACGGAAAGGTTAACACCTACAAAGCGCGGTTGGTTGCTAAAGGCTTCAAACAAATTCATGGTGTAGACTATGATGAAACCTTTTCACCAGTCGCAATGATCAAATCCATTCGGATCTTACTTGCTATCGCTGCATACCATGATTATGAAATCTGGCAGATGGATGTTAAGACTGCTTTCCTTAATGGAAATCTCCTTGAGGATGTGTACATGACACAACCTGAAGGATTTGGCATTCCTGATAACATCCAAAAGGTATGCAAATTGCAGCGATCAATCTATGGATTGAAGCAAGCTTCCAGAAGTTGGAATCTTCGTTTTGATGAAACTGTACAACAGTATGGATTCATTAAAAATGAAGATGAACCTTGTGTTTACAAGAAGGTTAGTGGGAGCATAGTCTCATTTCTGGTATTATATGTGGATGACATATTGCTTATCGGAAATGACATCCCTACACTACAAGAAATTAAATCTTGGTTAGGGAAATGCTTTTCTATGAAAGACTTAGGTGAAGCTTCCTACATATTAGGAATCAGGATCTATAGAGATAGATCACAAAGATTGCTTGGCTTAAGTCAGGGTACATACATTGACAAAGTCTTGAGACGTTTCAATATGTATGAGTCCAAGAAAGGACTTGTACCTATGTCATCAGGTATAAGTTTGTCAAAAGCACAATCCCCTTCAACTGTTGAAGAAAGGGATCGAATGATCAATGTTCCATATGCATCCGCAATTGGATCTATCATGTATGCTATGTTATGTACTCGACCAGATGTCTCGTATGCTTTAAGTGCTACGAGCAGATACCAGTCTAATCCAGGTAACAGTCATTGGGTTGCTGTTAAGAACATCCTTAAGTACTTGAGAAGAACTAAGGATACTTTCTTGATCTATGGAGGTCAAGAAGAGCTCTCTGTAATTGGTTACACAGATGCTAGTTTTCAGACAGATCATGATGATTTCAAATCGCAATCTGGATACGTGTTTTGCTTAAATGGCGGTGCTGTTAGCTGGAAGAGTTCAAAGCAAGAAACAGTCGCTGATTCTACAACCGAGGCCGAGTATATTGCTGCATCTAATGCCGCAAAAGAGGCTGTTTGGATCAAGAAATTCATCTCTGATCTTGCTATAGTTCCAAGCATTGTGGATCCCATTGAACTGTTATGTGATAACAATGGAGCAATCGCACAAGCTAAAGAACCTAGATCTCACCAAAGATCCAAACACATACTTAGGCGCTATCATCTCATTCGAGAAATCATCGATAGAGGAGATGTGAAAATATGCAGAGTACCAACATCAGACAATGTTGCTGATCCACTGACTAAAGCTCTAACTCAGCAGAAGCATGATGGTCATACTAGATCTATGGGTATTAGGTCTATGCCTGATTAGCTCTAGTGCTAGTGGGAGATTGTTGGTATAAGCCCTAGAGGCCAATAGTTTATGTCAAACTTTATATGTATCATGACTTTTATTATTGAATAAAATATGGCGTTCTTTATTACACTTGTTATAAGATAAATAAAGTCCCTAGAATAGTTAGTTCTTGTGATGGAATATTAAGTGTGACTTAATCATGAGATTACATCAACAGAAAGAACACTATTCTTAAATGTATCCGTAGTCAAGCTTTAATATGAATTGGGATAATATTAAAGCATGGAGACTATTATGTATGTAGACTGATGACCACATCTCATGGGTCATGAATATGAGATATTAAGTCTATACATAGGTATAAGTATTAGGAGTAATATTTATACTGGATTGACCCATCGTGAGAATACTACATAGTATGTTATGAAATCGTCATAAGTTATTCTCACAATGATAATAGTGTATATCACTCTTAGACCTGAAACCACTATGATCCCTAGATGTGGACTCAAGTGTTTTATTGCCATTCAAACGTTGTCTGTAACAAGATGACTATAACGTTGGTTAATGGGCACTCGACGAATCATGCTGAGGGACATGAGTGTCCTAGATGGGATTTGTCCCTCCTCATAACAGGAGATATATCTTTAGGCCTCTTGATGGAATATGACTGGAAAAATGCATGGCCATGCCGAATTAAGTCAATATGAGATATTGGACTTATTCGTTGTTCAGTATATTTCGGGATCAAGAAATATAAATATTGAGCTAAACAAGGGTGACGTAATCTATGCCTTGTGTTCAATAAAGATATTAGGACAAAGGAGTAATCGTACACATAGATATTATCATGGAAAAGGTTTCGTCAGATCACTTGACATTCTTGTCACTTGGGTAGCAGTGATGTGTTGCTAGATACCGCTCACTGTTTATAATATTAAATATAGGATTTAATATTATTGCCAACGTTACAAGAACCTATAGGGTCACACACAAAAGAACGTTAAAAGGAGAAATATAAGTAGTACTTATATGATGGGGTACGTTTAGCAATAAGCGCTAATTAGTTAGCGGATGCTGATGGGCTAATGGGCTTTTGAAGCTCAAGCTGATTTTGTGCAGCAAGGAGTTCTATAAATAGAAGCTCTAATGCTGAAATCAGCTAATGCTTTTCGTGTAACCCTAAAGGCTAAACGAATCCCCACTTCTCTCTAACCTCTGATCGCTTGGCTAGCACCGGGAACCAGAGGAAGCCGTTCGTGTGGACGAGTAGAGGCTTTGCTTATTTGCTCAGCTGTGATCAACGAAAGTGTTTCAGCATTACAAGAGGTAACAATTCTATCACTGATTCATGTGATATTCGTAATGATCCAAGGAAAGGAAATCAAATTTTTAAACTTCCGCTGCACTATGAAAGTCGATTTCCCTTCAGTATTTCCATGTGTTTGGGAGCAGATGCTACATTTTGGCTGACAGGGAAAACAGAAGAAAACTGGATCCTAAGTCTGATGAGGGCATATTCCTGGGTTATTCAGTGAACAGCAGAGCTTATAGGGTGTTTAATTCCAGAACCAAGGTTGTGATGGAGTCCATAAATGTGGTTATTGATGATTTGTCTGCTGAGAATGAAAAGAATGAACCTGAAGTAGTTCCAGAGTCTGAAGTATCAGAAGAACAAACCTCAGAAGCAGAAAAGTATTCAGAGTCTGAAGAAGCAGAAGATCAACCAGATCAAGTTCCTAATGGTAAAGGGCCATCAATTAGAGTTCAGAAGGATCATCCTAAAGACTTAATCATTGGAAGCTTAGATCAAGGTGTCAGAACCAGGAGATCAGATGCTGCTGCTACTGATTCTTGTTTTGTGTCCAAGTTTGAACCCAAGAATGTGAAAGAAGCCCTGACTGATGAATTTTGGATTGAAGCAATGCAAGATGAGTTGAATCAATTCAAAAGAAGTGAAGTGTGGGATCTAGTTCCAAGACCAGAAGGACTGAATGTGATTGGCACTAAGTGGATATTCAAGAATAAAATAGATGAAAGTGGTACTGTAGTCAGAAACAAGGCAAGGTTGGTTGCCCAAGGCTATACTCAAGTTGAGGGACTTGATTTTGATGAGACATTTGCACCTGTCGCCAGACTAGAGTCCATAAGACTGCTGTTGGGTGTCTCCTGCATTCTCAAGTTCAAGCTATTTCAGATGGATGTGAAGAGTGCATTTCTGAATGGATATCTGCAAGAAGAAGTGTATGTTGAACAGCCTAAAGGATTTGTGGATCATAATTTTCCTAATCATGTTTACAAACTGAAGAAGGCCTTGTATGGATTGAAGCAAGCACCAAGAGCATGGTATGAAAGATTAACTCAGTTTCTTGTGGCTCAAGGTTACAGAAAAGGAGGTTCTGATAAGACCTTGTTTGTGAAAGATGAAAATGGGAGTCTGATGATAGCTCAGATTTATGTGGATGATATAGTGTTTGGAGGGATGTCTCAGAAGATGGTCAAATTGTTTGTTCAGCAGATGCAGTCAGAATTTGAAATGAGCTTAGTTGGTGAACTGACATATTTTCTTGGATTACAAGTTAAGCAAATGGAAGATACAATCTTCATCTCTCAGAGTAAATATGCCAAGAACATAGTGAAGAAGTTTGGAATGGAATCAGCTGCTCATAAGAAGACACCAGCTGCTACTCATCTGAAGTTAACCAAAGATGAACAAGGAGTATCAGTAGATCAAAGTCAGTACAGAAGCATGATAGGGAGCTTATTGTATTTAACTGCAAGCAGGCCTGATATCACATTTGCTGTAGGAGTTTGTGCAAGATATCAAGCTGATCCTAAGATGAGTCATCTGACACAAGTCAAAAGGATCCTGAAGTATGTGAATAGCACAAGTGACTATGGAATCATGTATTCACATAGTTCAAGTTCTGAACTGATGGGACATTGTGATGCTGACTGGGCTGGAAGTGCTGATGACAGGAAGAGCACCTCAGGAGGTTGTTTCTTTTTGGGAAATAACTTAATTTCATGGTTTAGCAAGAAGCAAAACTGTGTGTCATTGTCAACTGCTGAGGCTGAGTATATTGCTGCTGGAAGTAGTTGCTCACAATTGGTGTGGATGAAGCAGATGCTGGAGGAGTACAACATTGAACAAAGAACTATGACATTGTTTTGTGACAATTTGAGTGCCATCAACATCTCTAAGAATCCAATTCAGCACAGTAGAACCAAACACATAGACATCAGGCATCATTTTATCAGAAACCTTGTGGAGGACAAGATTGTTCAGCTGGAACATGTAGCTACTGAAGAACAAGTTGCTGACATTTTCACAAAGGCCTTGGATGCTAAGCAGTTTGAAAACTTAAGGAGCAAGTTAGGTGTGTGCTTATATGAAGAATTCTAGCAATTAAAGCAAACTGGATGTGAGGAAGGTAGAGTACCTGCCAGCTTTGTTAGTGCTAAGTGTGATGCTGTCTCTGATACTAAGTTTGAAGTTCAAACTGGGACAGTAGTTGAAGATGTTTGTGCAGTTTCCCTTCCCTATTTGAAGACTATGATTTGTCAGAATTTTATGGCTAAAAAGGGGGAGAAAATCTTATGCAATGTGTTGGCCTTGTTGGCTCTGATACCAAGAATTAGAAGATGTATTGCTCTGATATGTGTGCCATTAATTCAGAAGGTGACTAGTTTTGCTCTGATACCAAGCAAGATATGTCCAGATATGATCAAGAGGGAATATGTGTCTCAGGGGGAGTACAAGTTTGTTATATTCCTAAAGTGTAGTGATCCTGAAGAAGAGTGATCCTGAAGAAGATTTGTGCTCAGCTCCTGAAGTGTGCTCTGATACCTTTTGGTAGTAAGGGGGAGTTTGTTTGTGAAGCTTCAGGGGGAGTATTATGTTGTTCAGGAGTTGATCAGTAGCTCTGATACCTTGAAGTGTGCTCTGATACCTTGTTTGTGATGATCAGGAGTTGATCAGTAGGTTATGTGTGCTTCAGTAGCTGAAACTGAAGCTGGTTTGTGTTTCTCATGATAGTCATAAATGAATCCGCTGCTAATTACTATGTTATGATTGATCATTGTGGAGTTCTTCATTGCTGAGTTGGTTATAAGGGAGATTGAAGAACTTGGATGGTTTTAGCCAAAAATTTGCCAAAGGGGGAGATTGTTGAGTATTTTGGTGTTGGCTGCATTGTTTGGCAAAACCAAGGTATTGAATAGAAGCATCTCCATATGTAGAACATTTCTTCAGTTGGAAGTCTTTCATTTTGAAGCTGTTCAGAAGCTCAAAATTTCATCAGAAGCTGAATGCTCATCAGAAGCACTGTAGCACTTCAGAAGCTGATTCAGGTTCTGAAGTCCAGCATTGACTTTTGTTGACCTCATCAGAAGCTGGGCTTTCATAATTGTTTTGGCATGAATCTTTGCAAGATTGATCAAGGAATTATTCACGCGTATTGCTTCTAGAATGCTGATTTATTTGAAGTAGATTTTATTGAAGATTTGGTTCAAAGATATGAAATTCATATTTTCCTGTTATAATCTTTAAAAGATTCAGTACAGTTTTATTTGTTACATTATTGGACCAATCTTATTTCAGTAACAAATCAAATCAGAAGATTAGTTTTATTTTGCAAGACTGAAGGCTATATAAGGAGGAGGGCTGCTGCTTTTCAAGATATACGAATTGAAGAGTATTATTCAGAGAAATAGAGTCTTAGTTGTTTTTAAGCTTTTGCTTTGTTTTTTGTACGCCACTCATATGTTTTGAGTTGGTTTAGGATTGTTATTGAGTTGTAATTCATTCTAAGCCTTTAGGTACGAATGAAGTTTTGTCTTTGAAGGTGTATTCAAAAACAGGGGAGTTTTTGTGTTCAGAACTGGGTTAAGTTCAAAGGGTAGTTCAAGTAGCTGGGTTGCAGTTGCTTGAATAGGAAGTTAGAGGTTTTCTAATACTCAACGTGTTGGGTAGAATTCAAGACTAGGAGGAAGTTAATTGCTTAGGCTGGGAACTGGGAGTCAGTGTCTTGAGTCATAAGGATTAATTCCTATAGTGGAATTCCTTCCTGGATTGTTATCCCCCAGAGTAGGAGGTTTTTACTCCGAACTGGGTTAACAAATTTTTGTGCCTTTTTACTTTCCTGCACTTTAAATTTGCTGCCTGTGTGTGTTTGTGTTTGTGCTCTGTTTTGCAAACTAGTGTGTCCTGCGTGCTGTTCAGAACCTGTTAGGTTCAGAACCTGATTACTCTGTTAGTTTCTGTTCATTGACTGGCCAGAATTTCAATTTCCCCCTCATTCAGCCTGGAAAACCCAGAGCCAAAATCGGAGGGTTTAAGCCCGTAATGGTTCCTACACCAGTAGAAAGGAAATATGGGAACCTTGCAGCGGTCTTCCCCCCATCCTCTCGGGTTGTCCTGACCATCTTCAAGACGTTCCCCAAAGCAACCGTCGTCTTTGGTCGCACCAGGAAGAAACGATCCTTGAAGGGCCTCACCTTGCCCATAAACAGTGAAAAAGCTTCCTCGTCTGGCAGAAAGAAACCCAAGCATGACCCCCGCCTTTCTCCGTCCCTCGCTGGACAGTAAAAAATGAAAAAAAACAGAGGCACGGTAGGCTCAACCTCCAAGTGCCTACATACCAGCTCGAACGCTTTCATAAAGGGATAGTAGGATGGAGCTGCGAGGACGACAACTTCGTCCACCTTAGAACGGATTGTTCAAAAGGGGAAAAAGGGAGTCTGAACCCCATATCTTTGAATATGACCTCATACATAGGGATCCTATTCCCCCTATAATGAGAGCATATCCTGTCAGATATGCTGGGGAGACAGACCTCCCAATCCTCGGCACGACTAATCTTGTTGAACGGCTTTTCTACCGTGCCGTCCGGCGTAAACAAAGAAATTGCTTTCAATGGCTCATCCCCTATCCAAGAAGGATCATATTCTTCGGCCTCATTTCTATTTGGATTTTCGGCCATGATTATACCTGAAAAGAGGAGGAAGGAAAAGAAGTGAATTTCGCATTCAAATCCACCATTCCTCCACCTCCAGTTCGATCATTGCGAGGAAGGGTTCATCGTCCTCCCAAACGGAAAGGTCAAAGATTTAAAATAAACTAACAGTTTGGAGGGAAAAACCAAAAGACTGTGCAAAAGACCTCCGTGTACGGCGGAACCACATCACATACGACGACGACGAGTTAAACCTCTAACAGGTTAAAAACCTGCCACCAGTGGCTCACAAACAAACAAAGGTGATCATACAGGGGATCATACATCCTAAAAAGCGCAACCTACGGCGTAGACAACCACCATCTATGGAGGAATCCACCAAATTCCTACCCGTAAAACACTAGCCTATTCAAACACGAGAAAGAAATGGTCGAAAGACGAAAAAGAAAGCACAATGATGAAGCAGTCATACCTTGTTAAACGAAGATTAAGTTGAAGGATGAACGACGAAGGTATAAAGATTCAAACACACCAGAACTTCACTGGAATGGCTCCTAGAACTTTTGAGAATCGGAGAGTTGCAGAGTAAAAATGGCAAAAATGTTTCTCAACAACGCTTGGGGCTATTTATACCTCCTTCGCAACCTTTCAGAGACAATGATTTCGATCCGGTGCAGCCCTTCACATGTGATCTCATGCAAAGAATCAAAGCAATGGTTCAGATTGCATCCCATCATATATCCAACGGCCTTGATCAAACTCGTTGGAGTTCCAAACGTCAAGATTCATCAACGGTGATGATGGAGCCTCGAGAACGGTTCCCAAGATGCACTCAAGGGCCAAAGTAATCAAGTGCATTACTATCCTTTTACACGTGGCAATCAAAACCCAAACGTCATGTCCCCTCACTCACGACCTCAAAGACGTGGGCATTAAATGCAGATGGACAGACGACCAACTATCTGACGAGGGAATCTCGCAGCTCCAACTGCCCATTGATCAAGGGACGAACCGATGTACAAATACGAACTTCCCTCAACTCAATGAGGTCGCTCCAACCACAACAAAACAAACTTCGCAATGATCCCAACGAGCGAAGCCTTCGAATAGGATTCGGTTGATCGTTCTTAATCTTTCTCAAGTTTAAGGTCCAAATGATCATTCCTGACTTTCCTCAGGGTTGCCGAGCAGGGTCAATCGATCGTTCCGAGCAAAGTTCTGCTGGTCATCCTTGATTTTCTTCAAGTTCAAGATCCATTTGATCATTTTTTATGTTCCTCAATCTGAACTCCATTAGCGACCCGAGGAGCGCGCTTAACATATCCTTAAAGGAGAATGTCACATACCCTTATGAACAGCACCGTCCAAAGCGGGTTAATCCACTCACATACGAGCTGATGGCCCCTCATGCAAGCTAGTTCTACGCGAACACCACTTCTTCAAAACAACTGAGGCCCTCACCTCCAAAAGAACTCCTACCAGACAAGGCTTTTACCTCATCAAAGTCATCACTCTTTGCCAAGAGCAACAACTTGGGGGGCTTTTGTTCTGGAGTAAACGAATAGCAATTAGGCCCATTTACTTAGGCCCAATACAAACTAGCCCAGATCCAATATCCGGTAGAATTACTCGCAGCACACCTCCTCTCCGCGAGTGGGGTGCTCGGAGCAAACAGAGACTGGTTCAAATGTTCTGTAACGTCTCATGTACGCTCCCGCGAATCTCTCCTCGGCGGTTACACTTCTTACGAATTCGTAACCGTCGAGCCACACGTGTGCCATACAACGGCTCCTGCCCCACCCACCTCTATAAAACGGGGACTCTGAGCAGTTCCCAAGATTAGATTCTCTCTACTTAACCTACCTCTCTACACTCATACTGACTTAACCTACCTCTCTACACTCATACCTTTTGTAGTATTATGCAACTTAGGTGAAATAATTTATATACACATTGTATTATTACAATTTATGTATCAATTGTTTCAGTAATTGTTAATTAAGTGAAATGTTCAGATATATATTTCTTTTTTTAAAATGACCATTACCGCGGTTCAAACCGCTACTATGCGCTTTTTTTTTTGTAAAAATGTGCGTTGGTGGTTCAAACTGCCACTGTGTACTATTTTTTGCTAACAAAATAATATTATGGTGGTTGAAACCGCCGTTTTAATCAAAAAATTAGCCGCCATTTTATTCAACGTGTATTACTACAGTTTGCATGGCGGTTCTTCAAAAACCGTCTTTTAATCTTTGTGGCATGCAAAATTTTGGCAGTTTTCAAAACGTCAGTTTAGTGTATAGTGGCGGCTAAAACCGCCGTAACATGCAAATTTTAGCCGCTGCTATTCCCATGATTTTTTGTAGTGTTTAGTTATTATATGTAAATCATTCCCTAGTTCAAAATTTGATTTTTTGGTTTTTAAACCTAATATTCTCATGTAAGCATTTTTAAATGTGTTGTCTATGTTTTAATTGCTCCAATATAATACACTTAAATGAGTCGTAAAAGAATATTGGGACACTATAATTGATATGAATCTCCATCTATTATATAAAATATCTTGAAAAAATAATTGGAGAATAATTTATATCTCAGCAAATTGATTATCTATACTATATATAAAGAAAATAGCATATTTTGACTCTTTTGGGCTGACTTTTTTTCATTCCAAAATTACCCTCAACTTTCAATACAAATAACGCATATAACAAATAGATAAGAGTAAATTTAAATCTTAAAATAAAATGTAACAAATTGTATAGATTCGGTTTTTTTCTTTATCATTTCAAAAAATAATGGATGAAAGTGAATTGAAATATTAAAAAAGTGTAACAAACACAATATTTATTTTTTGGTTACCACACAAAATATATCGTGTAACAAACATGATTTGAGTATATGTCTAGTGTTTTTTCTTTATCCTTAAAAAAAAGCGTAACAAACTAGATCAAGTATATGTCACTATAAATATAATCAATAAGAAAAGGAAAATTATCACCGATACACTGAGATAAAATATTTTCAAATGAGAAATTAGAGAGTAAAATAGTGACTCTTATCATATACATCCTCTCAAAGGTAAGTCCTCTTAACATATGTGAGATAAAATATTTTAAATATTAATATCCATTAATATTTTTTTTGAAATAATATCCATTAGAAATATTTAAAAATTAAAAATTGTAATCAAAATCATACAAACAAACATAATAAAATACACACACGTTAGCGTAGTAAAAAGAACGGACAGACGGGCATGGTAGTGCCCGTCTTTCCGCTAGTGAATTGATAAATTAATTTTTCTGGTATTAGAGGGAGATAATAAGAAGCTGAATATATGAGCCAGAAGTTCAAACAAATCATTTAAAATAAATTATTGTTATATCATCTTAATCTTCATATAAATCAACATGAACCAAAAGTTCAAAATATGATTTCATTTGTAAATTTAAACAAACAAAATATCAGCGGCTAATATGTACAAAAAGAAAACAATCATAAAATTTTATGTACAAAAAGTTATTTTTTGGTATTTAAATAAGTTAAATACTCAATTTCCGAAATAAAGTTTTTACTTTCAGTTTCTTAATAGAGTTTTTCTATCATGTGTAAATTTGCACATATTAAGAAATTTAAAATAGTAAATTTGTATTAGAACTTGAACATTTTATATTAAATATAGGGTTAATAGTGCTTTACCCCCTGTAATATTGGTCATTTCCGGTTTTCCCCCTGTAAATTTTTTTTTTAGATTCCGTCCTTGTAATTTGAAGATTTTGGGTTTTGGACCTTGATGATTTTTTATTGTACAAAATTGATGATATGACAGGGGGTAAATCGAAATTTGCTCAAATTAACAGGGGGATAAACCGAAATTTGCTCAAATTACAGGGGGTAAACCGAAATTTGCTCAAATTACATGGGGCGAAATTTTCCATCAAGGTCCAAAATCAAAAAATCTTCAAATTACAAGGATGAAATCTAAAAAAAAATTACAAGGGAAAAACCAGAAATGACCAATATTACAGGGATAAAGCACTATTAAACCCTTAAATATATAACTTTTTAATAAATAGTTGTGGTTTTTCAATAAAAAAGTTACTACTTTTAATTCCTTTAACATCACATGTTAGACAAACTCTTCTTAATAAATACCAAAAAAAACATTTGTTAATATTTTCCATTATCAAAACTTCTATTTTATGTCAAACCTCTTGTAACAACATCAAAGAGCTAAATGTGTAATCTCTCAAAAGCAAAAGCTACTCTTATCGATCATGCTATCCAATGAGAATTAGCAAATCTATGGTCAAAGCTGTGGAACCCATGGGATAAAAGCGTAGTAGAAAAAGTAGATAGAGTTGCAGACTTGCAGTTCACCTGCATGTGCTATTGCCTACTGTATTGTGCTCTGAACTCAGCGCAGGAAGCAATAGTCATATCATATCCATCGTTGCTCGTTCCATAGTCATTTACTAGTTTGGAAACAGTGAATCACTAGTCACAATAATGGGATAGAGAAATGTTTACTGGGTTATAAACACAAATAAAAAAAGTTTAGGCACACACTCATAAATAAAAAAAATTAAAAAAATAAAATAATTGTATGATGTGATTAAATTTTTTTCTATTTATTTTTCTTTATTTATGTAAGTGTATCCAAACTTTTTTTATTTGTGTTTGTATCCAAGTAAGATTTTCTTTAATGGAGTAATCAAAATGAAAGTTGATATCTTTGTCTTAAATTTAAAAAAAAAAAATTAATCTATTGTAAAATAACGGACTCCACTTGTGTATCGTTAAGAGGAAAATGTCACATGATATTGATCAATCTAATGATGACAGATAAGTCAATTCAACAATTTTCTTTCTTTTTTCACATTTTTTTATGTATAAAAAAATTGTATTGTCACGTGTCACAATTGAATTCATCAATGATATATGACATTATGTCACACAAGTGCAAGCTATAAAATAACTGTGTCATGTTTATTTTAAGTGTCATTTTAACTAAGAAAAATGCTAAGAATACATTCTTTCTAATATTTACTTCTTTATTTAGTAAAAATTATGTGGGTCTCATCATTTATGTATGACCCATTTTAAAGTATGAACCTTAGAATGATTTATCTAATAAAAGAGTGAGTGATTGAGAGAGTGTTGAAAAAAGAGTGTTCTTGACACTCTTCTTTAACTAATATGTCTAGAACACTTGTTAAGACAATAAAATAAATAAATTGTATATTAAAAAGGTATTTTTTACATTTTTAAAAGGTCGATTTCATTTTTTCTAAATAAAAAAGGTTGATAACATAAATTTTAAGATAATTTTACTATATTTAATTCTTTAATAGATATATCTGCCCCATAAGCATATGTTATAATTTTCCTTATTTTAATTACTCTATATGTTCCACAATATTTGGTGTATTTCATCATTTCACATAAATAAAAAAAATATAAATGAAAGAAAGAAAATGATTATTTTATTCAATTACCCATATTAGTTAATAATGTATTTGTTGATAAAATAATATTGATGTACTTTATGATCTCTATGGAAAAGACGAACACCCATATGTTTGTCTTAGCCTTCTTTTTATTGCGCTAAATTTTGAAAATTATGAACGATGTTTTTCTATGAAATTTTGATTTTGATTAAAAGTATAAATATAAATGATTATTGTTTTCAAATTATAACAAACCAAACTAACCTTGTTTATCGATTTCAATGACACCAACAATATAACTAAAAAATATAATTTAAATTCTTATCTTTTTAAAGACACTAACAACAATCATTATTATAGAAAAAGTCAGCTCAAAAGCTTATATTAAATTTGCATTATAAATAAAAAATGACATTATTTTAAGGCATTTTATTTACTACAAATGTAACAAATATTGTGAGATCATTATAATAGTATACTCCCTCCGGTCCTATATATAAGAAAATTTTCAAAAAAAAATTGTGGTCCTATTTATAAGAAAATATCACAACTTTTAAGGTGTAGTTATTGTTTAAAAGACATTTATACCTCTTATTTAATATTTGTCTTTTTAAAATTAGTGGGTGTATTTAATGCTTCACAATTTTTTTATGAAGGTATATTTGTAAAAATATTCCAAAAGTTACATTCATTAACGAGTGTATTGGTTCTGATGTTTTTTTGTTTTTCTTCTTATAATAAGGACTGAACGGAGTATTATACTCTAAAATGAATGAGAGAATGCGAATCTTGAATCACAACTAACTAACGGGAGTAATGAATTGTCACTATGAGTGTGGCAAATGTAACAAGCAAGCACCAATACACAAGTACATATGAAACCCCAAAAGTCAAAACCTGTTCAGTGTTCATTGACTAGAAGGAAGTGTTGTTAAAATGAACGACCCTTTTTGTCCATGCCCGTTATCGAAGGTGTCAGAATTAACATTGCCAAATTGTTATTTATTCAACATAGAGCCAGTCGCGTATGGTATGGACTGTCTGTCTGTCCGTCCCAGCAAACGAAAAATTAGAGACCACTTTCTCGATTCCCTCATAACGGTGCTCAAGATTCACACTTGGACGCTCTCCATTTCAAGCTCTAGGACCATTTGATCTCAAACGTGTAGCCGATATCGTTTACAATGATTTTATAATTGTGTTAATATATGAATCGTTTCATCTATAATTAACAGCTGCAAAACAACGTCAAAGATTTTAGTTGTAATATAGCATGCGATCGTGATCCCCATTTCAAGCGCTAGGATCTAGGTTAGCGGTCAAAATCCTTTAACTGCATGCAATCACGCATATCTCAATAATTTGGTCAAAATCAAACGGTACATATTTTACGTTTGTCGACATATGCGTGATTGCATGCACTCAAAGGGTTGTGAACCCTGACCCTTTTGAAGATAGTAAAAATCTTGACTAATATGTGTGATTGTATGCGGTCAAAGGGTTGTGCACTTGTACAAATGTGAGTTTCTATCAAAAGTGTGACATTACCATATTTTCTAACTTTTCCAAACATACACTAACTAATTTTGATTGAACGTGTGAATGCATGCATTAGTTCAAATCTCTCCATTCACTTCACACTTTTTATTTTCATTTTAACTAATCGTGTACATTTTCAACACACCACTCATGATTAGGGGTGAGAATAGGTTAGGCCGAGTTAGGCTTTGCAAGACCTAAGTCTGGCCTGCCAAATTTTTTAACGCATAAGCCTGGTTTGCGACCTGTTATAGGCTTACTTTTGAGGCCTGAGTCTGGCCTTCTGAAAGCCTGATAAGGTCTGCTAGCCTGTTTAAAAGCCTATATCATATGAACATCTTTAAGTAAGCAATGATCTAAGTTTAAATAGACTAGCGAACTAATAGATCAATTAGATTAAACTCTCTTTTAGTAATCATATTTCAATTCTAGTTTATAATAATACATTTGTATACGCTAAAAATTAATGTATACTCATAAACTTAAATTACTAACGAATTTATATTTTAATTCAAAGTACAAAATATATTATAATAATAAATAATATTAATCAAATTTACTTAAATAGGCCGGCCTAATAGGCTTAAGAGGTTTTTTGAATGGCCTGTGGTCTGGCCTTTTAAGCTAAATAGGCTTCTAAAAAAGCATAGGCCTTCTCTATTTAGGAAAAAAGTCTGGCCTGACCTGGCCTGTCGTAGGCCCCTGTAGGCCGGCCTGGCCTATTCCCATCCCTACCCATGATATATCTTTTTATGGTTAATTCTTTGCAATTTTGCAAAAGATGGAGATATATGAATCTCTTAAGATTTCAAAGAAGAGGGGAATAGAAATAAACAAGAGACATTTTCAATACGAAATCACAACTCTTGTCAATTTGGAAACATGTATGACTTCTATGCACATCTCACACTTTTTTGGAAGTTTGCGGCACCATCAACCCATTAGACGTATCTGAATCACATAAGCGGTTCTGATTGTTTGTCTACTCGCTAAGTGGATGCGCAAAAGATTGGTTGAATGTACTTCCAAGTGGCACCATCGCTACTTAGGATCAACTGAAGAGGCAATTCCTTGACCGTTTCTTTCAAACAACAAAATACTTAGAGAGGAAGCAAAAGATTACTAGTTTAAAATTGCAAGATTAGGAGACATTATATGATGTTTGGGAAAGGTTCAAACTACTTCTTAAAAGGTGTATGGGTCACAAATTCAATGAGATGGATACAATGCAAACATTTACCACCTGTGTGAAAGCTCAGACACACAAGTTTCTAGATGTGTGTGCATGAGGTATAATGAAAATCAAGATGGATAAAGAAGTGCGAGAACTGATTAAAAACATGTCCTTGAATAAGTATCGCTCGTAGAGCATTGATAGAATTGGTCATATGAAAAGAGGTATAATAGACTTCGATACACACGATGTCTTGTTAACTATCAACAAACTCCTTAGTATTCAACTTGAAACCATCCCAAAGAAGTTAGAAGCAATGGATTTAGCTCGACTATAATATCTCTCTTCTTGGTAAACTTGTGAGTGATTTGCTTCAGGGGTGCAATAAGCTTTGGGTCAACATCATATCTCACAAATACACTTCCGGCACTAGAAATCTCAATCACTCCAATACTACTCCTAGCTAAACCACTTGAAATTTCTCTTTTTAGTATAGTCATTGGACCATATTTGGACCTCTTTGTGCTAACGTCCCTTATGTGCACACAAATGATCTGGCTTTGAAAATTAATGAAGTTTATGCCACTACCCCTCCCAATCCCAACATCCTTCGTACTCATCTTCCTCCAGCCATCCTGGAAGAAATCATTAACCTCAAACTGCATTTCAACTCCAACACAGAAGATACTTTTATTTGGTCTGAAAAATCCAATGGATTATATATAACCAAAGTTGGTTTTACTTGGATTTTGAAACAACAGGGAGCAGAGGTCACTTCCATCTCTTGGTCATTGATTCAGCGCCTCCATCTTCTGGAAAAAAACAAATTCCTTGTCTGGTTGGTCCATAACAACTTTGTCCTTCTTTGTCTCTTATGAACCATCAGAATCTTGCTCCAGATGCTTTCTGTCCTTGGTGCTCTTCCTCTGAAGAATCCTTTCTTCATTGCATTAGAGATTGCACAACCTTCATCCATCTATAGCATGCTTTGGGCTTCATCTTTATTGAGTTTTTCTCTAATCCATATGTTTTGAGTTGGCTTAAGAAAGGTCTCACTTCTTATATTACTGATAATTCGTCGCAGGCGTGTGGTGGTCTTGGAGAAACAAGAATTCTAGCTATTTTTATAATACTTTGATCCCTACCTACCATCTTGTCGTGGAAGCCTACAACTTGTCTACCACTCTAACATCTTGCTTCTCGAGCTCCCCGACCTCTAGGCTTGAGGATAAATGTGTGTGGTGGAACTTTTCTAATCGAACTTGCACCATTTTTAATGTCAATATCTGTTCTTTAGTTAATCCCACCCGAGTGAGATTTGGAAGCTTACTTCGTCACCAGACTCAGTGTTGGATTTTCAGATTTTTTAGGATACATTACAGGCATGTCTGACATCCTCCTTGGTGAGCTTCATGATATTCACTATGGCTGGTTATTGCTTAAAGAGATGAACTTTCAAGAAGTTATATACTACACCTAGTGCTTAAGGATCCAACTCCCAACTAAGCCTAGTGCTTCTTCTACCTTAGAGTTTGTAGTTCACACCTCTCTTCCGTCAAGCTTATCTGACCTCCTTGTTGCAGACTCTGCAACATCTTGATTTCGTAGACATTAGTTTATTTCTTGTGTTTTTTCATTTGTTTCTCTTAGATATGTAACAAGAAAAAAAAATATTTTATCAAACCGGGCAAATAACAAATAATTACTACCCATGTCCTTGAATATCTATTGACATTCCTAACTTTTGACTATTTATTATACGGGCCATGCTAAGTAATGCCCTAAGGATATGTGTTAAAGATTCAAAAAAGGAAACAATTGATAAGTTTTAGGTCAAATACCATTTTTAGTTCTTTATGTTAGATGTTTATAACAAGTAGTTTTAAGTTTCGTTTTATTACAAATTGGTCATTTAAGTCAGAAAATATCTGCACTATTGTCTCATTTTCATCAAACTCAGTTAAAAAGTGTTTATGTAGATGTTTAATATTAAATTGGTATGTCCTGTAACACCCCCGATTTTTAATCTTAGTTATTAGTAATTGGTATTAGATATTATTATTATTATTATTATTTTTTTGGTTTGTGTGATCTTATTTATTTAATTGGTTGTATTTATTGAGAAATAGATGAGTTGGTTGACTTGTTAAAAGACGAGGGAAAATAAGAATTAGGAAGAAAATAACGTTTTAATGAGAATAAGAAAATAGGGTGCAATTAGGAGTGCATTAGTGAAGTTGGGTAAAAAGGAGGTGTGAAAAGTAAGTTGAGTATCATTTTAATTTAATTGACATATGAAGGTGCAGATAGTAAGTCTGTCAAAGATTAAGTAAGTAACAAACTTAGCTGATGATTATAAATAGATGAGAACATTAGGAAAATATGGTTATAACAAACAGAGAAAAGATTACAGATAAAAGGAAACTATGGTTGTGGAGAGAAGAGGCAAGAAGACATAGTGAGAAGAACCTGGATAGAGATTCACCGTAGAAATTCATCAAATTCTGCAAACTAAAGGTAAGGGGAGTCTCTATTCACCATAAGGGTTGTATAAACACATAGGTAGTGAAGGGTTTGTGTTTTTTTCCTTGTTTTAATGATTATTATTTTTTTAATGAATTCATTGCTGTGATAATAATTGTGCCTTTAGTATTAAATACGGAACTTCGATTTGATTAGATTTTCATATTAGAAAGAGCTCATTGTTCCATATGGTTGGGAAATGTTGTTTTCTTTAGAAATTGGCACGTTTCTCATGTTTGCCCAGTAGTTCGACGGTACATCATTAGTAATGAATCTGTAACATCCCGTTTCAGACTCAAATATTTATCAGTGTTGAGATGGGGTATCAGAGATATTTTAAGTAAATGACATTTTGGTAAAATTGAGGGCTGGGGCTATATAAATCCCTTATTTTGAAAGTTTGATAATCTGTGCCCTAAATCATTGATACATGTCAATCCTTGTTTATCCATGAATTAAATCATCAAAATGCAATAGAAAATCATCCTTAAAGTTATTAGAGTGTATGGGTATGTTTGGATAAGTCAAAATGGTGCAAAATCACATTTTGAGCATTTTCTGTATTGTCAAACTCGCCACGGCGAGCTTGCAGCGAACACATCATTTTCAATTTTGGACCAACTCGCCATGGCGAGGGCCAGCTCGTTGGGTGAGTTATGACAACTCTTTGTTGAGCAGTTGAGCTGCGTACAGCGAGTCGGTGTGCGCTCGACAAGGCTTTTTGAAACCCTTTTTAAATGAAAACCCTATTTTTACTAGAAAGTGCCATTTTTACGTATCTGAAGGGGGCTTTAACGGATAATTACGGGTGAACAAGGATAAGGCGATGCATTAGAAATTCGAGAGTAAAGGTTAGACGGGAATGGAAGTTAATAGGGGTAAAGAGTTAAACCCTAAGAACGACATATGACAACGATATGTCTAGATCCTACGATAGGTTAGCAAGATTAAGAATGTATTCAATTTAGCGTACGAAAGTACAAGGGATGTTTTCAACATTCAAAGATTCAGATAAGACCAAGTTATGTCGCACCTCTTATTGACCCACTAGTTGGTACTTTGAGGATCGCGTTCAGTTTAAGAATTAATTAAAGTTAAGAATTAATTAAAAAAATAAGACGTGTCTCCTGTATTCTAGCTAGTTAGAGCACATGGAGTTCCGTTTAGAGCTGGAACGGTGGAGTTACCATCCGCGAGGATAGCCACACATAAGAGTTAATTAAAATGTTAAATTGTGTCTCCTGTATTCTCGCTAGTTAGAACACAGGGGGTTCCGGATAGAGCTGGAACGGTGGAGTTACCATCCGCGAGGATAGCCGCACAAAAGTAAGAGGAGTCCGGTGATTAGCCTTAGATAGGAGTTTTCACCGGTAGCAGGGAGATGTATTCCGGGGTTACTCCACTCGGATGCACTCCATAAAATGAACCAAGATAATTATTGTATGTTCAACGCTGACTCTCTAACTTAATAATACCAGAAAGATGATTATAATACAATGAGAAATGACAAAGTAGTCATCAGATATCAGATAGTGATCTTAGTTTTTCCCTTGATCACTAAGTTATCAATTTGTAGTCTAGTTTTCACGACTACACAGTATAGCAGGCACATACACGTATAAACCCGAAATGAATTGAGATTTTAGAATGTGGTATTCGTAGGTTTTCCCCGAGGTTGCCACACAGCCTAGGATAGGTGGAGCTCACTGAGACATTATGTCTCATCCCAATCCATTTGATTCAGTTTCAGGTATGCAAGAGGTTCGTGATGAAGTTTATCAAGGAGAAGCTGAATGGAGTGCAATTGCTCGTCATGAACCAACGCAAGTTTCCATCAGTATTTTGTATATATGTACATTTAGTGGTATTTGGTTAATTGTATAAAACGAGCAAGATTTGTATTCATTCAATAAAATCTTATTAATATTGAAAATTTAATGTATCAAGTATCAAGTTTTAATACGCATGCTAAATATTCTAGATAAATTTTGTATAAGTGTTACAAAATCACATTCATTTTGATTTTCATTGATACAATTAGGATTCTATTTTGATTTTCATTGTATTATTTTACTGGCCTTCTCGCGATTGTGGAAGAGCTTTTGTTAATTGTTTACGCCTTTGGAAAGCCTTTGTTGAACAATTAGTTGTTTTTGCCCTTTTCATGTTATAATAACAAATTATTTTAGCAACATACATCTTTAGGTGTATTTAGCCACTTTTTAGTTATCACTTGCTAAAATACTCATTCTAAAAAATAAGTGGGTGTATTCTAGCAAATGTCTATAGGAGTTGCTAACATACACCCACTTATTTTTAGAAGGTGTGTTATAGCAACATACACCTCAAGGTGTATTTATCAACTTTTTAGTTATAACTTGCTAAAATACTCCCACATAAAAACTAGTGGGTGTATATTAGCAAATCCCTATATATATATATATATATATATATATATATATATATATATATATATATATCATCATGAGAAATGGTACTTCTCATGAACCATGCTAAATAAAACGTGTATGTCCGACATAGGTTGGTTTTTTTAGGTATCTAAACAAGATTGATTACACTATAGATGAGTAGTAAAGAACACAGTCCACTTTAATTTCAATTTATGGAACTCTATTAAACAAGTCTTATTATCCTTTTTATTGATGTGTTATTTAATGATGTAATTAATATGTTATTTGATGATGTGTAATTGATGTGTTATTTAACGATGTGTCAATGATAAAATATTTAATGATGTGTTATATAAAGTTGTGATATTTGTAGATGTGTGATTTAAAAATATGTTATATAAAGATGTGTTATTTGAAAATATGTGATTTAAAGATGCGTTATATAAAGATGTGCTATTTAAAGATGTGTCATATAAAGATGTGCTATTTGAAGATGTGTGATTTAAAGATGTGCTATATAAAGATATGATATTTGAAGATGTGATAGTTGACGATGATGCTATTTAAATATGTGTAATTGTTGAGTCATACAAAGATGTGCATTGTTGAGTCATTATTTGATGTTCATGCATTCATGGTCGAGTCTATTTAATGATGTTGTATTTGACAATGGTGTGGACAAAATCAATAACATACCTCTGATGTCCAAAATATTTGACGATGGTGATAGGTTTGGTACCACATGCATATACGGTCGAGTCTAGGAGCATTGCATACATTATTCTGTTCCGTTGATGAGTTGCTAATTCCTTAATTGATGATTGACTTTGTTTAAGTGATACTTGTTTATTGTGATTTATTAAATGATGTGAATGTTAATTATCTAACAATGTGAATTTGATTATCTAACGATGTGAAAATATGATTATCTAACGATGTGAATAATTTATATATGAATATATGATTGATGATGTTTATGCGTTTTATGCCTTGTTTCTATTCATTATGATTATTCGATTCTTATTTTGAATATATTCTCAACCTCTAGTGGCGGGTTGGGCGCCTACGCCTCTGTGGTGTAGATTTGCAGGAAGAAGAATCTTAGCAGCAGTGAGTCTCGGAGGATGGCGTTGGAGCCTTCTCTTTTTTATCGTTTTTGGAAGTTTTATTGAGTCGATGCCCTGTATAGTAACATTAAGGAATGAGGATTTATTTTATTTCAGATTTTGTTTTAGAATTCTTTCGAATTCAGTTTTGTTGTGGATTTTAAAGATGTGAAAAATTAATTTGATGTTTTGAGAACTTTTCCACGTTTTTAGTTTAAATGAAGTCCTTTTGTTTTGATCAAGATGTGTGACATCTTTGCGTGTTTAGTTATTTATTGAATTTTATTAGAAAATAAAATGTAGGGTTTAGGGCGTTACATGTCCAATTCACGCTCTCAAAACTAGAGATGTAAAAAATGGATGGGGCTAATGGACCGACCCATTAGCCCACATTTTGGGGCCGGGTTGGGCCTCAAAAAGCTACCCCAAAATGCACTCGGGCTTTTTTGGCCCTAGCCCATTTGACACATATAAAATGGAGGCGGGCGGGGCTGGCCTATCGGGCTTTAAGCCAACCCATTATCTATATTTTCATTTGATTTTTGTTTAAAAACACTATATTTTTTGAAAAAAATTATCAGCTAATTTAAAATTCTAAAGTTTATAAATCATCTGTTTGATTCAATTGAAGGAATAATCTAGAATTTAATTAATATTCAATGTTAATGTAAAAATTATTTACAATTCTATGTTCATTCAATCATGTTTTAGCAAAAATATAATTGTGAGGAACCAATATATATAAAAAAGATTTAATAAATTTAAAAAATAAAACTAAAATGAGTCGGGCCAGACTCTAGAACGTGTGACCCAATTATAAATGGGTTGGGTCGGACTAGCCCATTTGTGCACTTGGGCCTCTCGGGCTGGGCCGGACCAGCCTATTTGACATCTCTACTCAAAACCAGGGTTCATATGTGTATTTTTCGGTCTTGATTTGATATAAAATTGATTGATTACTTGTTTTATAATATTGTTCATGAAATATTTATCTATAAAATTAGGTTTGAATTAAAAAATTGTGTGTATGTAATCATGTTTGATGTCATAAATATTTTTGGATCTATCACATCAATGTTAAGTGATTAATAAACACTTTTTAATGAAGTTGATTGAAAAAATGGGTAACAATATAAATATTATATGATTTAAAGGACTAATTTGTAACAAAAAAATTTAAAAGGAAAAATTTGTAAAAGAAAAATTTAAATGACTAATTTGTTATAAAATATCATACTTAAAAAGGACCGCGAATTTTTTTTTAAATATCATACTTAAATGACTAATTTGTTATCTAAAAAAATTGCATTTAAATGTTTCAATGTGTAAAATTCACAATTTTCAATATAAAATTTTCACTTTGAACTTCTTAACAAATATTTTAGGATATATACTAGTATTTCCCTAATCATATAGATAGGTGTTTTTCATGCAAAATATTACTATTCCCTCTATTGTGATTAATTAGAGTTTAATTAGGAATATGATTATCCCTTTTACAAAAAAGAAAAGTGATTATCCTATGCTTCCGTTCCACACTACACCTCTTCAATTACTAATTCCTCTAATCATGGAGTTTCAGAATATATTAGTAATTAAATAATGACCCTAAACTAAAATGAGCCAATAACTAACCACTTTGGAGAAAGTAGCCATGGTACTTACCCATCCACTAGTGGAGAGTGAGTGAACTCTGCTGTAGTACTAGTAATAGCAGTAGCAAGAGCTAGCACTCAGCAGTGTGAAAGAAAACTTTCTCTTCATCAACAATGTTCCAAACAACCTGCATTTTCCTAATCTCACTACTTTGTTCCCTTTTCACCCATGGAACATCAATGCTTAACCTCACTCTCCCTGGTCAACATCCAGACCCTGAATCTGTTGCCTTAGAAGTTCACAGGTACACAAACTCTAAACAAAAGCTACATTGTTCCATCAAAACTTTTTTTTTTCCATTCACACCTCCTCTCTCCCCTGTTTCTTTCTTAGCTGTTTGATGCAAAAAGAACAACAAAACTCACTTGTGTCTTTCTTTTTTTTTCTTTATAATCTTTGAGACCCTACATTACATAAAACAAGTAAGGAAAAAGGGTAGATCTGGGTTAGAAAAATATTTCATTTTCTTGTGTTATTACAAAATTTTATTTTTTGGTCTTTACAAAATTTATTTCTTTTGGGTCTTTACAAAATTTCATTTTTTTGGGTCATAAAATAAAAAAAAAGAGTCATTTTTAGGGTCATTTAGAAATTTCATTTTTTTGGGGTCATACTTGGGTTACTATAATGGCCTAGTTAGTAAATGTAGCTAAAAATTTCTCCAATGTTTGATAAATTCATATTATTTTGTAGGAAAGTGAATATTTCAATGTTAAGAAGGGAAATGCTATCAATATCAAACAAAGAGTTTTCAACATCATGCCTAACAGGAAACCCAATAGACGATTGTTGGAAATGTGACCCAGATTGGGCCAACAATCGTCAAAGGTTAGCTGATTGTGCAATAGGGTTTGGACAAAATGCCAAAGGAGGAAAAGGTGGCAAATTTTACATTGTCACAGATTCCTCAGACAATGATGCTGTGAATCCAAAACCTGGTACACTTAGATATGCAGTTATACAAAATGAACCACTTTGGATTGTGTTCCCAAGTAACATGATGATTAAGTTGTCTCAAGAGCTTATTTTTAATAGTTACAAAACCATTGATGGTCGTGGTGCTGATGTTCATATTGTTGGTGGTGGTTGCATCACTCTTCAGTATATAAGTAATGTTATTATACATAACATTCATGTTCATCATTGTCATCCCTCGGGTAAGAAAATTATTTAGTATATGATTGGTATCAGAGTGGATGTGTCAGAATCAAGATGATCCACCGTGATTTTACAGAAGCTACAAAGTGCAGCTTTTAAAAAAATCACGGTAGATTGCAGTGATTCTGAGACACTCACCTTATTACCAAACATATATTTAGTTGCTCATAAAAAAATTATTTAGTTGCTTTATTTTCACTTTTTGTTATACATCAATTAAGTAGGAGCAACATACTAATTTTTCGTTTCTCTTTTTGTTTGTTTGCACTTCTTTTGATGTGTATTGTAATTGTAATGCACGCTCTTTCTCTCAAATGTCATTGTCGTGGGGTAACTTAAAAAAAAGTCAGGGTTCTTAACTATTTTTTAGGTTTTATATTGGTCCCCTAATTAATAAAAGTAACGTTTTGATCCCTTAAATCCTTTTATGTTAGTCACTTTGGTCCCTTCCGTTAGTTTGTGTTAAAAAATGTTAACTTTTGGTCCCTTAAATATTTTTCAGGTTTCATATTGGTCCTCTATTAGGGGACCAATATGAAACCTGAAAAATATTTAAGGGACCAAAAGTGAAACCAGAAAAATATTCAAAGGACCAAAGTGACTAACAGAGAAGGATTTAAGGGACCAAAACGTTACTTTTATTAATTAGGGGACCAATATGAAACCTGAAAAATATTTAAGGGACCAAAAATGTAATTTACCCAAAAAGTTAATTAGTTGTGGGTTACATTTTTTAGAAAGCATCTCTCTACTTTTAAAAACTACTAGTACATAAACTTTAGACTAAAGACCTATTCTAATTTCTCAGTCCATAACAGAAAATAATATTAAGTAATCTTCACATTTTCATATATGAGATAAATTACACATCAAAAAAAAAAAATTGCTGGACTACTTTCTCGATTCCCTCATAACGGTGCTCAAGATTCACACTTGGACGCTCTCCATTTCAAGCTCCAGGACCATTTGATCTCAAATGTGAAATGTTTTTGTCTGCATTTTAAAATAAATTTATATTTTTTCCCTTACACTTTTGAAATCATATCATACTTTATTTACTAAAAATAAAAATGAAAGGAGCTGTTTTTGTTGACTAAAATATAAAAGGATCTTAGATGGAAAGAGATTGTACTTGTAGACAAGACTAAACGAAACTTAAGGGCCCCTCTAAAGGAGGCCATGACCCAGATTAGAGGAAGTGTAATTAAGACAAAAACATAAACTTTATTTTTTAAAATGCATCTTAATCTTAATCTTAATAATTTACATTTAGCATTAGAGAAATACTTGGTTGATCAAAATTCAAATAAATATTTGTACACGCATAAAATTATACATCATTTAGTTAGTTTGAAAATATGCATCATTAACTTTTTTTTTCCTTTTTCTACTTTTATTTTTTCATGTTTGTCTAAATGTTGTTTTCAAATCTTTTGACCATGCCAAGACCTTCTCTTAGCATTATTATTCTACCATTGCACATGTCAACAATCTGACTTTTTTTCTCATTCTCTCATCTGACAGAATTTGTTAAGAGACTATAACAATACTTCTGATTTTGCCTTCTAAGTTCAAGTGGTAAATAATGTACATCACAATTTTGTCAAATGTTACAAAATTCAGATTTTTGATAGATAAACAGAACAAAAGCCATCCAAAGTTAATATCTTCTTTGTGTGAACAAATAAGGGTTTCATATTTTTTGTATACTAACTAAATTTGTAATGCTTGAAGGTAACACTAACGTGCGTTCAAGTCCAGAACACTATGGATTCAGAACAGAATCAGACGGAGATGGAATCTCAATATTCGGATCAAGAGACATATGGATAGACCACTGCACACTCTCACGTTGCAAAGACGGTTTAATAGACGCCGTTATGGGTTCAACAGCAATAACAATCTCCAACAACCATTTCTCACACCACAACGAGGTTATGTTACTAGGCCATAGTGACCACTACAAGCCAGACTCAGCAATGCAAGTAACAATAGCATTTAACCATTTTGGTGAACAATTAGTTCAGAGAATGCCACGTTGCCGGCTCGGATACATCCATGTGGTGAACAACGATTTTACGAGATGGGAGATGTATGCTATTGGTGGAAGCGGGGGACCAACTATTTTTAGTCAAGGTATTATAGATTTTGTGCATATTTGATATCACGATGACTTTGTTGTCATAATGACTTGTCATAATCACGATGAGTTACCTTGATTTTCAAAATCATGCCAGCTCGTGATTCTAACAAATCTACTTAATACTTAACACGTACTCTATTTATAATGTATATGAAAATGAAGAATATACTACCAAAGATAACTAACATTGTTGCAAAGCAAAAGAGGATAACCAACGTAACTAACTATTAACTAACTTTATCTCGAATACAAGGAAACCGTTATACGGCTCCTGAGGATGTTGATGCGAAGCAAGTGACGAAGAGGTTGGATTCTGGTGACGGGGAATGGAGTTCTTGGAATTGGAAATCTGAAGGCGATGTTATGGCGAATGGTGCTTTTTTTGTTGATTCAGGTGATAAGGGTGAAGGTAGTTTTCAGAAGGCTTATAGTGTTGATCCTAAAGCTGCTGATCGGATTTCTACTCTTACTATGGCTGCTGGTGTTCTTGGTGTTGCTAGGTACTTTACTTTCCCTTTTGCTTTTCCTTCCTTTCCAAGTTTCCTTTATTACTAGTTGTGCTTTATTGCTAAACCAAGTTTTTAGTGTTCATTTGGATTCCATGAGTTTGTCAAATTCACGGCGTATTTGTAATTTTGTAAAAGCTACACTTTGAAGATTTTCGTCAACCCTAATGTGGTTCTAAACACACACTTAATCTCTTAATTAATATTTATTTTGAATTTAGTCTCTTAATTTAAAATGTCAATTAGGTTTCTTATTTTATTTTGAGCTTCTGTTTAATTTTTAACTTTTAAGAAAATTCAAAAAGATCTTTTATCTTTTAATTTAATAAAATGGTTTTCATTTTGTAAAAGTTATAATAATGTATTTTTTTTTGTTTTTAAATGATTTTTTATTTCGCAAGACTTATTCCAACGCAACTCTAAACTTATTTTAAAAAAACTTATTTTTAAACATTAATAATCATATTGATTAAAAAATTAGAATAAGAGATTTAATTAAAAATTATTACCAATTAAAAAAATCAAATTAAAATTAATAAAATTAAAGTATAAAAATGGATTTTAGTTTATCCATTCATTATTTACTGATCAATATGAATCTCAAAGCTAATCTTCAAAAATCCTACTTGATTGCTTCTGATATTTGCCTTTAACTTTTGTTACTTTTGTCGTTTATAAATGTATGGGTTGTACAAAGTACACAGTAAATTACTGTTCTCTCCTAGAAGACTTGGTAGCTTTTCTAATAAATAAATATTTTTTTCTGAAAACAAAACACATTTTATTTTTTGTTTTAGATTTTGGTACAAATAATTTCAAAGGTTTTGAATTAAAAAAATAAAGTCCAAATTTAAAGGAATTTATTTTTTTCTGGATGATAAAATATAGAACTATAGTACTTGTCTAAATATAAAATGTGTTGATGAATGAGCAGGGACAATAATCTAGGAATGTGGACAAGAGCACCAAACGGTGGTGGTGATTATAGTATGTCATATTCTGGAGAAGAAGAGTACACAGATGACATGTCACAGAGTACCATGTTGTTGACCCATTCTCTTACTTTGACTCTTGTAACCCTTTTTGTTGCACTCTTATGTTTGTTGTCCCTAACCATAGATCTTTAACAGCAAAACAACAATTAAGCATCTTCAATTTTATTGGTGCTAGCTGTTTATTGACTCTTATTGAAATTGAATTAAAAAGAGACTGACTGCTCCTTAAGATAAGGGCAATGTTAAGGATTTTTCATCTTTTCCTCCATTGTTATTTTATAGTAGTATCTTCATTTTTCCCTTGTTTTTCTTTTGATGTTTCTTTCATGACTTTGCGAATATTTGTCGCACAATTTCAAAAGACAAAATTGTTACTTTTGAAATTCACGTGTGAGTAGTTAATTATATGTCTGTTTGGAATGAATGAGCTAAATAAAAATATGTAAGATCGTAAATGACTTATTAGTTAATCTCGTAACGTTTTGAATGAAGCTATGATATCATTTTTTTGGTGATCATAGTCTTAAACTAGTTTTTGCTAGTGATGTTTCCTTAGACTTCCCAAAAGTATAAGTTTTGTTTATACGTCTTCTACTACATCAACCAGATCGAAAGGAATTAATTATGTACTAGTGAATCCAACTCATGGAATATGCTTTAAGTAACTCAAGAGTGTTTAAAGGAGTTTATTATCTCCCGAAATTAGTCACTTAGTTTTAGTAATCAAATACTAAATGTTTTGGTAGTTAAAAATTGTTTGATTTACGGGAATGGGTAGTTCCCTTGGTTGAATTAAGAAAATACTTGATTTATTAGCATGAGAGAAAATACTAACATTTGTCATTAAAAAAACAAAAAAATAGTTTGATTTAAACCTGAAGAGAGATGTACACAAATTGTTTTTGATTTACTTGAATTAATCTCTCATGACAGCTTTTGAATAAATACTTAATGAAATTTCACATGATTATTTATCAATCAAGGCTTTTCACATGATTACTTAAAGCCAAATATGATGAGATAGCTAGGCAAGTGGGTTTTTAGAGCTTTTGATTATTCAATTTGAATATTTCAAATGAAAATTTTGTTGTTGAAAAGTTTAGTTGTACCTTCAATATCTATTTGTAACACACATTAAATTTAAAATGTGAGAAGCAAAGTTATAACCCAATAATTTGTCAATAATTTGTTTAATTTCTTAATGTTTTTTAGACTCTTGTATTTCTTTGTCCGCTCTTAAAGATAATTTTTCTTTAATTGTTTTTTTTAAATGGCCAAACAATATATTGAAAAGCTATTCAACGTACAAAGAATTGTCAAAACATAAAGGATTAAGAGAACCACCAAAGAATAAGTCTCTTTACTTGGCATCTTTTCAGAATCGCATTCCTATATGTGATAATCTTTTGTGGTGGGGTCGTCTTCAAAATCATCAGTAGCTCTGTGTAGATGGTTGTAGCTCTAATGAAGGCATATATGTTTTTAGAATGTAATTTCTTTGGAACAATTTGGTCTTTGGTCTCGTAATGGATAGGTTACGACATGGTAAACACAGCTCACATCTCAGAGCATTTGCTTCAATTTGGTCATTTAGGAGGAACAATAAAGCATCACCAATCTAGAACGAAAGAAATGCATGGTTGAATTTTCAAACACAAGGAACACTCTTTGCTTCAATTGCTCGGCAAAATTAAGCTACAATCGTTTTGGTGGTTGAAACGAAATACACTACTTTTGCTTTTGAATATGATTCTTGGTGACTTAACCCAATTATGTGCTTGGGAGCAAAAACTTAATTTGTATCTTTCTTTCTTTCTTTCTTTCTTTCTTCGCTTTATCTCTTTGACATTGTAATCTTTTGGCTTTAACCTTTTCTTCCGGAGACACCTAGTGCTTAGGGGTCTTGGTTCTTTCGTAATATAATTTCATTTTACCTTCTTAAAAAAAGAGAACCACCAAAGATAAAACAAGATAAGGTAAAATACCAAAAAATAATGATGCTTAATTGTTAGGATTTAAGTTCATGAAGAGAGCCCAACCCAAACAACTATTCTATTAGATGAGAGAGCCTCTTAATAATGTCACACTCTTTAAGAGCTGACGTCCACGGCGGCTTTCACTCTATCCATACTTATCCGATGATGGCCTTTTCCTTTTTGGCGGCTTCACTCACCTATCAATATTTAGTGGAGCACCTTAATCCAGCTTATAGATAGCCATTTTCGTGATCAAACTCTCAATGAAAACAACACTTGTTAAGATTTAAGTCCATGATAAAAGCTCAACCCAAAAGACTACTCCCTTATATGGAAGAGTCTCTTGGCTTAAATATCACATCCAACACTTTTATGTGCTTTGACGTATGACTCCTAACATTAACCCCCATAAACCCCAAGGACACCACTTATTTACGGTCATGTAAAACCAAATTCTTTAGTAGTAAGCCAACAGGATGATAAAAACCGCACAATATTTCTCGCAACCCACATGAGGAGAAATACCCAACTCAACCCATACCTCCTCTTATCTCTATATATTTATTTTTTCAATTCCTTTTCACTTCAAGATGGCTATCAAATATTGGCCAGCAATTACTGTGTATTTTAATTCATCAAGGATTTGAAATGATAAAAAGTTATAACAAGTTCGTATCTATGATCCTATATTTATATTGAACAACTTATTTTATTTTTTTGGATTGGATTATATTGAAAATGTTTGTAATTAATTGTGTAATGTTGGCCTACCTGAGTTATAAACTTTATTCCTCTTAATTTTGGATTGGATTGGATTAGATAGGGATGAAGATGATGTAATTGTTGTCGGGTAGGTTTTTATTCTCAAACTTTGTCAATTTATGTTAGTTTATTACAAATAAGACAAAAGATTATTGATCATCTTTGTCTTGAAAAACATGTGACGCCAACTTGTGGCCGTTTCCATGCATGTATCTTAGTTCTAGACTTGTTTGTATCTATTCTATTTTCTATTATATTTTTATTTTGATGAACATAGTCTTCTTGTCCTTTTGACCCACACTGTAGCCGATGTAGTATTGGTGATCCTCGTATTTTTTAATATATGCTCTTTGGCTAAAATATTAAAAAGATTCATGTAAATATGTCTCATTTGGCTTTTGGTCTTTGTAAAAAAAAATTTGATTTTTGTCCTTGCAAAATATTTTGTTTTTTAAAATAGTCCTTGGGCCCATTGAAGCTGGGCATAAGTGAAAAACAAGGTCCCTGCAAATATGTCACATTTGACTTTTGGTCCTTGTAAAAAAAATTAATTTTGTTTTTCGTCCTTGCAAAATATTTTATTTTTTAATTTTCAACTGCCACATAAGCTGCCAATGGGCCCAGGGACTATTTTAAAAAACAAAATATTTTGCAAGGACGAAAATCAAAATTTATTTTTTACAAGGACCAAAAGCCAAATGAGACATATTTGCAGGGACCTTTTTGATATTTTAGCCCTCTTCTTTTTATTATTTATAATTTTATAAAGAATAATAGTAATCGTACCCCAAGAAAAGTGGAAAAGACAATCACGATGGCGTTTCTTTGATTTGTTTTTTGAGATGCAGATGTTAATTGTAAGTATATTGCTAGAAGGAGGGGAAAATGTTAGTGATTAGGAATTGTACTTTAAACCTTCTCCTTAAACTCCTTCAATGTTTCAAGACCACTAGACTACACATGCTTATGACGTGGTGTTAGATTGAAACATTTAAATGATGATGCTTAGTAAGACCTGAGTTATGTACTTATGTAAGGTTGGTTGGGATTTTGAACTGTTACTAGGATCTCTTGTTGGGCCTTGGCTCTGAAGTACTAAAATTGGTTTTTTGAGATCTATCATTGACTGTGTTTTGTACTAGTTCACAACTAAATTGTACTCTTGGTTTCCGCCATACCATATGCCCTGATTTAATACATTTTTTGGTTTAACAAAAATGACATTGGCCCTGAAAATTCAAAATTTTGTGTGATTTTTTTTATATATATAATTTTTAAAATTAAACAAAAGGCTGACCTGATTAGCCTGTATCTCGTAAAGAGATAGACTCGATAGTATTTTCAGAAAGCATTTTTTGGCCTGAATCAATAAAACCAAAGTATGTTAGGGTTGGACCTAAATGGGTTGAGTAGTCCATTTTGCCATCTTTACGTGTTGGTGGAGAATCACATGTCTATTTACTTAATAATTGTTATATCGACAAAACATTTCAGTTTTCTAAAAGTTTTTTGAAGTGTCTTGTTTAAACTACTTGTGTAGTTGTTTATATCTCAGCATAGAGATTTCTCATAGTGTTCGTCGGGTGTCCCCAAATCGTCGCCTCAAGGCTTGGAGACGGGGACTTGTGATAATTGAGTGGTACAGAAGTATCCCGTAAAGAGAATCATATGTCCATTTACTTATAAGTGAAAAGAATTAAAATATCTCTAAGTCAAAAGAATTAAAAAGGAAAGTTTTGAAACTAAAATGGGTATTATGTAAAGAAATTTTAGTTTCAGAAATTTTGTAAAAAAACAGGATAGAAAATATTGGGAAAAAAGGGTAAAATCTTTTAGCTTCATAAATAGTGGATGTTATTTAAAAAACTAAGAATGAAAAAAAATATAGCTTCAAAAATACATGGACACTAATTAAATAATCAAATTAACAAAATATTAGCGTCAGCGATAACATCTACCCGACTGAAGCTAAATTGAATAAAAACAATTAATTAAAAAAATATGGGTTAGATTTAGTGGACGCTAAACAAGATTTGGTAGACGCTAACAAACATTATTAGCATCAGAAAAGATTTGAAGCAAAAATTTTAGAAGCTAAAATGAAGTTTTCTTGTAGTGTTATGAATTGTGTTATTTCGGCACAGAGGTGTGGACACTTTAATTAATATTGCATAATTTTTAAATTTTTAATTTTTTTTTTTAATTTCACTATAGAGATTTATCATAGTGTTCGTCAGTTGCCTCTAAATCGTCGCCTCATGGCTTGGAGATTGAACTTGCGATAGTTGAGTGGTACAAAAGTAGTCACAGCTAACTTGCGAACGAGCAGTGATAAATGAAGCCGACTAACACAAGATAGGCAATGACTTTTGCAAATGAAAACATATTAGCTTTGATAAATGTTGCAAATAACAGAAAAAATAAGTAAAAAAATAGTAAAATAAAAAACATTACTAGTAAAGAGATTTATTACCACAACGTTGAAGTTTCTAAATTTATTCTTAGAAGAATAAGGAAACAATGGAGGATAGGATACGAGAAAGAGGAATGAAATTTTTGTTAAGTTTTTGATGAATGAGAAAGAAGAGTGTTCAATTAAATTTAACCTGAAGCTAACCCAAGGGATTTTCGAGGGTTACCCCTCGCAAACATGGTCAGAACTGTCCAATGTAAAGATTTCAGATCTGTCATGTTTACTGAAAAGGTACATAATTTGTGAGGGGTTGTGTTGGATTTTCGAGGGGTAAACCCCTCTGAAAACAACTTTTGCAGAGTTGTTCAGTGGCGCAGAGATTCTTGCCATTTGCGAGGGTCCAGCCCATGTTTAGGCATTGGCAATATTCTAACAGCCCATGTGGTGTGTTGCATCAGTCAACTTCAAATGAATTTGAAATGGGGAGATATTCCCTGCCTCAAATATACAATGAATTAAAGTATATTTGCGAGGATTTAACCCCTTTTTTTATGACGTGAGGGTTTAAGCCCAGTCATACCCAAATTTATCAAATTGTGTTTTTCTAGGGGTATCCCTCACAAATTTCCAAGGGGTTGATGCCCCTCACATATGTACCTGGAAAATGGAAGTTTTTCTTGTAGTGGATATTTACTTCAAGTGACTTATACCTTTCATTGGTTGTTGTTCTTTCAGAACTTTAAATATTTATGTAATTAAGCTTCATTTTTAACATAATAAATATGTATTATGGTTTTTTTTAGATAGAAGAAATGACAATAGTCATTGGAAACTCACACATACAAGTAGAAGAGTCGAGGCTCGAACTATGACCTCAGCGTTCGGTCTAACAATTTTGACATTTTCACTACAAGAAATATTACTATTAGCCAGGGTCTTATGCCAGGAGCATGAACTCCTAGGAAATTTGCCAGGAGTAGAGCCAGGAAAACCCCTGGGAAATTTGATAGGGCCTACCCCTCGCATAACCCCTCAATTTATGCAAGGCGGGAAACTCAAATTTCAAAAGCATGGCATCTGTCAGCATATGACAGGGAATTTCCAAGGGGTTGCCCCTCGCATAGTGGAAAGCTGCTTCGAAAAGACCAAAAGTCTGCCAACTTGACCGTTAGCGCTGGCATGGCAAATTGACAGGGGTGTTCCCACGTAAAAGCCCTGGCACAAGAGACCAAAAAGCTGCGTTGACTGTTTAATGTCTGTTTGACCTGACGAAAACAACATCCGAGGGGCTGCCCCTCGCTAAAATCCAGGCACAATTTACTCTATATAAATGCGCGTGCCTCCTCATTCTCCCCTTCTTCTCAGACTCAAAAACCTCTTCTCAGACTAAAAAAAAATCCTTTCTCATTTCTTCTTTCACCCTGCTGCATTCATCATCTAATTCTCTAATTTTGTGGTAAATTTTTTTTTCATTTATTTGTATTATTTTTACAATAATTATTATACTGATTTATTTACTTGTTTTATTTCTTGTTTGCTGCAACAGTGTGTTCATCTCATTTGCCAAAGCTTTTTTTCGCCTCCTGTGAAGCTTGCTCGTGGATCTGTTTGTTGCTGCTCTTTTACAAGTTAGTATATTTTTTTTTCTGAATATTTCTAATGTCATGCGCATGCTGGGTTGAGTTGTTGAGTATGTAAAAAAAATGCATTTCTTTTACAGGCTTGTGTTGTGTTGAGTATGTAAAAAAAATGAATGGAAATTTCGTTTATGTATATTTATGTATGGGCACACGAAAATTTTACAGGCTACTGAATTAAGTTTTGTTGTTGTGACAAGCTACTGTATTTTTTTTTAAGGTTAATTAGAGAAAATTGTTAGTGTATTCTGTTGTTATTTTGTAGTGAAAACTTATATTATTTAAAATAATAAAAACTGTTGTATTAAAGGGGATAAATGAATGTTGTTGAATATTTGTTTTTTTTGGTAGATTTGTAAATTATATGTATAATTATAGTTCTAGTGTTGAATATGTACCACTGTTTTTTTATTAATTAATTTTAGAGAAAATTAACTGTTGCTTTTTTGGAACTATGAGATAGTATTTTTAATTTAGAGAAAATAGTTCCTAGCTAGTGACATAAATAATTAAAACCAAGAGTTCTAATATTTTTTCGAAAAAAAATAATAAAAAACTGTTTATTAAGCTTTATATTAAATCTTTTTTTAACACTCATTATAATAAAACTCTTTAAAATGTGAAAAAAAAAGGTATAAGTTGACTAAATGTTTTGTTTAAAAAGTAGTTTAGAATATACATGTTTTTTTAATTTTCAAAATTTAAAATAAGTTAGAATATCCGAAATTAAAAAAAAAAGAGTTAGATGAAAATAGAAATTTTTCTATGTGCAAAATCGAATTTTTTATGTATGTTTTAGGATATGATGTTGTTATTAGAAGTTTAATTTTTACGCTTGACAGTTTTAGGATATTATGTATAATTATAGTTCTAGTTTTGTTAGAATGACAAAATATATAAGATCCAACAATAAGTTTTATATTGCATACTATTTTTTGTTATTTAGAACTGCTATATCTTTTAATAATTTTAATAATAATGTTCTTATTTTAAAACTGTTATCTATTTTAATTCAATTTTGAAAAAACAGTTTTTTCATTATAGTGTAGTCAAAAATATGTTTTTTAAAATTAAATGTATTTGTAAATCAAATTTGTTGTTTTAATTAAAAAACAATATACTTATAAGGCTTATTGTTGGAAATTCCGCGCATAAAAAAATTACGCGCGCAAGAAAATTTTGCGCGTAAAGAAATAATCTTGATGTAAAGAAATTACGCGCGTAAAGAACTTACGCGAGCAAAAAAAATTGCGCGTAAATAAATTCCATGCGTAAAGAAATTACGCGCGTAACGTACTTTCGCACGTAAAGAATTATGTGTGTAAAAATGTAGAAGTACACACAATATTGTTATGTAATCTACTATTAGTTGCGCTACTAAGCAAAAAGATGGATTTCTAATCATGAAGTTGAATATGTGAACGTTGTAGTCGAACGCCCAAAAGATGGAGTATTATCAGCATTTTCGTAGTTGGATGTATGACAAAACGTTACGGGAAGAAGAGGATTAAAACCCCATTTTGTGGAAGGAGTTCAAGGATTTATTTCATGGGCATGGGTGCAACAAGTTTGTAAAGATGAGGGAGGGATAAGATGTCCGTGTGTTAAATCTACGTGTAGATATATAAAGAGTGACCCCAGAGAAGTCAAGAAACACTTGGATAGAGTTGGATTTATGTCTGATTATTGGGTTTGGGGTTATAACGGTCAAAAGTTTCATAATTTCGGGCAAGGAGTCAATGCACAAGCTTCGAGTAGTGGAACAAATGTGGAATACAATGAACAATTCAACGATGAACAATTCAAAATGATGGATGATATGGTCGCTGATGCTTTAGGTGTGGAACTGTCTTACACTGATGATGTTGAAGATGAACAAGGCGAACAACTCCCAAATGAGAAAGCACAAAGATTTTACCAATTGTTGAGTGAATGTAATGCCCCATTGTTTGAAGGGTCTTCGGAATCAAAGTTATCTATGTGTGTGAGACTTTTAGCTCATAAGTCGAATTATAATGTTGTTGATAAAGGCGTGGATGATGTTACGAAGATGTTGTTGGATGTGACTCCATTTAAAGATAATTTGCCAGCAAGTTATTATGATGCTGAGAGGTTGGTGATGAAGTTGGGATTAAAAGTTAAAAGGATTGATTGTTGCATAAACGCCTGCATGTTGTTTTATGACAATGAATTTGGGATAAGTGACGGAGCATTGGAGGAATGCAAATTTTGTGGAAGTCCACGGTATCGTGTGGGTAGGCGAGGGAGAATTCCGAATAAGTCAATGTTTTACTTGCCCATAACACCAAGATTACAAATGTTGTTTGCATCGATGAAAACTGCTAGTCAAATAACGTGGCATCATTCAAATAAAATTCCCGGAGTCTTGCGACATCCTTCTGACGGTGAAGCGTGGAAACACTTTGATCAAGTATATCCTGATTTCGCAGCAGATCGGCGAAACGTAAGACTAGGATTGTGCTCTAATGGTTTCACTCCGTATATCCAAGCATCAGCAAAACCATACTCTTGTTGGTCGGTCGTTGTAACCCCCTATAATCTCCCTCCTGAGATGTGCCTGACAAAGCCCTACATGTTTTTAGCGTGTGTTGTTCCGGGGCCAAATAACCCTAAAGCAGGGATAGATGTGTTTCTACAACCTTTAATTGATGATTTGAAGAGGTTATGGATTGGAGAATGGACTTACGATATTTCAACAAATTTTTTTTCTTTCTAATGAGAGCATCTTTGATGTGGACGATTAACGATTTTCCAGCGTATGGCATGTTGTCTGGTTGGAGTACTCATGGGAGATTTGCTTGTCCACATTGTATGGAAAATACAAAGGCATTTACTTTGAAAAATGGAGGGAAGAGTTCGTGGTTTGACTCTCATCGTAGGTTTTTGCCTCATAATCACCCGTTTAGAAGAAGTAGGAATGGCTACTTGAAGGATGAGAGAGTATTAGATGCCCCGCCCCCTAAGATTACATCAGAAGAAGTTTGGACAAGAGTTTGTGATTATCCAAAAGTCGTTGATTTTGGCCAAACTGTCCCAATACCAGGATACAGAGTTGACCACAACTGGACTAAACAAAGTATATTTTGTGACCTCCCCTATTGGAAAGATAACTTGCTCAGACATAATCTTGATGTAATGCACATTGAGAAGAATTTTTTTTGACAACATTGTGCGCTCTCGTTAAAAACGCGCAAACTTCTGGGCGTATGCGAACACTCGAAAAGTTGTGTGAAGTCGCCACCAAAGTTTTTGTTTAAAGGGAACGTTGATAAACCCTTAAGTTTTTTGTTTTGAAGGGAAACGATAATAAAACCCTTGACGATGAGGAAAGGATGGTCATCGCAACCATTACCAGGTTCGGGAGTCGATTACGCAAGGGGAAGGTATTAGCACCCCTCACGTCCGTTGTACTCAACGGGAACCTCCTAGTTAGCTAAAGCTAGAATGTTTTCAAAGGTTTTACTTGCATGCTTGAATATAAATAAAGATGATAAAGATGAAAGGGGAAAAAGTTTGTTTTTTATTATTGTGCTTGACAAGATGATGATCTTGCTCCTACGTATCTCCTGGTGCGATGGAGAATTCAAAGCTACGTAGTTCTTTGGTAGAAAAACGTATATGTTGGTTGTTTTTAAAGAACAATGTTTTGATCGAATTCTTACGATTAAACGTAGCTTGTATGCTCGCGCATGGGAGGTTTAAGCGTTTGTTTGAAATCGAGCTAGAATTGATAAAAACATGTCCGTTGGGGAAAAAGGGGTTCGAATTGGCCGCGAGGGGACCAAAAAGATTAAAATGACTCAACCGAGTCGAGAAAGGTTCGATTGATCCAACGGGATCAAGAATTGGTGCAATGGACTCAACCGAGTCGAACATTGACCAAAGTGACTCAAACGAGTCGAAAAAGGGTTCGATTGATCCAATGGGATCAAGAAAAGGGTTCAATGGACTCAACCGAGTCGATCATTGACCAAAGTGACTCAAACGAGTCGAGGAATGGAATCTAGTGGCCACGGGGGACCAAAAGGTTCAAATTGACCACAAAGGGCCAAGAATTGGTTTGGTGTGGTCTGATGCGTTGAAAATAGAATGACGATTGTCCGAACGTCGAGACATACGTCACGCATTCGTTCAATCGGGGCAATGGAGAGACATACGTCAAATCATCCCTTTTTCATTCAAGTTTTGTTTGAATTTTAAGAAATCCCAAAGTTTATCAAAACACTTGGTTTAAAACTCATGAAAAGGTTTCAATGTTCAAATTAGTTGTTGCAACCTATGAACAAGTTTGCTTTGTTTATGTGCATGAAAATGAGCAAGTTTTGCATCAATTTGTGAAAAGACGCACAAGTTCGGCTCAAGTTTGAAAAAGGTTTTGAAAAGTGAACAAGTTCGGCTTAAGTTCATGTTTGATTGAAAATCATGAACAAGGTTTTTGTTCAAGTTTGGTTTTGAAAATGATGAACTTAGCTTATTGCTCAAGTTTGATTTTGAAAGTTTATGAACGTAACTTGTTTCGCAAGTTATTCAAAAAAGTGTTGCTCAAACTTGTGAATCTTCCAATATTATGCAAAATTCTTGATATGGTTTGAATAAAATGAGTTTCAATCCTCTTAGGTTCTGAGTTTTTGGGCTAGAACCTCAAAAATTAGCTGTTAGAAGCCTAAACTCGGATTCTGAGTTCTGTCATGGTCGCACTGCGACCTGAGCTTCACACTGCGAAATTTTGAGTTCAGAAGCTGCTTCTGAACTGTTGTTCAGAAGCAACTTCTGAACAATCTCAGAACTTTTGGAGGAGTGAAAAGCTTTTGAAATCAGCAATAAAAGGAGTGCAACAACTTAGTTTAAATGTTTTGCAAAGCTTGGGATTTCTTTGAAATTCAAAAGGGGTTTTTTAGAGCAAAATGAATTTAAACAAAACAAGTGATGCAAGCAACAAATCTAAATGGAAGATAAGGATTTTAGAATACTTACAGAACTCCTAGCAATGCTCTTGTTGCAAGGAAATGGAAAGGACTTGAATGGTTGAAGTTTTGCAAAGTTGGGATGTTGGAGATTTGGAGGATAATAACACTAATGCTTTTGCTACTATCTCTCACTCTTTGTATGGTGCTTTGAGGGTTTGGATGCTGTGTATTTAGTGCTGTTTCAAGTGTTTAATTGCCCTTTTTCTGATGTCCTTAATGGTTATGCATTGCATCCCTTTTATAGGCTAAAACCAAATCTAATGTCATCATGAGAAATCTCTAGAATCCAGCTGATTTGTGGGCTAGAATCAGGCTATCTTGCTTTGCATTTAATGCAAAAGTGAAGAGGTGACCTTGCCTTGCTGCAATGGTCAATATTTTGGCAAATCCAGCCATTAATGCAACTGATTTTGGATAGAAATGATGATGAAAAAAAGGAAAAAACAGGGCTGGTTTGCACTTGGCTGTCCCTTGGGATTGGTCCTTGCAATCTTGAGGGTTAAGCAAGAAAAACGTGCACTGTGATGTGCAGAGGTTGGGGGAAACAAAAGGGAACATGTGGGCTGGTGTGAGGAGGAAGAAAAGCTGCTGAAAACAGGGCAGCAAAACTAGCCTTTGGACAAGTGAAAACCAGCTGGGTTTGACTGGTTTTGGGGGAGAAAGCAGGAAGAAAATCACACAAGCTGGTGGCTGGCAAGCTTAGGGTCAGTAGCAGGTCCATTGGGAGGGACAAGAGCTGCCCAAGGGCAAGCCAACTTGCTTGGCACATGCTTGGTTGGAAGAAAAAGCTTCTCACCTTGGCTTTAATGGCACATGCTCCAATTCTTGCTTTGCTGAGCCCAATTAGCCATAATTGATGATGATAACAATAATAATAATGATAGGTAATAATAATAATAACATATTGAAAATAAATCAAAGAGATTAAAAAATCTGCAAAAAATTCGCAGACTTCGCAGAGCGAAGGGGACTTTGCTCTGCGAAGTCCTCATTTCTGAAATGTTGACTTTTGTTGACTTTGACTTTTCTCTTTTTTTTTTTGAAATTTTGTTTTTTTTTTTGAAAAAGGCTTGGGACAAAATTAGGGTACAACAGCTGCCCCTACTTAATTGTGTCTTTGCATAGAGAATGTGAGTGCCAAGGGCATCTCATAAATTCCTTGCGAAGAGCAATTAAGTAAAAGAAGGATCCGAATTTTGTCCTTCACGGTGAGAAAAAGATTGTAGTTAAAATAACGATATGCAAATGCAATGAATAAAAGTAAATGCAGGGTCACCTAATTTGGCTACTGATGCATAAACTAAAAATAAAATAGATCGTCACCTAAACAGGTGGTTGGATCTGAAAAGGTAAAAGATCGTCACCTAATCAGGTGATTGGATCTGACACGATCGTCACCTAAACAGGTGATTGGATCTGAAAGGTAAAAGATCGTCACCTAATCAGGTGATTGGATCTGACAAGATCGTCACCTAAACAGGTGATTGGATCTGAAAGGTAAAAGATCGTCACCTAATCAGGTGATTGGATCTGAAAAGGTAAGAGATCGTCACCTAATCAGGTGATTGGATCTGACAAGATCGTCACCTAAACAGGTGATTGGATCAGAAAGGTAAAAGATCGTCACCTAATCAGGTGATTGGATCTGAAAAGGTAAGAGATCGTCACCTAATCAGGTGATTGGATCTGACAAGATCGTCACCTAAACAGGTGCTTAGACTGAAAAGATAAAAAGATCGTCACCTGAATAGGTGCTTAGATCTGACAAGTCGTCGCCTGAATAGGTGCTTAGACTGAAAAGATAAAAAGATCGTCGCCTGAATAGGTGCTTAGATCTGACAAAGTCGTCGCCTGAATAGGTGTTTAGACTGAAAAGATAAAAAGATCGTCGTCTGAATAGGTGCTTAGATCTGACAAAGTCGTCGCCTGAATAGGTGCTTAGACTGAAAAGATAAAAAGATCGTCGCCTGAATAGGTGCTTAGATCTGACAAAGTCGTCGCCTGAATAGGTGCTTAGACTGAAAAGATAAAAAGATCGTCGCCTGAATAGGTGCTTAGATCTGACAAAGTCGTCGCCTGAATAGGTGCTTAGACTGAAAAGATAAAAAGATCGTCGCCTGAATAGGTGCTTAGATCTGACAAAGTCGTCGCCTGAATAGGTGCTTAGACTGAAAAGATAAAAAGATCGTCGCCTGAATAGGTGCTTAGATCTGACAAAGTCGTCGCCTGAATAGGTGCTTAGACTGAAAAGATAAAAAGATCGTCGCCTGAATAGGTGCTTAGATTTGACAAAGTCGTCGCCTGAATAGGTGCTTAGACTGAAAAGATAAAAAGATCGTCGCCTGAATAGGTGCTTAGATCTGACAAAGTCGTCGCCTGAATAGGTGCTTAGACTGAAAAGATAAAAAGATCGTCGCCTGAATAGGTGCTTAGATCTGACAAAGTCGTCGCCTGAATAGGTGCTTAGACTAAAAAGATAAAAAGATCGTCGCCTGAATAGGTGCTTAGATCTGACAAAGTCGTCACCTGAATAGGTGCTTAGACTGAAAAGATAAAAAGATCGTCGCCTAAATAGGTGCTTAGATCTGACAAAGTCGTCGCCTGAATAGGTGCTTAGACTGAAAAGATAAAAAGATCGTCGCCTGAATAGGTGCTTAGATCTGACAAGTCGTCGCCTGAATAGGTGCTTAGACTTCTCTGGGGAAATAGAACATACCGCTGTGGGGATAATGTAATCGTCTCTAGGCGGGGCTAGTACTTAGATTGTTGAAAAGGAAAACATGATTGTATGATGCATGATATGCTTCATGTTGTCTTATGCAATATGTTATGCAATATGGTATGATATGAGGTAGACTCAATCCGAATTTTTGTTTGGGAAAACTCAGCTGGGGCATCTTAATGGCCGTGGGCAGGTCCAATTGAGAATGTGATAAAATTTGGGAAGAAAACCTCTGGGGTTTCTAAAATAACTTACTGGGGAAGCTCTTGAATAGGTTCACTGGGGAACACTAGAGATGATTGATAGATGTTGGTGAATATGTGATACTCATTGGAGACTACTGGTTGTGAATGCATGATACGAAATGCATGTATATGAATGATTTGGATAATGCATGCATGAATGAGTTTGATATGATGCATGTATTATGAATGATATGTGATAACAGACGTCATGTTGGACGCTGGGGGTTATGATTGGATGCCGAGCAAGGTCGGGCTTTGGATGGATTTGTGTTTTTGTATGTGAGTAGGTGCCAAGCATGGTTGGTCTTTTACTGGGAATTTGTGTTTGTGAGTGCCAATGATGATTGGGCTTTTGGGGTTGTGACTCCACTGGGGAATGCCAATAAGAATTGGGCTTTATTGGATTGCTGGGGATATAAGGATCATTTTTGGAAGCATGATCGATATCCAGCCTCGATGGATGGAAGAGATGTTTGGGGTGTTTTGACTCGTGGGATTAAGATCGATTTGTATAACCGATAAACTCGTGGGGGATTGTTAATCCGCTGGGTAAATCGTGCTAATCCGTCGGGGGAGAAGAACTGATGATTCCGCCGGGGATGCTTGTACTTTGGTTGGCCAATCTTGCTTGAATCGTCCTTTCGGGCTTTCGATTTATTGGGGATATTCCTTTTTGATTCACTGATGACCCTGCTGGGGAAATCCTTTTAGCCATTGTCCATGCCCGGCCTGCGAAGTTTATCCGCTCTTTGGACAGATATTGATGCACGCTTTAAGTACTCACAGTTCAGAGAAAATGTATTTGTTATTTATGCTGTTTAAAAACATAAAAGATTCCCAATAATAATTTTTTTTGAAAAAGTTTTGTTTTGAGTACTATCATCAAAAAGAAGAAATGAATGAATAAAATAAAATGGGAAATTTTGACAAAAGTAAAAGACTTCGCTTGGGAAGAAATTTAATAATGGGGTGGTGGCCTGCCAAGGGCGTGGCTCATTGTGATCGTGCTTGGGAGCGCCAATGACAATTGGGTTTTTTGTAGGAAATTGTAGTTGTGATTGCCAATGCAAATTGGGCTTTGGGTTTGCCAATGAATATTGGGCTTTTGGTTAGATTGGTATGATTCACATGAGATTTGCACAGGCAATTTTGATGCTCCCATTAATCCCAGATTGCACTAAAAATTTGAAACAATACCAAACACAAAATTTATATCGTATAGCTTAAGTCAAAAATATGTTTACCAATGAACCAACCTAACACACATTTAAGTAAATGAATAAATTGAATATTAATTGTGGGGGGTATTGAACACTCTCCCGGCAAGTTTGCCAACATTCCGATCAAGTTATGTGTCTATCTAATCATCGTTTCTAAAAGCACAAAAGCATTGATCACAAGGTCTTTGAGGGTTGTAATTTGGCTTGGTTACAAAAGAAATGTCATATGTGGGGAAATTGATTTCAAAAAGCCAAGCCCGGGGAACATTCTTTCTAAATTACATACTTCCTCTTTGTTCAGTCACAACTCTTGGTGATTTACAATTATTTCTCTTTGATCTTGACAACTCTTTGATTTATCGATTTTTTTTCTTTTCTCTTTTCTTTTTCTTGGTTTGCTTTTTTTTTCTTTCCTTTTTTTTTGTTTTTGTTGTCAAGATCGATTACAAAATTCACCATTACTTGACTTTCACAAACTCCCCCTTTTTCAACTTAATCAAAGATGGTACCCTAATTGAATGTTCCCCTCTTCTTTTGGCAAGGGACAAAAATCATGATGGTTAAAGGTTCAAAAATGAAAGAAAAATATCAGGATTTCAAAAATGATTTAACTATGAACTGAAAAAAAAAATTTTTACAAACTCCGGCAATTTTATTAAGCAATTGAGCTTATGAAAGTTGGCAGTTCATAGTTAATGATTCTGATTCACTAGGCTCAAAGGGTTGACAAATACTCACTTCTCACAGGGTGGGCTATTTATGGTCAAGTATTTTTACTCATATTCAAGAAATGCCTCGATCATGTCAGTGCTTTCGTACAATTTAAAACAACATTTAGATTTAACATAAAAAGATCGAGTTTAAACAAAAACGCCGGTCTCCTGCATATGTATAATGATTTTGAGGCCTCCTCACATTTCGGCTAGTTCTAAATGGTTCATAGAACAAACATATTAACAACGCAAATTGCATGATATAACTTTTGTATTGAATACATATTCTCCTTTCAAGTTTAATCATAGAAAAACAGGAAACATGTATTTTAGCTTTGCGAAAATTAATCAAATTTATCATCACCATCCATCTGTGACTGAATCAATTAACTTTGGATCAATCCATTTTTGAGAAAATTTGCCAATTTCAAATTACCAATGATCCATAGCAAAAAATTTTGACATTTAAGCATATTAAAATTTAACAGGCACTAATAATGATGATTCAAAAGCCAGATAATAAAGAGGAAGAGTACTCAATATAAATAGTAATAAAGCAGAGTACAAATACGAATATCAAACAGTAAACACAAAAAGTTCTGAAGAGTGCATAAGAAAATAAAATAAAATGCACAGCAAAAGTATAAAACATAAAAAAGGAGGCACTCAAGGAGTGAGAGCCTCGTCGTCCTCGGTGTCCTCATCCTCATCCTCCTCATCTTCATCATCGTCATCTCCTCCATCATCTCCTCCATGGCCTCCGGCAGCTGTACCGCTACCTCCACCCTCCGAGTACTCCGGCCTATCCCCCGGCCAAGCTGCATGGGCTGCAAACATCTCCGATGTCGGTATTTGGAGTGCAGGATCTGCTGGCCTGCCCATCTGTATCTGGAGCCGGTACATGGAATCATGCATCATGGCCATGCACCTATGGTTGGAAGCATTCTGCTCCCAAGAGAAAGTACAGGTGTGGTGGCCCTGTGATGCAGGTGGGGGTCTGGGTCGAGGCTGCTGCGCTCTCGCTGCTCTCCTCCCCGTGCAATGTCTCGCAATGTAATCGTCCGTGATAGGATTCTGTATAGTCTCAGAAACATGCGGGGGGATCACAACACGCGCATCCCGGCAGAGACCCATAATCAGGCCCGGGAATGCGAGGGGGCACATCTTCTTGGCGGGAGGTTTTATGCCACTTTCTACCACTATTTTAAGCTCCTGACAAATCACCCTAGCTACATCCACTTGCTTATGGGTGAGGATGTAGTAGATCAAGGGTGTGACATCTAAAGTGGTGGAGGATGTGTGGCTTTTTGGCTTGATGTTATGGACGATGAAGTGGAAAATAACCTGGGCATATGTGGTGAGGTTATTTTTGATGGCCTTGGTAGGCTGTCCCGATGCATTAAGCTCATAACCTCTCCCGGATTGAAAAAGGGTTTGGGCATAGAGGTCATGGTTCCAATTCCCCCGGTTTTGGTGCCTATGGAAGGCACATAACTCCTCGCCGTCAAGCTGGAGGGGGTTACGGAGATAGGTGTTTATGGCTTCGCGGTCGAATCTAATGACGCGACCACGGACCATAGTTTGGTAAGTGAATTCCCCCTCGAGATCAGCGGGAATAGCATTCGCATAGAATTCCCGGATGATGTCGTAGTTCATGTTTAATGGAGGATTCACAAAAATTCCCCAATTGCGGGAATCTATCAACCGTGCCAACTCCCGATAAGTGCCCCGCTCACTTATTATAAACTGCCTTTCGGCCCAGAATGTCCTTCGGAGGAGCTCCTCATACCTTTCTTGATTGCGGAGGCTGAGGAAACGAGAAGCATCATATGCCCCTTGCGGTCTAGACCCGGATGATTCGCCCCTTGATCGCTTCCCGGTTTGTTTTGGCGCCATCTACGAGAAAAGAAACAAAATCAGCAAATAGCAGACATAGTCCTAAGCAATATGAGATGAAACCAATTGAATTGGAAAGGTAAAAATGAAAAAGGATGATGTTCTGTTCTGTCATTTTCGCACTGCGAAGGTAGGGTCGCAGTGCGAAGTTGAACGTGCAATTCTGGGTTGCCCAGAAAAAAAGGTCGTAGTGCGAAGTTGAACTTTGCTCTGCGACCATGACAGAAAAAAGCAATTTTCCCCCAGATTCTAACCAAAACCTCTGGGTTTCAGTTTCATTCTAAAAACGCCATGCGTGTAAATAAATGATCAGAATTATGACTGGGTACAACAACCTCTTAACAGAACTTTTTCTTTCAATTTTCGCAAATGGGTAAAATTTTTTTTACAAAATCAACTTGAAAACTAAAAGAAAAAGGTCTTTTTCAATTACCCACAATGTATGCTTACATTGAATTGCAAATTAACACAGCAACTTAGAAGTGAAAAGAAACTTAACATAAACCTAACCCTAAAAGTGAAATTTTCAAAAATTAAACCCTAAACCACATGTTTGTCCTACCATGAATCAGAAACAAGAGTAGAGAAGGATGAGGAAATTCGTACCTTGTTGTTTTCACAAATGGAAGATTTAACACGAATTTACTAAAAAGGAAAGAGTTATGAAAAAAAATGGGTATGTTTTTAGGGTTATTTTTGAAGAGTTTTATGGAAAGAAATGAAGAGTTTTTAGTTTTAGAGGTTAATAAAAAAAGAATAACGGTTGGATAAGAGAGAGAGAGAGAGTGAAATGGGTGGTTGGGGAGAGTAATGGAGGGTTAGTGATTTTGAAAACTGAGCTGACAGAATTCGCATACTTCGCACTGCGAAGTACTTTTGCTCTGCGAACTTCAGAGTTAACTTCGCAGTGCGATGCAAACCTTTGCTCTGCGAAGTACTCAGATTCTGAAGTGTTCGCAGTGCGAAGATACTTTGCTCTGCGAAGTCATCAGACTCTGAAATTTTTCAAAATTGCTACCTTTCAACAAACTGGTCATTTCTATCCCCAACTATGATTATATATATAAAAAAAAACAGTAATAAACAAAGATTATTGATTGCCCCTTCTATAAAGTGAAACGGTATGCAAAAAATATGAATGAATACAAATGGGTGGTATGCAAAGGTATGGTATATGAAGGTTCGAAACTTCCCCCCATCCTCACGTGTAGGCTCTAGAGATGAGATTTTCTAAAAAGGTCCCTAGATTCACGGATCCCACATGGAAGTAAGGTCGTCGTTTGCGAACTTCGCAGGACTTCAATACATTCCAAGTGAAAATCTCCTCTAGGCGGGGTTTGGCATCCTACCTCACGGACATACATCAACGCGGGCTTCCGCTCACAACCCCATCCTAACTTAATTTTTTTCTCAAGCTCGGGTAGAGAGCCTCACACGTCCGGCATTAATCCGAACAATGTGGAGTAACATCGCTCATGAAACAAACCCCGCAGTTGATATAATAATGAATATAAAACAATATGAACCATTTATAAACATAAAGCAAAAGAAGGATATAGACAATAAAATAAGAGCATGCAAGCAAAAAAGATAAAAACATTTAGCTTAACAGCTAACTAAGATAGGATTGACTCGCTAGAGGAAACACGAGCATTCCCCAGTGAAGTCGCCAGTTGTGCGCTCTCGTTAAAAACGCGCAAACTTCTGGGCGTATGCGAACGCTCGAAAAGTTGTGTGAAGTCGCCACCAAAGTTTTTGTTTAAAGGGAACGTTGATAAACCCTTAAGTTTTTTGTTTTGAAGGGAAACGATAATAAAACCCTTGACGATGAGGAAAGGATGGTCATCGCAACCATTACCGGGTTCGGGAGTCGATTACTCAAGGGGAAGGTATTAGCACCCCTCACGTCCGTTGTACTCAACGGGAACCTCCTAGTTAGCTAAAGCTAGAATGTTTTCAAAGGTTTTGCTTGCATGCTTGAATATAAATAAAGATAATAAGATGAAAGGGGAAAAAGTTTGTTTTTTATTATTGTGCTTGACAAGATGATGATCTTGCTCCTACGTATCTCCTGGTGCGATGGAGAATTCAAAGCTACGTAGTTCTTTGGTAGAAAAACGTATATGTTGGTTGTTTTTAAAGAACGATGTTTTGATCGAATTCTTACGATTAAACGTAGCTTGTATGCTCGCGCATGGGAGGCTTAAGCGTTTGTTTGAAATCGAGCTAGAATTGATAAAAACATGTCCGTTGGGGAAAAAGGGGTTCGAATTGGACGCGAGGGGACCAAAAAGATTAAAATGACTCAACCGAGTCGAGAAAGGTTCGATTGATCCAACGGGATCAAGAATTGGTGCAATGGACTCAACCGAGTCGAACATTGACCAAAGTGACTCAAACGAGTCGAAAAAGGGTTCGATTGATCCAATGGGATCAAGAAAAGGGTTCAATGGACTCAACCGAGTCGATCATTGACCAAAGTGACTCAAACGAGTCGAGGAATGGAATCTAGTGGCCACGGGGGACCAAAAGGTTCAAATTGACCACAAAGGGCCAAGAATTGGTTTGGTGTGGTCGGATGCGTTGAAAATAGAATGACAATTGTCCGAACGTCGAGACATACGTCACGCATTCGTTCAATCGGGGCAATGGAGAGACATACGTCAAATCATCCCTTTTTCATTCAAGTTTTGTTTGAATTTTAAGAAATCCCAAAGTTTATCAAAACACTTGGTTTAAAACTCATGAAAAGGTTTCAATGTTCAAATTAGTTGTTGCAACCTATGAACAAGTTTGCTTTGTTTATGTGCATGAAAATGAGCAAGTTTTGCATCAATTTGTGAAAAGACGCACAAGTTCGGCTCAAGTTTGAAAAAGGTTTTGAAAAGTGAACAAGTTCGGCTTAAGTTCACGTTTGATTGAAAATCATGAACAAGGTTTTTGTTCAAGTTTGGTTTTGAAAATGATGAACTTAGCTTATTGCTCAAGTTTGATTTTGAAAGTTTATGAACGTAACTTGTTTCGCAAGTTATTCAAAAAAGTGTTGCTCAAACTTGTGAATCTTCCAATATTATGCAAAATTCTTGATATGGTTTGAATAAAATGAGTTTCAATCCTCTTAGGTTCTGAGTTTTTGGGCTAGAACCTCAAAAATTGGCTGTTAGAAGCCTAAACTCGGATTCTGAGTTCTGTCATGGTCGCACTGCGACCTGAGCTTCACACTGCGAAATTTTGAGTTCAGAAGCTGCTTCTGAACTGTTGTTCAGAAGCAACTTCTGAACAATCTCAGAACTTTTGGAGGAGTGAAAAGCCTTTGAAATCAGCAATAAAAGGAGTGCAACAACTTAGTTTAAATGTTTTGCAAAGCTTGGGATTTCTTTGAAATTCAAAAGGGGTTTTTTAGAGCAAAATGAATTTAAACAAAACAAGTGATGCAAGCAACAAATCTAAATGGAAGATAAGGATTTTAGAATACTTACAGAACTCCTAGCAATGCTTTTGGAGGATAATAACACTAATGCTTTTGCTACTATCTCTCACTCTTTGTATGGTGCTTTGAGGGTTTGGATGCTGTGTATTTAGTGTTGTTTCAAGTGTTTAATTGCCCTTTTTCTGATGTCCTTAATGGTTATGCATTGCATCCCTTTTATAGGCCAAAACCAAATCTAATGTCATCATGAGAAATCTCTAAAATCCAGCTGATTTGTGAGCTAGAATCAGGCTATCTTGCTTTGCATTTAATGCAAAAGTGAAGAGGTGACCTTGCCTTGCTGCAATGGTCAATATTTTGGCAAATCCAGCCATTAATGCAACTAATTTTGGATAGAAATGATGATGAAAAAAAGGAAAAAACAGGGCTGGTTTGCACTTGGCTGTCCCTTGGGATTGGTCCTTGCAATCTTGAGGGTTAAGCAAGAAAAACGTGCACTGTGATGTGCAGAGGTTGGGGGAAACAAAAGGGAACATGTGGGCTGGTGTGAGGAGGAAGAAAAGCTGCTGAAAACAGGGCAGCAAAACTAGCCTTTGGACAAGTGAAAACCAGCTGGGTTTGACTGGTTTTGGGGGAGAAAGCAGGAAGAAAATCACACAAGCTGGTGGCTGGCAAGCTTAGGGTCAGTAGCAGGTCCATTGGGAGGGACAAGAGCTGCCCAAGGGCAAGCCAACTTGCTTGGCACATGCTTGGTTGGAAGAAAAAGCTTCTCACCTTGGCTTTAATGGCACATGCTCCAATTCTTGCTTTGCTGAGCCCAATTAGCCATAATTGATGATGATAACAATAATAATAATGATAGGTAATAATAATAATAATAACAACATATTGAAAATAAATCAAAGAGATTAAAAAATCTGCAAAAAATTCGCAGACTTCGCAGAGCGAAGGGGACTTTGCTCTACGAAGTCCTCATTTCTGAAATGTTGACTTTTGTTGACTTTTGTTGACTTTGACTTTTCTCTTTTTTTTTTTTGAAATTTTGTTTTTTTTTTTTTGAAAAAGGCTTGGGACAAAATTAGGGTACAACAAACATATTTAACACAGTGATGGATGTCAAAGGAAAAACAAAAGATAATAAGAAAGCTAGGAAAGATTTAGAACTGTATTGTAAAATAAGGGACTTGGAGTTAAAACCTCAACCGAATGGAAAGTTGTTGAAACCCAAGGCAATCTACACTCTAACTTCCGAAGAAGCAAAATCAGTTTGTCAGTGGTTGAAGGATTTGAGAATGCCTGACGGATATTCTTCTAACTTGGGCAGGTGTGCCGATGTTAAAACTGAAAGGTTACATGGGATGAAAAGTCATGATTGTCATGTTTTCATGGAGAACTTAATCCCAAGTGCGTTTAGTTCACTGCCCACCCATGTGTTAAATCCACTCACTGAGATTAGTCAATTTTTTAAAAATATGTGTGCTTCAACTTTGAGAGTCGATGAACTTGATAAATTGGACAAGATAATTTCAATCATACTCTGTCAGCTGGAGCTAATTTTTCCCCCGGGTTTTTTTTGACTCTATGGAACATCTTCCGGTGCATCTCGCATATGAGGCTAAGCTTGGCAGGCCTGTTCAATATAGGTGGATGTACCCTTTTGAAAGATTCATGGGTGATTCAAAACGAGCAGTTAAAAATAGGGCTAAAGTTGAAGGATCAATATGTGATGTTTACATTCACAAGGAAACCTCATACTTTCTAAGTCATTACTTCATTGACCGTGTGCTTATTCCAACTACTACAAGAAATGATGTTGATGTCGAAAATGAAAGGGATCCGTCGACCTTATCAGTTTTCAATCTACCTGGTCGTCACTCTGGCAAGGCGAGTGAACATTGGATGGTAGATCAGAAAGAGTATCGATCAGCTCATGTTCATGTGTTGATTAATTGCGCGGAGGTTAAACCATACCTTGAGTAAGTAAAACAAAACTATTACTTTTTACAAGTACATTGATTAAGTTAAAACACGTCTAACTTTGACTTACATTTTGGTATAGGGAATTTAAGACCTTTTATGAAGAATTTGGTGATGATTCGCCTGGTTATATACATGAATATTTTCCCGGTTGGTTTAAACAACAAGTATACAATGCCGAACCGACCGAAGAAATCATTCGTTTAAGAGGTTTATCTCAAGGTCCTTTACAATGTGCCACTGAATATCATACATACTTCATGAATGGATATAAATTTCATACTCATTCATGGAGTGAGGGGAAGAAAACATATAACAGTGGTGTATATGTAAAAGGAGTTACGGAAGGAGGTGAAGATGACTTCTATGGCGTGATCAAACACGTTTACGAGTTGTTTTACAATCAGGATAAAGTGGTGTTGTTTTATTGTGACTGGTTTGATCCTTCACCTAGATGGACAAAAATGAACAAAATAAGTAACAATGTTGACATTCGTATAGACAAGAAATATAATGTTTATGATCCGTTTATCATGGCACATAACGTTAGGCAAGTGTACTATGTTCCTTATCCCCCAACGCAACCACGCAAACTAGGATGATCAGTTGCAATCAAAACAAAGCCAAGGGGTCGCATTGAGACTGAAGAATCAATTGATGAAATTTCACATGTTAATGAGATAATTGAAGTTGAGCAAGTTACAGGTTGGCGTGATGCACAAGTTGAAGGGGATCATGTTGATCCTGCTGTTTTGTTGACTCCTAATGAAGATGAAAATGATGAGGATGATGTTGATTCTGAAGAGAACAATATTGATGAAGGGGATCAAGTCGATGAAAGTTTTTTTTGGACTATAATTGATGTATTGTTGTATTGTTATAATTGATGTATTGTTCTAATTGTAATGATTTTAATTTCAAAATGGATGAATATGTTTTTTATTTGTGTTATGATGATTTATTGTTTACATTATGGCTTTTTTGTTATTGATAAATAGTCAGCCATGCCTCCGAGGATTGAGGATAAGAGCAAGAACAAAGCCCGCAGGAGGTGGTATGTTACTCAAGTTGTGGACCCAGCCACACAGGCCAGATTAACCTCAATGCCTCCCACACCTACTGCATCTTCTAGCCAGGGATCGACTGGGTCCTCCCAGGCTAGTGCAACTGCTCCTACTATAGCTCCACCTTTCTCGTCACCACCTTTCTCGTCATCTCCTTACCTTTTCCCTCAGGGACATCCAGGATATCATTTTGGGTCTTCACCTTCCTTTCCCTTCCCTACGGGATATCCCTTCCCGTATGGATTGCCTGAATATCCAATCCCACCACAAACCCAACTCCAAATCCAACCACAACTACAAAACCCACCACAACCCCAGCAAAACCCACCACAGCCCGAGCAAGAAAATGTGGTCGAAGAGGATGGTGGAGGCCAGATGGATGGTGGTGGAGAGGTGGTGCAGGTTGTTGATGAGCCAGAAGTTTATCCCACGGATAATCGGAATCGCTTTATCTTAAAGCTTAGTGGGAACTCGTAAGTATTATCATAATTCGTACATAGTTCAGTTTTAATAATTTTATGACTATTTTAAGTTTGATTATGAGTTTTTATTGTTTCAGCTTTTTGCCTTGCAAAGCCGCGACGGAAGCTATCAGAGATATCATTCACAATTGCTATAATAGATTGTCGAAGACTTATGGTGATGTGGATGATGATGAGAAAGAGCGCTGGTTTAATCTCTTTCAGGTTACTTTAAATATATATATCATAATTTGTAATTTCATTTATATGCACATTTGTTATAGTATCCTAATTTTCTTTAATATGTTAACAAAAATGCAGGCTAAGTGTACTTGGGACGCCATGTACTATGAAACAATGCGGCGTAATTTCCATATCAGAGCTGCTGTGTGTCTTTCAGATATGCTTCGAAACGCCCGTGTTCGTTATGAGGAGAAAAAAAAGCGGCCACATTGGATCGGGAGGGAGTTGATGATCCAGTTGGTTGACTATTGGGCATCTGAGGAGTTCAAGTCAAAGTCTGAGAAAGCAAAGAAGAATCGGGCGTCGGAAAAGGGGGTGTGCATTCACACCGGTGGCTCCATAAGCAATGGAGAGCATGCTGAACGTTTGGTAAAAATAATAAACTTTTAAATATTTTCCATATCATATTTAAATTTGATTGTTTTAAATCATTTTATTTCATTAATAATTTTATTTCTTGTGAAAAATAGGCCAGGAGGCTTGGGAGAGAGCCGTTTATTAACGAGCTTCATAACGAAACACATAGACATAAATCCGGCCAATATTGCGATGAGCGTGCTAGGAAAGTTCAGGTAATCTTTAATAAGTATATTGTAATTATTCGCTTTACATTTTATAATGTTTTAAAAACGAATTGTTATTTGTCTTTAACTATTTTGTTGTTATGTATACATGAGGAGTATTATCGCCAGCTTGCTGAGGCTCTTTCTCAAGGGTCAACAGTTAATCATGGTTTGAGCCTCCAAACTTGGACCAAAGTTGCTGGCGATAAAACTAAAGGAAAGTTATATGACGCCGGTAACTTAGCCGCTAACTACCGCAAGGGTGTTGCAGCATCCCTCAGACTCACCCTGAATCATGGTGAAGGATCCTCCCACCAGCCTGAGCTGACCCCTGAGATGCGTGAGCTTATTCAAAGGTTGACACAAGAGCAGCTCACGCAACAAATGGCGAGTCACCAGGCCATTGTGCAAGATTTGCTTGAAAGGCAACGATCATATGAGGAGCAACTGGCCCAATTTAGGCAAGCACAGGCTGAGAGTTCTTCAGGTGAGCAATTGCAAGTGGAAGACCTCGCCCACACAAGAGCGCCGATTTTGAATGACGATGACGACCCGTATCCAATTTATGGTGAAGATGAGGAGGTGGAGAGCGAGGAAGATGATTGAAGTTTGACCCTTTCCTGTGACTTTATCTATTTTTTTTCTTGGTTTGTAATATTTGGGGAAGCTTCTTATGCTTCCCAGTACAATTTTTACTTATTTGCTGCATGGTCTGTAATATGATCTCGTTTAATTTTAATTTCACTGCTGTTAGACTTAATATTTTATGTGTGTTTTGTATTTTAATTTGTATTTTTAACTACTTTTTTAAAACAATTAAATAAAAAAATAAAAAACGTTTTTTAAAACAATTTTAAATCATTTATAGTTTTAAAAATGTTTTTTAAAATTAGTTTAAATGATTTTTATTTATTTTAAACGTTTTATATAAAATATTTTAAATGATTTTTATCTTTAAAATAATTTTAAAACAGTGAAAAAAAAACGATTTAAAACCAATTTTTTAAAATAATTTTAATAATTCTATTTAATTATTTTTATTTTTAAAATAATTTAAATTAGAAAAAAACAACTAATAAAAATGTTTTTTAAAAAAATTTTATTATACATTTTGCCAGGGCTTAACCCCTCGCAAAACTCCTGACACAATTATGTGTCAGTCTGCAAATGACTTGACATGTGACAGTGTACAGTGCGTCAGAAAAAAGCAGGGTTTGCGTCAGGCATTTTGCCAGGGGTTGTCCCAGGAAAGTGCCAGGAGCTGTACGAGGGAAACAACCAGGGGATGGCCCTCGCAAATTTGCCAGGAGCTGACGCTCTGGCATAACAATTTGCGACGGGCTGTTTTGCGAGGGATTGGGCTCCTCGTAGAGGCCCTGGCAAAATGCTATTTCCCAAGGCTTTTTGCATTTTCACACTATTTTTGCTCCTGGCAAAATGTAATGTTTCTTGTAGTGTTTTACTAGTTGAGCTATGACTTGCGGACTAAATTTTGTTTATATATTAAGAGGCCAACAAAAGTGAAAAGTAATCTTAAAAATAAAGAGGGAGCGGAGGAGAGAGAGTATTTGATTTCCACCACTCAAATAATAT